>JALJCO010014091.1:87500-247500 GCA_023101725.1 Atherinomorus stipes
CTTTAATCATAACATAAAACATAAAAAACTAAATTAAATCAAAATAATAATTTTTAAAAAAGCTATACAGTGGGTACTGAAAGTATTCAGACCCCTTTAGACTCTTCGTTCTTTGTTTCATTGCAGCCATTTGCCAAAATAAAAGAAATGACTTGGATCTAAGAGCCCTGCTGGGTTTATCCTCTGAACATATCACAGATGCATTCTGGGTCTGAACCATTCTGGGATTTGTAGACGATCAGTTCAACTATTCTCTGACTGGAAATACAAAAAATACAAATTTCCCCCCTTTTATTTTCCTTTAAAGTTTGACTTTTGTCTATAATTTGTTTGCAGACATCATGAGGCTGATCTGCAGTATGTGAAGAACTACAAACCTTCAGTTGACGGGCAGCAGATCAGGATCCTCCTCCATGGACCAACTGGAGCTGGAAAGTCCAGCTTCATTAATTCTGTCCAAAGCGTCGTATGTGGCCGAATAAAGAGACAAGCTTTGGCAAATAACAAGGCTGAAGATTCTTACACTACACAGGTAGATTCATATATGTCTGTTACACAAACTCATTCTGAAGGCGAGTTAGGCCCAAGAGCCACAACGGGCTGTTAACTGTCACTCATTGACCTTTTCCCAGCAGAGCTCCATATTGCCAGGATTTTTAAGCATTTTCACTGATTTTTGGAGATCCACAGAATATTGTGTACTATGTCTATGCAAACACTGAATGTACCAAAAGAAAGCTTAGACTCTCTTCTTTTATCAGAAAAAAAACATCTGTTTCTAGCTTTTTCCGTTCTTTAGTAATCTGCAGTAGAACATGGATGTGTTGCAGCAAAAATGCTGCTTTTGACCAAAAAGCTGAGAAAATGAGCTTTAAATGCTGCAATGCGCCTCAAGTGGAAAAGTGTCGTTGATGCCAATATTTTTTACTTTAGTAACACCTTCATCATCTGAACAGCTGTTTACTTCTATGAAACAGCAAATACAACACTGAGAAAAGAGTTTTGGTGGCAAAATAATTATTTATTTGCTAAAAAAAAGCCAAAAAGTTTGTTTCACAACATAATATTTGGCAGAAACATCTTCCTCTTTTACACCAGTGAGTTAACTACAACCCCCTGCAGTTTGGAAGGAGGCTGTTGCAGCCGGCCCACTCCCACCTTGCCTTTGTTCCCAGTCGGGATTTCCCGATCCAGATTTTTTGGTATCCGATCCGATCCATATATTTTCACGCTCTGGTAGTGCCGTGTTTGAAATGCAGTAGCGAGATGGGAGTTTGTACTTGGCTCCACAAAGTCCATCAGACGATGAAAGCCTTTGCTTTTGACGACACACAGTGGTTGACGCGACATACTCCACTATTCGTAGTTATTTTTATTCCTGTACTGTTGCCCCATCTTACTTCACGATTCCATTCAATTACGATTATGGGACCCACGATTTTTCGATTATGGCGATTTGTAATTTTTCGATTCGATTATTGAGACCATAATAATCACGATTATTGCGATTTTTTTTTTTTTTTAATGCTTTTTTGCTTCTAAAATCTTTTTTTTTCTTCATTGATGCTACATTTGCAAATAAATAAATTATTAATTCAAGGACACACGGTACTTCTGTTAAAGTTTTCCACTGCTGTTCCAACAACCAAGAAATGTGCACATCTTTCCAGATTTCCTCAATATTATTAAGAAAATAGCCCAAATTTCATCTGTTCTAATGACATACGCACAGAAATGTCACCCTAAGCAACGGTGGTCTGCTGACGGCGTTTGCCCTGATTAGTCTATAAAAGCTCGTAGTTGAAGTGAGCACGTTCAGCTGACCCAGACCCTCTAAGTCCAGAACACTTAACGACACAATGACGAGATAACAGAGACCTAACTCGCAAAAACAAATGGACAACAAATATCTACCTTCTCTTTAGCATCGTTGTAGATTTTTGGGACGTCCTTCGTTGCTAAACAGGTGCGATGCGGTTCCTCCACGAGAAACGTCCAGCTGACAGATTTTGCATTTAGCTGTTGGGCTCTCTCTGTTTTCCAATGAAAAGTATTCCCATACGGCAGACATGTTTCGTACATCCACTCGAGTAGCACCGAGCTGCAGCCGGAGCCCCTTACAAACCACTCTCACCATTGGAGTGAGTGGAACCTAACCCTAACCCCTCCCCTAACCCTAGCGACCACCCGCCCACATTTAGTACAAACTACGCCTGTTTTCATGACGTGCCTCTAGGTCTGTGGCTGCAGTTGGGTATACTTGATCCACTCTATGGGAGCATCGCGCTTTACGGCAGTCGTAAAGCGTGACAACGCTGAAAACTAACGTGAAAAGTGGAACTTCCTCTGTCATGACGAGGAAGTTCGAGGAAGTGATAATCCCCAATAGTCACCTGTCCACAGTCATCCCATGCTTGTCAGCAGACAACAGTCATGAAGTCCAAGGAGCTCTCAGAAGACCTCAGAAAGAAAGTTGTAGAGAAGCACAGAGATGGGCAAAGCTATGTAGCCATCGCAAGTTCACTCAATGTGCCAAAAAGTACTGTTGCATCACTGGTCCAGAAGTGGAAGCGCCACAGTACCACTGAACCTCCAAAGAACAGGGCGCCCCTCCAAGATCACGGCAAAAGGCAAAAGGAAATTACTCAGGGAAGCCAGAGCAAACCCCTCCATCACTCTTGAAGACCTGAAGAAGTCTCTCCAGGGTGCTGGGACTAACGTACACAAGTCCACAATATCCCGCACTTTACACAAGGAAGGTCTCTATGGGCGTGTTGCAAAGAAGAAGCCATATCTGAAGAAACAACATCTCACGGCTCGTTTGCAGTATGCCACCACACACGTAGGAACGTGTGATCTGGTCACATGAAACCAAAATAGAACTTTCTGGCCTGAACGCCAAGAAGTATGTTTGGCGCAAAGCCAACACAGCTGATGATCCAGCTCATACCATCCCTACCGTGAAACATGGAGGTGGGAATATAATGCTATGGGGCTGTTTCTCTTCCTCCGGTCCTGGTGAGCTTGTCCGTGTGCAAGGGATTATGAATAGTGCAAAATACATCAACATCCTGGAGGAAAACGTCTTCAAATCTGCAAAAAGCCTGAAGCTTGGGAGGAAGTTCACCTTTCAACAGGATAATGATCCAAAACATACGGCTCGAGTGACACAAGAATGGTTCAGGAAGAAGAAAGTGAAGGTTCTAGACTGGCCCAGTCAAAGCCCAGATCTCAACCCAATAGAAAACCTGTGGAGGGATCTGAAGATTGCTGTCCACCGAAGGTCACCAAGTAACCTGACTCAGCTGGAGCAGTATTGCAAAGAGGAGTGGGCCAAACTGTCCAAGGACCACTGCACAAAACTCATTGCTGGCTATCCAAAGCGATTGGTAGCTAAATGGACTGTACTTATATAGCGCTTTTCCAGTCATACTAACCGCTCAAAGCGCTTTACACTACATATCACATTCACCCAGTCGCACACACAATCACACACACATTCATACCCCGATGGGCACATCGGGAGGCAACTTGGGCAGGATGCTCAATGCTTGGATGCTTTGGCAGCTGTTACTGCTGCCAAAGGAGCTGCAACCAAGTACTGATTGTGACTTAATGACTTTGTGTGAATACTTTTGCAACAACGACATACAAACTTATGCAACATATTCATAGTAAAGAGCGCTTACGAACAAGAACAGTGATGGATTGTTGTGTTTGTGCTATTTCCTTTCATATAAAAAGGTGAAACCCACTTTTGCTTCGTTCTTTTCTGAGCAAGCCACTGTATGTATAATTATATATGTGTTTGTCCTAATATTTCTATAATAATTATTCATTTATTATTAGCATCTTTGATTGTTGTCATAATCTCTATTTTATTGACTTTTATTCATCATTTTTAATTGGTTTAATTGTACTTTATTAACTCATACAGCTTGATAAGGTACAAAAATGGACCATGAAGGTACAGAAATGTCTTTCAGAAAGGAACCCCCCCCAGCAACAAGCTTTGGACCCTTTTAAGTACAAACTGGTCCTCGAGTAATCGTGATTATAATTTTGGCTGTAATTGTGCTGCCTAGAATAAAATGTTGATGATTCATGGAAACAGAAGAAATCTGAGATGATGCTTCAGCTGAAGGAGAAAATATGATCACAGTAAATCTGACTCCCTCTGTGTGTTTTACAGTTGATAGCCTACAAAACCCAGAAGGATCATGAGTCCTTCTACCCTTTTGTCTTCATTGACACCATGGGCCTAGTTTCCAAAAAACATCCCCTGGCGGAAGAAATCAAGTTGGCTTTGAAGGGAAACATCAAAGAAGGTTACCGGGTAAATTTCTTTTAATGTAGCAGATTTTCCCCCTCAGCAGCTTAATTGTTTGCTTGTTGCTACAGCTTTTGTTTGTTTGGATGTTGCTGATTAGAAGTTGCAGCTTAAGAAAACCTCAAATTCAAAAACTCCAAAAATGAGAATATTGTGAAAAGCTCCAGTATTGTAGGTTCAGAGTGTCACATTCTGATCAGGTAAGTGATCCAAACACCTCCATAAGTACCCTGAGCCTTTAAAAAGTCTCTGTGTTGGTTTAGAAGAATCCACAATCATGGGGAAGATGCTGATCTGACAGTTGTGCAGAAAACCATCATTGACTCCCTGCACAAGGTGGAAAGACACAAAAAGTGATAGAAAAGAAGCTGGATGTTCTCAGAGTGTCTCAAAGCACATTAATGGACAGTTAAGTGGAAGGAAGAAGTGTGGAAGAAAACGGTGTAGAAGCCGGAGGGCTGACAGCAGCCTGGAGAAGATGGTCAGGAAAGGGCCTTTCAGACGTGTGGAGGACTTTATAAGGAATGGACCTGTGAGCTTCATCAAGTCCAGCATCAATGCAGCCGTCTACCAGGACATTTTGGAGACCTTCATGCTTGCTTCAGTGGACCAGCTGTATGGGGACGCAGACTTCATCTTCCAGCAGGACTTGGCACCTGCCCCCACTGCCAAAACTACAAAATCCTGCTTCAGCAACCATGGATCACCATGCTGGATTGGCCCGCAAACCCACCTGACCTGAACCCTATTGAAAACATGTGGGGCATCGTCAGAGAAAGCTGAACGGGAAGAGAGCAAACAATAAAGAAGAGCTCAAGGCTCTGATGGAAGCATGTTGGTCTCCATAACAGCTGAGATCTGCCACAAGCTGCTAGCATCCATGCCACGCCGGGTTAAAGCTGCTAGCATCCATGCCACGCCGGGTTAAAGCTGCTAGCATCCATGCCACGCCGGGTTAAAGCTGCTAGCATCCATGCCACGCCGGGTTAAAGCTGCTAGCATCCATGCCACGCCGGGTTAAAGCTGCTAGCATCCATGCCACGCCGGGTTAAAGCTGCTAGCATCCATGCCACGCCGGGTTAAAGCTGCTAGCATCCATGCCACGCAGGGTTAAAGCTGCTAGCATCCATGCCACGCCGGGTTAAAGCTGCTAGCATCTATGCCACGCCGGGTTAAAGCTGCTAGCATCCATGCCACGCCAGGTTCAAGCTGCTAGCATCCATGCCACGCCGGGTTTAAGCTGCTAGCATCCATGCCACGCCGGGTTAAAGCTGCTAGCATCCATGCCACGCCGGGTTAAAGCTGCTAGCATCCATGCCACGCCGGGTTAATTTGAAGAAATGGGAGTTAAGAAAAAGAGCTGGTTAAGCTGCTAGCATCCATGCCACGGCGGGTTAAAGCTGCTAGCATCCATGCCACGCCGGGTTAAAGCTGGTTTAAGCTGCTAGCATCCATGCCACGCCGGGTTAAAGCTGGTTTAAGCTGCTAGCATCCATGCCACGTCGGGTTAAAGCTGGTTTAAGCTGCTAGCATCCATGCCACGCCGGGTTAAAGCTGGTTTAAGCTGCTAGCATCCATGCCACGGCGGGTTAAAGCTGCTAGCATCCATGCCACGGCGGGTTAAAGCTGCTAGCATCCATGCCACGGCGGGTTAAAGCTGCTAGCATCCATGCCACGCCGGGTTAAGGAGTCATTCATGCAAAAGACCAAACCAAGTACTAAGTACAGATGCAAGATTTTACTGCAGGACAACGCATATTTTTGTATTTAAAATCCTTTTATAATTGATTTCATGCAATATTCAAATTTTTTGAGTTTTAGAATTTGAGGTTTTCTTAAGCTGCAACTTTAAATCAGCAACATCCAAACAAATAAAAGCTTGAAATATATTGATTTGCATATTATTTATCTATACAATATGTAAATTACACCTTTTAAGTTGAATTAAAGAAATACATGAACTTTTCAGGTTATTCTTATTTTTTGGTTAGTACCTGTACATAAACAGTTGGTACGGAAAGTATTCAGACCCCTTTAAATTTTTTACTCTTTGTTTCATTGCAGCCATTTGCCAAAATCAAAAAAGTTAATTTTATTTCTCATTAATGTCACTCAGCTCCCATCTGGACAGAAAAACACAGAAATGTAGAAATGTTTGCAAATTTATTAAAAAAGAAAAACTTAACTATGACCTTGTCATAAACTGTAAATGTACTTATATAGCACATTTCCAGTCATACTGACCACTCAGAGTGCTTCACACTACATGTCACATTCACACAGTCACACACACAATCATACCCCGATAGGCACATTGGGTTCAGTGTCTTGCCCAAGGACACTTCGGCATGCAGTCTGGGGAAGCCTGGAATCGATCCCCCGACCTTCTAGTTGACGACTAGAAGGTTGGGGGTTTTTAAGTATTGAGTACTTTGCTCAGTACTGAGTAGGGATGTATACCGAGTACCGGTATCGTTTGGTACCGGTTCCTAATCTTAACGATACCAGGGTACCGTTAAGATTCTGGACAAACGATACTCTTATTGATACTTTTTGTACATCTACCTAATCATTGAGTTATCATTACACAGTCAAATAATCACCGTGATGGAATAAGACAGACACAATTCCCTTATTCTCCCAGCTGTTCTTCACCCACCTTTATGTCCAGGCTTCCTCAACATCATCTGAACAAATGTTCTCCACCCCTGGATCTTTTAACATCTTGTAATGTCTTTATTATTTACTCTAAATTATGTTGTAGTATCAATAAGAGAATCGATAAATACCGGTATCGATAAGGAGTATCGATATTGGTATCGGTATCGATAAAATCATAACGATATACATCCCTAGTACTGAGTAGAAGTACTTCTGAGCTGGTACAGCCATGAGTCTTCTTGGGAATGATGCAACAATGTTCCACACCTGGATTTGGGATCTTCTGGTTCTTCTTGCAGATCCTCTCCAGTTCTGTCAGGTTGGATGGTGAACGGTGGTGTTCAGCCATTTTCAGGTCTCTCAGAGATGCTCAGTTGGGTTTAAGTCAGGGTTCTGGCTGGGCCGGTCCAGAATGGTCCAGAGTGGTTCTGATCCACTCCTTTGTTATTTCAGCTGTGTGTGAGGGTCATTGTCTTGTTGGAAGGTGAACCTTCGGCCCAGTCTGAGCTCCTGAACTCTGGAAGAGCTTTTCTTCCAGGATCTCTGTACTTGGCCGCATTCATCTTTCCTTCAACTGCAACCAGTCGTCCTGTCCCTGCAGCTGAAAAACACCCCCATACCATGATGCTGCCACCACCGTGCTTCACTGTTGGGATGGTATTGGGCAGGTGATGAGCAGTGCCTGGTTTTCTCCACACATACCGCTTAGAATGAACCAGAGAATCTTATTTCTCACAGCCTGGGAGTCCTTCATGTGTTTTTGGTAAAACTCTATGCGGGCTTTCATATAAAATGATCTCTCTTGATTTTAGCAAATGGCTGCAATGAAACAAAGAGTGAAAACTTTAAAAGGGTCTGGATACTTTCCGTACCCACTGTGTATATATGTATATAAGCTTCAGAGCCCATCATGCTTGTTTTATTTTCTGTTTTTGTTTTTAATATTTCTGTTGAAACATAATTCAAAATCAATGTCATGATTTTCATGAAATGTTTATTTATTATTTTTGTTCGTTTTAACTTATTTTACTGACAGCTGATTTCTTTCCTCTTCATTTGTAAGGTATGAATAATTTTGAGAACGACTGCATATGTGTGTGTGTGTGTGTCGTATTAACTTTTTTTGTTTCCAGTTCAATCCGGCGTCTAAGTTGCCAGAAAAGGAACAATTCTTCAATAAATCACCAACAGCCAATGACATCGTGCACGTCCTGGTTTGTGTCGTTCCTGCAGACTCATTAAGTTTGATGAGTCAAGAAATCATCGAGGATTTAAATCGTGTCAGAAAGGAAGCCGGTCAACTAAGTGAGATCAGAATTTAGTTTTTCTGTTTTGAGTATCAAACAGCTCCTCTGCAGTGCTGCATTCACTGCTCATCATTATTGTTGCTCATTATTTTTTTGTCTTTTATCTTGACAGACATTCCTCAGGTGGCCATTCTCACCAAAATTGATGAACTCTGTCCTGAAATTAAGGAAGACATAAAACATGTCTACAAGTCTCTTGATGTGAAGACAAAGGTGGGTTTAATTCAACATTTTCTTTATTTGCAAAACATGGACTAAATATTCATTGATGAGAAACAGTATTTGCATATTTGCACCATGTGAGAGCCTCTTATTCTCATTACTACACTCTCAGAAACAGAGGTACGAGACAAGATCATTTCTGTACCTGCACGTACATTTGTTACAAATGTTCTCTCAAAAGTACAATATTGGTCTTTATGAGGCCAGAAGTACCTATATACTATGAAAAAGGGTCCAAAGTAATATAAAGTACACATTTGTACCATTTCAACCCTAAGGGTACCTGCAGCATTGAAACGTGTGTAGCTTGTACAATAACTATAAATAGCAGTACTTCTAAACAGTAGTATAATTATAGTTTGTAGTATGAAAATTAGGGGTGGGAAAAAATACCGATACACTGAAATATTGCGATATTTTCACATGCCGATATCAAATCGATATTTAAAAATGCTGTATCAATCTATTTTACTCACAAAACCTCACGAGATTTTGTAATAGAATAATGAAATTTTGTGAGATTTTGTTGGTAAAATAGATCGATACCTTGTTTTTAAATGTCAATATGATAACAGCATATGAAAATATCGCAAAATTTTCATGAATTCTCGCAAGATTTCACAACAGAACGATGAAATATTGCGAGATTTTATTAGTAAAATAGATTGATGCCGCATTGTAGTGATAATTGAAATGAAAGTGAATCTTTATCAGATTTTAGAGTTAAAACTGTGAAAACATGCTGAGATGTTTCGTTTTTCTAACCTAGATGGAGAAGTTTAGTAAAAGTGTGGGTATTCCCATGAACTGCATCTTCCCTCTGAAGAACTATCACGAAGAAATCGACCTGAACGAAGACATGAACTCTCTGATCCTGAGCGCCATGAAGCACGTCGTCATGTGTGGGGACGACTTCATCACCTTCAGACAGAATCAGTCGTCTTAAAGCTGATTCAGAGGCTGAGTTCATATCAGATTTACCATCTGTGATGTAAAACAGGGTTATCAGACAGTTTTACTGGTGTTGGATTTTAATCTTCTCAAGCTTCTCAAACACGATTCTTCACATGTTCACACATCAGAAACGAGAAAACTGGAAGTTTAAATGTAGAATGAACTGGACTGTTCACATGCCGTTAGTTATTTGTGTCACTTTCTTGGAAATAAAATACAGATTTAATAGAAAAAAACCTTTTGCATACAAATATTCTGATTTTTTTTTATCAGCATGTATTCTTATCAATAATGTTAAAGTTTGATCCCAATAAATCTCCTTTTAAACATGAAGCTCTGTGATTGTTTTTAACAGATTCAACATATCTCAAGTTTTAACATGTTTTTGTGTTTAAATATGTTTAAACAGCATTTAAGATTCACTACAAAAGTTTTGCAGATTTTTGGGTGATTTGACCAAAAAGAAACTAAATCATATTAAAACATCTGAGACTGGAAATGTGGAGAAGCTCCAGCAGAGGGCAGCATGCTGCAACTTTGTTTGTTCTGTTGAATTGATGCTGAAAACATATAAATGAAAAAGGAATGCAAAGAGTAGCTATTGATTATTAATATCTAGAACTATACATCAGTTATTTTGAATTTTGCTGCTTTTTTGTTTGCAATTTTAGGGTTTTCGTATCAAAGTTCAACATAAATTCAACCAAATGTTTCACAACAAAGAGCAGAGCCTGAAAAAGTGTTGAAAAATAAAGCCGGAAAAAGAGCAGCAGATGTTTGAGTCTCTCTTCAGCTGAACTGCTTCAACTTTCTTCTTCAGGGTTTAAAAATCAGGATGTCGGTGTGAGAAAAAGAGCCGCTGCAAACTTCTCTTCAATGCAATTTAGTTTAGCTTCCGACAGTCAAATACTTCAGCTATCAGCCTTGTAGATTTTACTGTTTATACTGCACTTGTGTATTTTTAATTAACTTTAGCATATATTAGTTTAACTCATATTTTGGTATTTTTGCAGTATTGTCAGTGACCCAGTATCAAACTGACTGGTATTACTGGTGGTGTGGAGATGGGATGTCTACAAGCCCAGAGTACGTCAGCTGTCAATCATTTGCCCCCGAGGCAGAGCTTTGCCCTTTTTAGTATTTTCCAGGAGTGACGACACACGTGACACACGCAAGATGGCGACGGTGGGACACGCCCACCTGGCTTCACTTTCCTCTATTCAGACGTGACTGGATGCGACGTCCATGTTTTTTACGGTCTTTGGTCGTGACTCGTGACTGCCTTGGGTGCAGGTCTTGTTCCGCACGGTGCCGGTCGAAGCAGCTCTTTAACAATTGTGGGTCCACTTGGTGCTGTTCTGGGTCCGCTACAGTTCTGAGTCTGCGTGGCGTGGGTCTTGCATGCTGGAGCTGAACTGAGTGGACTGGGAGAGGGTCTTAGAGACTTACAGTTCTAACGGTGCGTTCAGACCAAGCGTGGCGGGTTTACACGCAAAGTCTATGTAAACGCGCGTCAAGGAGCGTCGAACCTTCTTGCGGCGCGTTTTGAGCATTTTGCCGGCAGATGCGGCAACGTTGGAGTTGGAAAATCTGAACTTTTGCTGTGCGGCGTCAACCAATCAGAGAGACTCGGCATGTGTCAGTGTCGTGACGCAGACACACATTTTCTGACAGGACGGGAAATGCAGAGGAGACCCGGGGAATCTCCCCACTCCACGGAGACAGTGGAGGTAAACGGTGATCCGAGTCCGGTCCCAGGTTCCCAAACGGCGGGTGGATGACCTGCCGTCCCGACCGGATTAATGAGCTTATAATCCCGTCCTGATGCGGGACTGTAGGTCATTAAACTGGGGTGGATAGGGTGAAAGCTGAAAGCGCCCACCGTCAGCGTGCAGTTCCTGAAGTAAACGGTGAAACTAACCAAACTCAGAACACCTCTAAACAGTCTGTTAAATGTCCACATGGCGCAGAAACGCCCGACAACATTTTTCTCTGGCTTTGTGGAGTAAATAAAGCCAAGCAGCTGCTCGGTTTCATCCGTCAAGGAAAACAGCCGGATCCACCACCACTAAAGACGCTCTCGCCGCGCGTCAGCAGCTTTTTGGTTTCTGAATGTCAGCGTCTGATTTTATGTGAACCAGCGTCAAACTCTGGGTGTCAATCGCATTTTTGCCGCTTGGCCTGAATGCACCATAAGCCTGGTTTGAAACAAGCATAATTGTAAGGTCGGATGTCCTCATATTCCTCATCATCATCATCACTCCTCTGAACTGGCTGATGATCCACCACACAAACCAGTTCCAGTCCAGCTGTTCCGGAGCATCTTTCATGTTTTCCACTGCTTAGATTCTACCATTGTTGCTAACTTAGCGACTTTGTCGCTATATTTAGCAACTTTTCAGACCCCTCCAGCGACTTATTTTCAAAAAAGCTACTCGCGACAAATCTAGTGACTTTCCCTGGAAACAGATAAAGTTTATATGGCTCCACCCGTTCATTAGGAGCTCCCTGCCATCAGCCCCTCCCTCCCCGTTTCCCGGCACTCACTCGCTGTTTACGCTGCCCTTTTGCAGGCAGCAGCCCTTCCGAGCTGCTGCGAGATGACCACGCCTCCTCATCCACATTATTTCCCATGATGCCTTGTGGCACAACTGGGTCGTCTTTGCACCATGAGTCAAATGTGTATGCCACCCCTTCAGTGCCCTTGTAAATCAGGAACTTGGCGTGTCAAACGTTAGTTATACTGGGGATCATTATTCGATACTGCACATGTGCGTCTGAGATCAGCTGCCTCGATGACGTCATATAGCGACTTCTAGCAACTTTTGGGCCAGCCAATAGCAACTTCTTCCCCTGAAGAGTTGGCAACAGTGGATTCGACATGTAAATCAATAAGCTGACCGCGACTGTTTCATCTCGTGTCATGGTGTCATGGAGAGGCTAAATGCTAGCGGCTAGCGAGCTTTGGCTTTTCAACATCGGATATTTACATGAATATCAGTCAGACTGACTTCTACCTGCACAGAACTACTTATTTTGTTTTGTTATATTGTTCTCTTGCTAAATTACTTGAAGTTAAAGTCGTGTCATCATCACTTTAAGTAGAAATTAAAGAGTAAAATTAAATAAAGCTAACAAGCTCATTTCTTTTCTGTGACAGGGTATTAGGGCCACATTAAGAAAGAAATTAAGGGACTTCGAGATTATTTATTTTTTAATACTTGTAAGATCGCTGAGGGGAAATTAGGGCTCTGCATTTCACCATCTCTGTACTGTAGTACCAGAGAGCAGTTGGGGGGGTTAAGGACCTTGCTCAGGGGTCCACAGTGGTTCACCTAAGGGTTGTGTTGGGGACTCAAACCCGGGTCCTCTGCGCCAAAGCCCATGATGCTGCCACTAGGCCACCCATTCCCCCTTCTTTTGTAATATCATATATCAATTATATAATAATTTTATAAATTATTATTATATGATAAATAATTATATTTTAATAAATTGTAATATTACGAGAAAAAAAAACCTTCTGAACTGAACACCATGCAGTCGACCGGTTCCAGCCAGTTAGCCTCCACTAAAGCAAGTCCGTGTGCTGCTTTCTGCAGAATAGACTCATTTTCTTGCAGATCCTTTTCAAGGTCGTGATACTGATGATGATGATGTGCTGATGTGCCAAGAGATTGAGGATCTCCTGGTTTGTCAAACTTATGCTGAAGAACATCTTCACCAAACGCTCCACCTCCCTCATTTTTTATCAACTTTCCTCTTCTAAATACTTCATTCTTTAAGTCTGTAGAGAAAAAATTCTGAATGTGGCCCTCGTTCTCGTGCTTTTTATATTTAGTACATCCAAGTGTTTTGACTTCAGAGAACATCACTGTGCTGCCCGAACAGAGAATGTTGCTGAGCAGGTGCTCGTCTCATCTGAAGGTGAGATTATTGATAAGCATCAGCCGTGTTGGAACAACATCGTGCATGTTGGTTGAGCTTCATTCTTACCCCCAGATACCACGTAATGCGTGTGCGCTCCGCCTTGCTCCGCTCTGGACCGTCTCACAACACAGCAGAGCATGCACAAGACAAATGAGATCCCTTTGCAAAAGAAGAAGAAAAACTTTTTTTCATTCCTTCAACAATGCTGCAGGGAGCTTTATTTCATCCACACCATTCAAAATAAAGTATACGTTTGACTCCTCAGTGGATAGTTTCATACAATTACCTTCATATGGGCCACAAAATGCTAATAGGCCTGCTTTACAGTTTGGCAGTACTTTAATCAGCCTTATTACAGTCCACACACAACAAGATTTATTTATTGAGGGATGTGTTGTATAAAATTACATTTAGGAAATCCATTTAATGGGCTATTTGCACGTCTCCACTTCTTCCTGAACTTCAGACAGCAACTTTGCTTCCTGTCTTTCATTACTGGACAAACTGATTAATCCAGGTGTGTGTGGCCAGTTACTGAGGTCAGACACACCTGGATTAATCAGTTTGTCCAGTCCTGAAAGACAGGAAGTAAAGGTGCTGTCTGAAGTTCAGGAAGTGGTGGAGTCGTGCATATAGCCCATTAGACCATGCAGGCTACATGTATTCACTCCAGATTCAGGACAAACACAAGAAAAGTGAATATCAGTTCAATAGCCTACAATGTATCAGCTAAACAATCTGATTACATGTAGGCTAATTCAACTTGAAAATCCATTAATTGTTCTTGTTCCCTTTCCTGTTTGGTACAATCTGAATTGTGCCACTTGGTCCAGCTGGTCCAGATGTAGCTCTCCATTAGTAAGTCCATAATCAGTCCCATTAAAGCATAACTTTCTTTTTTTTCAACCTGGACCTTATTTCCAGGAGTTTATATGTGCATTTACGGTGTGTTCAGACCAAGCGCGATTTGGGCGTCAAGGGCGTCAGGTTTACATGCAAAGTCAATGGCCGACGCGCGTCGAGGAGGCGTCGAAAAACCTGCGGCGCGTTTCGCGCGTCGGGCGCGGTGCGTCGAGGCGCGTTACGAGCGTTTCGCGCGTCGAGTTTTGAGATTTTGAGCGTTTGACGCACGTCAAGGGCGTCAGATGCCGGAGTTGGAAAATCTGAACTTTGGCGTCTTGACGCGGGGCGTCGGCCAATCAGAGCGAGTTATGACACAGACACACTTTTTCTGACAGGAGAGGAAACACACAGAAAAACCAGGGGAATCTCCTCTCTATCTGAACACAGAGGAGGATAAACTGTGATCTGTGTCCGGTCCCAGTTTCTGAACGGTGTTTTGATGACCTGCTGTCCTGATGGGATGTACTGGGCTTATAATGCGGCCCCACATCAGGACAGCGGGACGTTAAACTGGGCCGGATCACCAGTGCCGCTCGCCAGCTGCTCCTGGAGTAAATGATGAAACTCATCACAGTCAGAACACCTGGAATCATTTTGTGAACCGGACACAGAGCAGAGATGTCCGACGACGACGTTCCCTGCTTTATTTATCACATTAAGCCGAGCCGCTCTCTCTCCTGCACCTGCCATGGTGCAGACAGACGGTGAAAAGAACAAGAAAAAGGAGAGGCTCCTCCCACGGCGCGGCGAGCGCGGCTTGGCTGGGCATCTCTCGCAGCGCGTCAGGGGCGTCAAGATGCTGGAAATCAAGCGTCTGACTTTTTAGTGACCAAGCGTCCAACTTTGGGTGTCAGGCGCGATTTTGACGCCCAAATCGCGCTTGGTCTGAACACACCGTTACTCACCGGTAAAATTTCTGTATCACTTTGACTCCTCATTCACTTACAGCTTAAAGCTATGGTCTGCTATTTTAAAGTTTTATCATTATTAATAACCTCATTAAAATGATGGTTATGGTCCTATAGTACAATCTACACAATGTGAAGAGAAAAAACACAGAAATAATCCCTCCACTCTAGTGGCTGCTGGGCTGCAAAAACGTTAACCAATACGAGCCATCCGGCTTACATTGGTCAACGTAGCTGTTCATCTTTCTCTCTGCTCTCGATCCAACCCCCTGCTTAAGCTGTCACCACTTCCCCGACAGCTGACTCCCCTTGTTCCACGCTCCGCCTCGTCCCTGCCCTTTTCCACGTTTAAACATCTTATTTATTTATTTTTCTTTTGCCTTTGGAACTTTCTGCAATAAGTGCGTAGCTGAGTATCAGCTTAACAACACGAGGAGAATGGATCAAAAAGGCAGCGGCAGCAGGAAGCGCCTCTGCTCACCGGCAGAAGTTGGAGAGAGAAAAGGCAGACGGAACGTGAGCAGCAGGACGGAGGGAAGGCTCGGCGTTACGTTCACCGCTGGAGGAAACTGCAGGTGGAGAAAGTCTATGAAAGAAGCGCAGACGAAGAGGAAAACGTGAGCAATGCTGGATGGAGGGCCGGGTAACTATCGGGTGATGCGGAGGAAGCTCCAGGAGGGAAAATGTGCAGAAGCAGAAACCAGGACGGACTGAAAGCAGAGTATAAACATCGGGTCACCGGCTGGAGGAAGGAAGGGAGGATCTGGGAGTGAAACTGATGCTGATACAGCAGACTTTTAGTTGAACAGGTAGGCAGTTTGTTTTTTACTTTTATGTGTCAGTTGTACATAAACGTATAAGTCTATGACGATGCTGCTGATGACCGGAAACGCTGCTGCTGGTTTTCTCTGTGTGGACAGACGGTGTCGGAACATCAGCTGTTTATTTTCAGTATTGTAAGCTAGCGTCGTCATCAGTGTCGTTATGAATGCGTTCAGTAACTCGTGAAGTCGCTGGAACGTGGCGTCTCTTACAGATGCAGAACCTCCGGCTAAAACACACCATAAACTTTCCAGTGGTTAAGAAAGGCGGATATTATATATGTGAGCAGATGATGTTCTAAATGTGGGATAAATATTACACTGTGGAGCTGCTGTGATGCGGCTGGCTGTAGCTGAGGAGGAGGGCCGTACGTACTCGGTGGGTTTTTAATGCAACAAGTTTGCATCATTTTTTAAGTAAAGTTAACTAGTTAGATTTTACAGGGAGGTTTGTATATCTACATTTTAATTTGGTGTGTACTTTTACCATGTCAATCATTTAACTTGTATTGTTCTAATATATTGTTCATGTAAAAGGCCGGTAAAGGAAAAGAGCTGAAAGTTAACCATAGCTACAGCTGCTTTCTTTATGTTGGAACTTTGTTAAACTGTATCTTCCTCATGTAGATAAAATTCTTTCTGTTTTGTCTCAGCTGCCTGATAAAACTCTGGCTGGGCCGGCTGGACAGGTACAGTATGTCCTGCTGCATGATCAGTGACCTTTAACAGCCTTTAACTTTCTGAAATCAAAACAAAATGAAGCTGAAACAGAAAAGTGGCTTACCATCGTGTGTGTAACAGTTGGTATTTCATTATAAATAATTGTATATGTATTACATTTTTTGGTATCAGATCAGCAGCCAATAATTCACAAAATAATAAAGACTGTTTTACTGACACAATATGCAGTACAGTCGTCCAGGAATTTATTCATACCCTCCAATTAAAGCAGGAAAAGAGTTAAAATTGACTGAAGTAGTAATAAATAAAAAATGCTATGAAAATCATGACATTGATTTTGAATTGTGGTTTTACAGAAAAATTAAAAACAAACACACAAAAAATCCAAAAGTAAACAAGCATGTTGGGGCTCCGAAGCTAAAATTTGAGACAACCACTGCAATCAGGTGTTTTCTGTGACATCCATTCAGACATCTGCACCTGGTGACAAGTATATTTGTTAGTTTGTTTTTTAATTATCATCTCCACCACAAACCAAAAGCAATATTTTATTTCACTAAATTATAATTTTGTAAATTTTTATTTATTATTAGTTTCTTTAATTTCTTGTTATTAAAGTTACTATTGTGAATTTAGCTTTTTCTTTAATTGGAGGGTGTGAATAATTTTGAGGACGACTGTAAATGTATTACGTATAAAAAAATGGTAAAAAGAAAGAAATTTTTTTTTTTTTTTTGACATTTCAACAAATCCAGATAATTTCAAATTAAAATTTTTAAAGAAAAGAAAAGATTCAGATTAGATTGTTTTGATTAACACTGAGTTTTCATCGGCTTCATTTAAAGTGAAAGTGAAATCTAAGACTTGGAGGATAAATTTGAGCAGTCTGTAAATACTTTTTCAGTCGCACCTGAAAGCTGGAGAGACTTGACTCAGCACAGGGACGGTAGGATTATTTTTCTGAGTCTAACGTCAGATTTGTGGTCAAACTGATTGTTTATCTTGAAAATAGTACAGTAATTGTTCTGTTATGGGGTGTAGCAGTTAAGATATTAAGTGTTTTAAGAAAAAAAAAATCTTACTGTTAATGTTTGACCTTGAAAGTCATGGATGTTGAATATATTTATTTTTTCATTGATTTTGGGGGATTTTGTTCAGTTATAACCAGGATTGTTTGTTTGACATTACAGGTGGGGAAACGTTTACGAAGTGATGGGGTCGGGGCCTTCTCATCCTGAACCTGGTAATTATTACAACATTCTTAATTACGATGTCATACTTTAAATCATAGAGAGAGGGAGTACTTTTTCATGGCTGTACCCTATGACTATAAGTATATGTGTTTATGTAATGTATATAAATATATACTCTTTTGATCTATGGTCTGAAGTCTTGTGTTGTAATTGAGTATTAACCAGAGTCTTAATAAGTTGAGAATAAAAAGAAAAGTTTATTTTTAAGGTCAAATTTATTTACAAAGCACACTTAACACAACATAGAGTGCCCAAGGTGCTGTACAAGTTTGCTGACATGTGATATATATATACATACATACATAACATATATATATATATATATATATATATATATATATATATATATATATACTGTAACACACACACACAGCCCAAAGTACATACATATGAACTGGTAAAAGAAATAATAAAAGACTATATAAAAGATTTAAACAATCAGGAAATAAAACAAAATCACACACAAGTGTTAAAAATCTTTCTTTAGAAGACATTTAAAATGCTCAATTGACCGGGCCTGCATAATGTGGGGGGGGCAGAGCTTTGGACCCGCGTCAGAAAAGGCTTGGTCACTCTTTGTTTACTGTCGGGTGCATGGCACTTTTAAAAGCAAGCAATTTGAGGAACGTGTTTGTTTGACCAGTGCCAAACCATTCAGGCACTTAAAAACAAACAATTTAAAGGGACTAGAAGCAGGAATTATGAAAGAATTAACAAGCATGTCCAGTTTTTTTAATGAAACTGGACATTAAACCCGAAACCATGTCTCCAGAGCACAGGAATGAGTCTGCCGATGGTTGTCGGCGAACAGAACGGAGAGCAGCCAAGTGGCTAGCTTGTTAGCTTCCAAGTAAACAGCAGAGGAACCACGTTTCCTAAAAGTGATAATTATCTCACCTCCAACTTCTTCTGCAGCGTGAGAAATCCTCACTGCAAACACCAACACCTCCATGAGCTGATCCACAATCGTTTTTTCTTTTTAAGAGCAAACGGCGGCATAGATAAGAGCAGCGAGCGGCCATGTTGTCTCAGTTTGTCTGCACTGTGAGACGCTCACAGCGAGTTGCAAACGCGCGCGAGGAGGTTGGGGGGCGCAACTAACGGCAGTCAAGTTTGATGGACATAATGATCATTCAATCAATCAGCACTGGCCGTTGGCAGCCCCATCCAATGAAATTCGTTCCATTGCTGTACGTTCCACAGGTGATTATTTTTTAAATTTTTGTGTCAGAAAATTTAATTAATTTTCTGCAATAGGGGTGTGAAGAAGACTTTATCAATATAGTAAAAAATGCTCCTGGAAAACATCATCCACCTGCCTTTAATCTTCTGTCTTGGCTGAAAAATCCAGTAAAATATTCATTTAATGGAACATTTTTCTGTACAAGGGGTTCTTCAACTGCAGGTCCCTTCTCTGGTATAGCACAACTTAAAGAAGATGGACCAGCAACTAATCTAGTATAAAGTATTCTGTTGTTCATACAGTGTACTGGTTTTTATAGTCTTTCAAGGATTGGGGGGTTCTAGTGGCCTTTATATGACAGTTAATTGACATGTAAGGAGGTCAGAGATAGTGGGGGATGACATGTAGCAAAGGGTCCCAAGCCAGGACTTGAACCCAAAATCATACTGTAGTTCTAACATCATCTTGGGGCCAAATTAATTGGTGTGGAAAATTCCAGAATTGAATGTGAATTTTTACTGCTTTCTCTAAAAACATCTCATCAATTTGTCAGCTCTCAGTGAACCACCTGCAACTCTCTACAAACCATGGAGAGTAATAAACTGGGGGTAAGTTACATTTCTTTCCATCAAAAATTCAAAAGCAAATTTTCCGGCTAATAACAACTTTTCAATACCTCTTTATGATTTATTTCTACATTGCTGTATGAATTCTACAGAAAAATACAAAATTTTGTTTCTGTAAAATTTCACTTTTGCAAAGTTGAAAAACGTGATGTTACATGTTGCAAAGTTGTAATACATGTGAAGTTACATGTTGCAAAGTTGTAATACATGTGAAGTTACATGTTGAACATAAGTTACATGTTGAAATACATGTGAAGTTACATGTTGATAATACATGTGAAGTTACATGTTGCAAAGTTGTAATACATGTGAAGTTACATGTTGTAATACATGTGAAGTTACATGTTGAAATACATGTGAAGTTACATGTTGCAAAGTTGAAATACATGTGAAGTTACATGTTGAAATACATGTGAAGTTACATGTTGAAATACATGTGAAGATACTTGTTGAAATACATGTGAAGTTACATGTTGAAATACATGTGAAGTTACTTGTTGCAAAGTGAAATACATGTGACGTTACATGTTGCAAAGTTGAAATACATGTAAAGTTACATGTTGAAATACATGTGAAGTTACATGTTGAAATACATGTTAAGTTACATTTAAAATAAAAAGAATAAAGAGAAAAAAGAATGGTTGAAATACATGTTCAAGTTACATGTTGAAATACATGTGAAGTTACATGTTGCAAAGTTGAAATACATGTGAAGTTACATGTTGCAAAGTTGAAATACATGTGAAGTTACATGTTGAAATACATGTTAAGTTACATGTTGAAATACATGTGAAGTTACATGTTGCAAAGTTGTAATACATGTGAAGTTACATGTTGAAATACATGTTAAGTTACATGTTGAAATACATGTGAAGTTACATGTTGCAAAGTTGTAATACATGTGAAGTTAACAAAGTTGTAATACATGTGAAGTTACATGTTGAAATACATGTGAAGTTACATGTTGAAATACATGTGAAGTTACATGTTGCAAAGTTGAAATACATGTGAAGTTACATGTTGAAATACATGTGAAGTTACATGTTGAAATACATGTGACGTTACATGTTGCAAAGTTGAAATACATGTAAAGTTACATGTTGAAATACATGTGAAGTTACATGTTGAAATACATGTGAAGTTACATGTTGAAATACATGTGAAGTTACATGTTGCAAAGTTGTAATACATGTGAAGTTACATGTTGAAGATACATGTGAAGTTACATGTTGAAATACATGTGAAGTTACATGTTGCAAAGTTGAAATACATGTGAAGTTACATGTTGAAATACATGTGAAGTTACATGTTGAAATACATGTGAAGTTACATGTTGAACAAAGTTGTAATACATGTGAAGTTACATGTTGCAAAGTTGTAATACATGTGAAGTTACATGTTGAAATACATGTGAAGTTACATGTTGAAATACATGTGAAGTTACATGTTGCAAAGTTGAAATACATGTGAAGTTACATGTTGAAATACATGTGAAGTTACATGTTGAAATACATGTGAAGATACATGTTGAAATACATGTGAAGTTACATGTTGAAATACATGTGAAGTTACATGTTGCAAAGTGAAATACATGTGACGTTACATGTTGCAAAGTTGAAATACATGTAAAGTTACATGTTGAAATACATGTGAAGTTACATGTTGAAATACATGTTAAGTTACATGTTGAAATACATGTTAAGTTACATGTTGAAATACATGTGAAGTTACATGTTGCAAAGTTGTAATACATGTGAAGTTACATGTTGAAATACATGTTAAGTTACATGTTGAAATACATGTGAAGTTACATGTTGCAAAGTTGTAATACATGTGAAGTTACATGTTGAATACAGGAAGAAGTTGTAATACATGTGAAGTTACATGTTGAAATACATGTGAAGTTACATGTTGAAATACATGTGAAGTTACATGTTGCAAAGTTGAAATACATGTGAAGTTACATGTTGAAATACATGTGAAGTTACATGTTGAAATACATGTGACGTTACATGTTGCAAAGTTGAAATACATGTAAAGTTACATGTTGAAATACATGTGAAGTTACATGTTGAAATACATGTTAAGTTACATGTTGAAATACATGTGAAGTTACATGTTGCAAAGTTGTAATACATGTGAAGTTACATGTTGCAAAGTTGTAATACATGTGAAGTTACATGTTGAAGTTACATGTGAAGTTACATGTTGAAATACATGTGAAGTTACATGTTGCAAAGTTGAAATACATGTGAAGTTACATGTTGAAATACATGTGAAGTTACATGTTGAAATACATGTGAAGTTACATGTTGCAAAGTTGTAATACATGTGAAGTTACATGTTGCAAAGTTGTAATACATGTGAAGTTACATGTTGTAATACATGTGAAGTTACATGTTGAAATACATGTGAAGTTACATGTTGCAAAGTTGAAATACATGTGAAGTTACATGTTGAAATACATGTGAAGTTACATGTTGAAATACATGTGAAGATACTTGTTGAAATACATGTGAAGTTACATGTTGAAATACATGTGAAGTTACATGTTGAAATACATGTGATGTTACATGTTGCAAAGTTGAAATACATGTAAAGTTACATGTTGAAATACATGTGAAGTTACATGTTGAAATACATGTTAAGTTACATGTTGAAATACATGTGAAGTTACATGTTGAAATACATGTGAAGTTACATGTTGAAATACATGTGAAGTTACATGTTGAAATACATGTGAAGTTACATGTTGCAAAGTTGAAATACATGTAAAGATACAAGTTACATGTTGAAATACATGTGAAGTTACATGTTGCAAAGTTGAAATACATGTAAAGTTACATGTTGAAATACATGTGAAGTTACATGTTGAAATACATGTGAAGATACTTGTTGAAATACATGTGAAGTTACATGTTGAAATACATGTGAAGTTACTTGTTGCAAAGTGAAATACATGTGACGTTACATGTTGCAAAGTTGAAATACATGTAAAGTTACATGTTGAAATACATGTGAAGTTACAAGTTGAAATACATGTAAAGTTACATGTTGAAATACATGTGAAGTTACATGTTGAAATACATGTTAAGTTACATGTTGAAATACATGTGAAGTTACATGTTGCAAAGTTGAAATACATGTGACGTTACATGTTGCAAAGTTGAAATACATGTAAAGATACAAGTTGCATGTTGAAATACATGTGAAGTTACATGTTGCAAAGTTGAAATACATGTGAAGTTACATGTTGCAAAGTTGAAATACATGTGAAGTTACATGTTGAAATACATGTTAAGTTACATGTTGAAATACATGTGAAGTTACATGTTGCAAAGTTGTAATACATGTGAAGTTACATGTTGAAATACATGTTAAGTTACATGTTGAAATACATGTGAAGTTACATGTTGCAAAGTTGTAATACATGTGAAGTTACATGTTGCAAAGTTGAAATACATGTGAAGTTACATGTTGAAATACATGTGAAGTTACATGTTGAAATACATGTGAAGTTACATGTTGCAAAGTTGAAATACATGTGAAGTTACATGTTGAAATACATGTGAAGTTACATGTTGAAATACATGTGACATTACATGTTGCAAAGTTGAAATACATGTAAAGTTACATGTTGAAATACATGTGAAGTTACATGTTGAAATACATGTTAAGTTACATGTTGAAATACATGTGAAGTTACATGTTGCAAAGTTGTAATACATGTGAAGTTACATGTTGCAAAGTTGTAATACATGTGAAGTTACATGTTGAAGTTACATGTGAAGTTACATGTTGAAATACATGTGAAGTTACATGTTGCAAAGTTGAAATACATGTGAAGTTACATGTTGAAATACATGTGAAGTTACATGTTGAAATACATGTGAAGTTACATGTTGCAAAGTTGTAATACATGTGAAGTTACATGTTGCAAAGTTGTAATACATGTGAAGTTACATGTTGAAATACATGTGAAGTTACATGTTGCAAAGTTGAAATACATGTGAAGTTACATGTTGAAATACATGTGAAGTTACATGTTGAAATACATGTGAAGATACTTGTTGAAATACATGTGAAGTTACATGTTGAAATACATGTGAAGTTACATGTTGAAATACATGTGACGTTACATGTTGCAAAGTTGAAATACATGTAAAGTTACATGTTGAAATACATGTGAAGTTACATGTTGAAATACATGTTAAGTTACATGTTGAAATACATGTGAAGTTACATGTTGAAATACATGTGAAGTTACATGTTGAAATACATGTGAAGTTACATGTTGAAATACATGTGAAGTTACATGTTGCAAAGTTGAAATACATGTGAAGTTACATGTTGAAATACATGTGAAGTTACATGTTGAAATACATGTGAAGTTACATGTTGAAATACATGTGAAGTTACATGTTGAAATACATGTGAAGTTACATGTTGCAAAGTTGTAATACATGTGAAGTTACATGTTGAAATACATGTGAAGTTACATGTTGAAATACATGTGAAGTTACATGTTGCAAAGTTGAAATACATGTGAAGTTACATGTTGAAATACATGTGAAGTTACATGTTGAAATACATGTGACGTTACATGTTGCAAAGTTGAAATACATGTAAAGTTACATGTTGAAATACATGTGAAGTTACATGTTGAAATACATGTTAAGTTACATGTTGAAATACATGTGAAGTTACATGTTGCAAAGTTGTAATACATGTGAAGTTACATGTTGCAAAGTTGTAATACATGTGAAGTTACATGTTGAAGTTACATGTGAAGTTACATGTTGAAATACATGTGAAGTTACATGTTGCAAAGTTGAAATACATGTGAAGTTACATGTTGAAATACATGTGAAGTTACATGTTGAAATACATGTGAAGTTACATGTTGCAAAGTTGTAATACATGTGAAGTTACATGTTGCAAAGTTGTAATACATGTGAAGTTACATGTTGCAAAGTTGTAATACATGTGAAGTTACATGTTGAAATACATGTGAAGTTACATGTTGCAAAGTTGAAATACATGTGAAGTTACATGTTGAAATACATGTGAAGTTACATGTTGAAATACATGTGAAGATACTTGTTGAAATACATGTGAAGTTACATGTTGAAATACATGTGAAGTTACATGTTGAAATACATGTGACGTTACATGTTGCAAAGTTGAAATACATGTAAAGTTACATGTTGAAATACATGTGAAGTTACATGTTGAAATACATGTTAAGTTACATGTTGAAATACATGTGAAGTTACATGTTGAAATACATGTGAAGTTACATGTTGAAATACATGTGAAGTTACATGTTGAAATACATGTGAAGTTACATGTTGCAAAGTTGAAATACATGTAAAGATACAAGTTACATGTTGAAATACATGTGAAGTTACATGTTGAAATACATGTGAAGTTACATGTTGCAAAGTTTAAATACATGTAAAGTTACATGTTGAAATACATGTGAAGTTACATGTTGAAATACATGTGAAGTTACATGTTGAAATACATGTTAAGTTACATGTTGAAATACATGTGAAGTTACATGTTGCAAAGTTGAAATACATGTAAAGATACAAGTTACATGTTGAAATACATGTGAAGTTACATGTTGCAAAGTTGAAATACATGTGAAGTTACATGTTGCAAAGTTGAAATACATGTGAAGTTACATGTTGCACAGTTGAAATACATGTGAAGTTACATGTTGCACAGTTGAAATACATGTGAAGTTACATGTTGAAATACATGTTAAGTTACATGTTGAAATACATGTTAAGTTACATGTTGCACAGTTGAAATACATGTGAAGTTACATGTTGAAATACATGTTAAGTTACATGTTGAAATACATGTGAAGTTACATGTTGCACAGTTGAAATACATGTGAAGTTACATGTTGAAATACATGTGAAGTTACATGTTGCAAAGTTGAAATACATGTAAAGTTACATGTTGCAAAGTACCGGCCGAAATAATGGAGATGATGCGTAGCGTCACTCCTGCCATTGATGATCCTCACAGAAAGTACATTTCACAAGGAGAAATAAAGGAAACAAGGAGAAGAAGATGCAGGTTTTTTTGTGGGTTTGTTTGTTTTTCCCTTTTGCATCCCGCTGTAATGCTTATAATCTTTAATGTAAAGCACTTTGAATTGTCCTGTACATGAAATGTGTTATACAGATAAACTTGCCTTACATCTTGTTTCCAGAGATAATAAGGCTGATCTGCAGTATGTAAGGGACTACAAACCTTCAGTTGAAGGACAGCAGATCAGAATTCTCCTCCATGGACCAGCTGGAGCTGGAAAGTCCAGCTTCATCAATTCTGTCCAAAGTGTCATATCTGGGAGAATGAGGAGACAAGCTCTGGCAAATAACATGTCTGATGGATCTTTCACTAAAACGGTACTTTCATACTGGCAGCCAACTGTATGTGTTTTACACAAACATATCAACACAATAGGGTAAACCATTTTTTTTTAAATAAAAAATGCCTCATATATACTTTTCCCCCCTTTTGTACAATCCAATGATGAAAAATGAAGGCGGGTATAAAAAACAGATGTAGCTGTCCCTACAGTGGTTTCAGTTCAAATATGTTTAATTTTTAACAAATGAAAACTTTTATTGACAGTATCTACAGTATACAGCTCCATCCATGTGAACAGTAATAAGACATCACAGTATATACTGCAAATATGAGAATCTGAGCAACGCTCTTTTTTTTTTTCTTCCAAAGTCTGTTTATTAATATTTATTGTGTCAAAATGTGACGCACAACATTGGGAGCAAAAAAATATCATAAAATGGCGCATTAGAACCACATTTTTCAACACAACTTCATCCTCGATTTTGTGCTGTAGTGAATCTTTTGTTTGAGGCAGATATTCTTCCCTTCAAAGCTTGAGTCTTTAAAGATAGAGTCCGAAGCCCCCCCCCCCGTTTCTGTTTGCAAACAACAGTATTCAAACTTAGCGCCCCCCATCTCAGGCTAATGGCCGCCTCGTTCTTCAGCCTATTCAACTTCAAGCTTCTCCTTCAGAGCTCAGTTCTTTAACGTAAAAAATGAGTTTTCGCACAAAGAAGTGATGCCCTGAATGTAGCGCGCATTTGAGCGCAGTCGTTACCACTGGCATGGCGCTGAATAACGTGCTCCTTTTTCAACAAGTTGACTCAAAGTCACTTTCTCTTCCCCCTGGCCTGTAAACCTGTTTTTCAGAAACACTCGTGCAACTGTTAACTGTTCCTCAACCATGTCTGTGTTTGAGAAATCCAGCAGTGGTTTAACTTGCTCGGTATCTAGAAAATTTTCACTGGCAGGGTCCAAAGCCGCCATGTACGCTCGCGTAAACGCGCAGCCATTTCACTCAGAATAGTCAACGATGGCCAGAAAAAGCCGCTTGCACTCTTGTTAATGTTTTCACTCACCATGTTGTTTTGTAGCATGCTGGTGGCTTGCCACTGTTGCTCTGGAGGAACCGGCCTGCCATCGCCATCACCTGCATCCCCACTGTCATCCCACAGTTTCAGAAATTCCGCGTCTGATCGTAGATCCTCTATGCAAGAGGTAAAACTTTGAATGAGCCCGACTGCGGTCATCAGATCCGTTCCTTCAGCTTGTAGCATCCGATTGGCTGGGTCCATCAGCCCCAATACTTTGTGCATCACACCAGTAAGAAATTTGAAGCTCCGTTCTGTGATGGCCTTGTGAAGTCCACCAGCTGCTCCTTCTCTGAACTTGGCCTCGGCCTCTCCGGTGCTTCTGCTGCTGTAGCCAGGCAGCAGGGATGCCGACGGTGGAGTTTCTGGCTTTTTCAGCCATTTGCGAACATCCATCCCCCTTAATTAAAATAAAGATAGCTTGGCTTTGTCTATGTTTTCCCCCTTTTGGCGAAATGACGTCAGATGACATAACGCAAACTGCAGGGAAAATGGGTTCAAGGACACATGAAAACTCGGAATTTGGAGTTTCACAACTGTCTATTTTTGGATCGAACAAGTCAGTGGAGTTTGCTGCTGTTTTTGCTGATGTTAAGAACATCGTAGATTGAAAACCTTTTTTTAAAAAAAGATGAAATACTATATTTTGACTGACAGTCCATGTGAGGGGGCGACGTCCCCTAGCGCCCCCTCGTGACGCCAGGCCCACCAGAAACGTCCCGACCCGATCATAACAAAGCTAAAGAGGGAATTACAGGCAGGAGGAGAGAGAGTTGCATTCAAACTTACCACGGCACGCAAGTAAAGGCCCAAAGGTTTGAGAGAGAGACGGATTTCACTTGCACAAGTCTGTTTATTTTCAAGGGGGAAACTTCGGATTCTACCTTTAAATGAAAAACAATTACTGATGGATGTCTTTATCAAATACTCAGAAGATTAATAAAAACTGAGAAGAGATCCAAGCAGGGAAAACTTTCACTGACAGGGCAGCTGAAGCTTCTTATCACTGCAGTCCCACATGAAAACTGGGCCAAACAATCAACTCAGTTCAGGTAAATGAGGAAGAAGAGTTTTATTTTTCTGCAAAGATTTCTACATTCGCACAGCTTAGCAGCTACTATGACATGCAATAATGTTTTTCACCGCAGTCTATATTTGCAATCAATATTTTAATTTTGATCAAAGTAATAGTCATTTTTTTATTATTATTATAATTTTGGCTGTAATTGTGCTGCCTAGAATAAAATGCTGCTGATTTACGAAAACACTGATTCTCCAGCAGATGATGCTTTTAAAACAACAATAAACTCAACTGAAAGTCAAAATATAATCATGATGGATCTGACTGCATCTGTGTTTACAGTACATAACCTACAAAACCCCGAAGGATCGTGACTCCTATTATTCTTTTGTGTTCAATGACACCATGGGCCTGGGTCCCCAAAAAGGTGTCCTGGTGGAAGACGTCAGACTGGCTTTAAAGGGACACATAAAGGAAGGTTACATGGTAAATTTTATTTTAATGTAGCAGATTTCCCCCCCCCCCCCCCCCCCAGCAGAAAACCTGCGTGATTCATTATTTTTCTTTATGTTTTTTAAGCTTTTAAAACTTTAATTCAGAATTATTTTCCAGTTCAATCCTGAATCTTACTTGCCAGAGGATAATCAATACTACAATAAAGAACCAACACCCAATGACATCGTTCACGTCCTGGTTTGTGTCATTGCTGCAGACACATCAAGTTTGATGTATGATGAAGTCATACAGAAGATGAAGAGCGTTAGAATGGAAGCAAGCAGTCTAAGTGAGATCAGAATTTAGTCTTTCTGTTCTGAGTATCAGACGGCTCCTCTGGAGTGTTGCATTCACTGCTCATCATTATTGCTGCTTATTAATTTTTGTCTTTTTTCTTGACAGACATTCCTCAACTGGCCATTCTCACCAAAATTGATGAAGTCCTTCCCGAAATGAAGGAAGATATAAAAAATGTCTACAGGAATATTGATGTGAAGAGAAAGGTGGGTTTACAGTTATTCAACCTTTTTTAAGTTGCAAAAATGGACTCGGTTAAAACTGGACTAAATATTCTATTATCATAAATGTAAAGCTAAAAAAATTAGCTTAATCTTAGCACAATCCTATTTTTTTTAAATGATGCCGTACAGTAAATATGAATGTAAGAATTCTTAAACTTTACACAAATAAAATGATGCCTCTTGTTCTGAAGAAATTACAGCTTATTTGGAGTTATCATAAGAATAATGCATGTAATTTGTAAACCACTTTACATTGTAAAACAATCACAAAATACTACAGAAAATCATGATTTAAATAATGTATAGAATAATAAAACCACAGCAATACCCAACCAATAAAACAATTTAAGAATTAAATTAGCTTTTAAATCTAATCTAAAGTTACCCAAGATTATCATAATACTGCGGGTCTGTCTCAAACCGCACACTTTATAACAAGCAAGTCCACCTCTGAATGGCTTAAGAACAACAACATGAAGACTTTGGAGTGGCCTAGTCAAAGCCCCCACCTGAATCCCATTGAGATGCTGTGGCATGACCTTAAAAAGGCGGTTCATGCTGGAAAAGCCTCCAATGTGGCAGAACCCAAGTGTGCTTCAGCTTGAGGTCACCAACAGATGGCCGGACGTTCTCCTTCAGGATTTTTTGGTAGAAGCAGAATTCATGGTTCCATTTACCACAGCAAGTCTTCCAGGTCCTGAAGCAGCAAAACAGCCCCAGACCATCACACTACCACCACCATGTTTTACTGTTGCTATGATGTTCCTTTTCTGAAATGCCGTGTTACTTTTACGCCAGATGTAATGGGACCTCCACCTTCCAGAAAGTTCCACTTTTGTCTCGTCAGTCCACAGAGTATTTTCCCAAAAGTCTTGGGGATCATCAAGATGCTTTCTGGCTAAACTGAGACGAGCCTTTATGTTCTTTTTGCTCAGCAGTGGTTTTGGTCTTGGAACTCTGCCATGCAGCCATTTTTGCCCCCCAGTCTCTTTCTGATGGGGGAGTCATGAACACTGACCTTCATTGAGGCAAGTGAGGCCTGCAGTTCTTTGGATGTTGTTCTGGGGTCTTTTGTGACCTCTTGGATGAGTCGTCGCTGTGCTCTTGGGGTCATTTTGGTCGGCCGGCCCCTCCTGGGAAGGTTCACCACTGTTCCATGTTTTCACCATTTGTGGATAATGGTTCTCACTGTGGTTCTCTGGAGTCCCAAAGCTTTAGAAATGGCTTTGGAACCTTTTCCAGACTGATAGATCTCAATGACTTTGTTTCTCATTTGTTCCTGAATTTCTTTGGATGGCAGCATGATGTCTAGCTTTGGAGGATCTTTTGGTCTACTTCACTTTGTCAGGCAGGTCCTATTTAAGGGATTTCTGATGGAGAACAGGTGTGGCAGTAATCAGGCCTGGGTGTGGATAGAGAACCTGAACTCAGCTCAAAGATGATAAACCACAGTTTGTTTTAACAGGGGGGGGGATCACTTTTTCACACAGGGCCATGGAGGTTTGGATTTTCCCCCCTTACTAATAATAATCATCATTTAAAAACTGCATTTTGTGTTTACTTGTGTTATATTTGTCTAATATTTAAATTTGTTTGATGATCTGAAACATTTAAGTGTGACTAACATGCAAAAAAGTCAGAAATCAGGAAGGAGGAAACACTTTTTCACACAACTGTGTGTTTATATAAATATATAATGTATATATTTATATATATATATTTATATATATATGTATATACACATTTTTTTCATCTAGATTGAGGAGTTCAGTGCCAGGGTGGGTCTTCCAATGAACTGCATCTTCCCTGTGAAAAACTATCATGAAGAAATCGACCTGAACGAAGACATGAACTCTCTGATCCTGAGCGCCATGAAGCACATCATCATGTGTGGTGACGACTTCATCAACTTTAGACAGGATCAGTCGTCTTAATGCTGATTTTTCTTTACGATGACACAGAGGCTGTGTTAATGACATCACAGCCTGTGATGTAAAACAGGTTGAAGACAATTTTGTACTCCTGGGTTGCATCTTAATTTTTCCTAAGTTTCTCAAACATGACTTCTTTTATTCATGCTACATGTCAGAAACAAGAAAACTGGAAGTTTCTAATGCAGAATGATAAACGGTTTCATCTGTAAAATGAACTGGACTGTACACATACAGCATGTAACTGTTTTTGATAACTACATGTAAGGGGAAACAACTTATTAGGGTTTAGTTAATTGAGTCACTTTCTTGGAAATACAATACACTTTGCAAGCTAAAGATTGTTTTTAAAAGATAAAACTGTTGCTTCTTATTCTCTAATTCTTTCTGCATTATCAGCATGTATTTCTGGTTGATATATTTAATAAACTTTTGGCCCAAATAAATCTACTTTTGAACATCAAGCTCTGATGTTGTAATGATTTTTAACATATTCACGTCCAGATCTTATTTTTAACATAATGCTTGTGAGTATAAGTGCTGTATCTGTAAACAGCCTTTAAAGACACAACTAGTTACAAGGGATGCACAATATTGGAATTTTGGCCGATATTCCATGTACCGATATTTTAAAATTCATGTGGCTGAAAACCGATATCAATACCGATATTAAAGCTGAAAAAAAGCAGTTATTGCAAACAGCAGTTTTGTTATCTGTTTCTGACACTTTAAAAAATAAGGGTGGGAAAAAAATATCGATACACTGAAATATTATTATATTATAATATATCAAATTAATATTTAAAAACGCGGTATCAATCTATTTTACTTACAAAATCTTGCAAGATTTCATAACAGTACGATGAAACATCGTAAGATTTCGTTAGTAAAATAGATCGATACTGCGTTTTTAATGTCAATATATCAGCATATGAAAATATCGCAAAATTTTCGAGAATTCTCAAGATTTTGTAGGAAAGAAAACTATTTAAAAAAAACGAGATTTTGTTAGTAAAATAGATTTTACCGCATTTTTGAATGTCAATATGATATCAGCATATGAAAATATTGCGAAATGTCAGTGTATCGATATTTTTTCCCACCCCCTAGTCTAAAGAAGTTTAAAGTCTGTAAAAAAGAAGTTTTTGAAGAAGTAATTTTAGGTTTTTTTTAACTTCTCGATTGCACTTTTTCAGTCTGTAATCCCGATGCACGTGTCTGCATCAGTTCAAGGAGCTTTTATTTTGTATCGGTAAACAATGCACCTGATTTAAGTTGCTGCGCATTTGAGATATTGAATAATTTAGTTTGATATCTTTTAGAAAATGTTTCAGAGGCTTGCAGATCACTGGAAAAAATAGATATTTCCTCATTCAAAGAGTGAAAAGTCTTTTTGGTTTTGTTGACAGTAGTGATGTCATGATTAGGTATGTATGTGTGTTATCGGTTATTATCGGTTGTCAGTTATCGGTTATTGAGGTTACTGTGTATCCTTATCCATCCATTGTCTACATGATGTCGGTCATGGAAGCAACTGGTTTAGTAGAGATGTTTTTTAATTACTTCATCAGTTAATCAGATTGTATTTACATTAACCAAATAAAGCCATAAACAGTTCAAACGTACATTTAAACATAAAATAATAAACACGTATCAGAATCTCAGTGTTCAGATAATTGAAATGAAAGTGAATCTTTATCAGAATTTAGAGTTAAAACTGTGAAAACATGCTGAGATGTTTCGTTTTTCTAACCTAGATGGAGAAGTTTAGTAAAAGTGTGGGTATTCCTATGAACTGCATCTTCCCTCTGAAGAACTATCACGAAGAAATCGACCTGAACGAAGACATGAACTCTCTGATCCTGAGCGCCATGAAGCACGTCATCATGTGTGGGGACGACTTCATCACCTTCAGACAGGATCAGCCGTCTTAAAGCTGATTCAGAGGCTGAGTTCATATCAGATTTACCATCTGTGATGTAAAACAGGGTTATCAGACAGTTTTACTGGTGTTGGATTTTAATCTTCTCAAGCTTCTCAAACACGATTCTTCACATGTTCACACATCAGAAACGAGAAAACTGGAAGTTTAAATGTAGAATGAACTGGACTGTTCACATACGTTAGTTATTTGTGTCACTTTCTTGGAAATAAAATACAGATTTAATAGAAAAAAAAACTTTTGCATACAAATATTGATTTTTTTTATCAGCATGTATTCTTATCGATAATGTTAAAGTTTGATCCCAATAAATCTCCTTTTAAACATGAAGCTCTGCGATTGTTATTAACAGATTCAACATATCTCAAGTTTTAACATGTTTTTGTGTTTTAATATGTTTAAACGGCATTTAAGATTCACTACAAAAGTTTTGCAGATTTTTTGGATGATTTGACCAAAAAGAAACTAAATCATTTTAAAGCATCTGAGACTGGAAATGTGGAGAAGCTCCAGCAGAGGGCAGCATGCTGCAACTTTCTGTTTGTTCTGCAGCTCATGGATCAATCTTGTTCAGTCCATCAACATTCAAATCTTCTTTTATAAAAAGGAAAAAAAGGGACAAACAAATATGGTCACCAAATATGAATCGATGATTTACACGCTACAGCTACATGTTTGCATCGTCATCGCTCTGTTATATCTGCACTACTTCCTACATCAGCATTGCAGTACCGTCACATCGTCTACTGTCAACCCGTTTGTAAATCTGTAATCTTTATTAGTATTTAAATTTAGGTTTCGTGTTTAGATTTCTAGTTTATCCCAGAGGATTCCGACATTTTTATATTTCTATCTTATAGTTTATGGCAAGTTTCTCTGTGTAACACATTTCATGTACAGGACAATTCAAAGTGCTTTGCATAAAACATTAAGCATTACAGCGGGGTGCAAAAGGGGAGAAAAAAGATTAAGAATAAACTTTTTGTTCCCCTTCTTCCTTTTTTTCTCTCTTCCCCTCCCTCCTTCCCTTTCTTCTTCCTTTTCCTTTATTTCTCCTTGTGAAATGTACTTTCTATGAGGACATGAATGGCAGGAGTGACGCTACGCATCATCTCCTTCATTATTTCCACCGGTACTTTGCAGCATGTAACTTCACATGTTTTTGAACTGGGACGTCTCCCTCGTAGCAAGTTTATCCATTTCTATCGCAGCGCTACGATCTCTTGACCGTCATGCCTGCATGACCTTTTGTGATTTAATTGCCAATTTTCTACTGAGACACCATCTGTGTCTTATTTTCAACCTCGGCCTGGTCATCAACGCTTGTTTAACGTTGGCAAATCGATGCTTGTCAGGGTCACCGCGCCCCTCTTCACCCAGCAAGTACAGTTCACGTGGAGGTGCACTTTAAAGAACCGTAATCTGCCGTAGTTAAGTTTACTTCCTTTTTCTTCTGAAAAAAATAGAAGCATGATTCAAAATTAAAAACATTTAAGATTAAAAAGATTGAATATAGAGACGTGCGGATTTTAACTTTTAAATAAAATCTACGTAAATTATTATATGCACCGTGGGTTTGAGAGGACTGTAGTTTCATCTGTGTTGTACGTCTAACATGGGCACATTTGACAATAAAGTTGACTTTGACTAAATGAAAAAGGAATGCAGAGTGTAGCTATTGATTATTAATAGAACCATACATTCGTCACTTTGAATTTTGCTGCTGTCTTTGTTTGCAATTTTAGGGTTTTCATATCAAAATTCAACATAAACTCAACCAAATGTTTGATAAGGAAGAGCAGAGCCTGAGAAAGTGTTGAAAAATAAACCTAAAATCACCTTATTCACCGGCACCCTGTTTTTCACTGCGATAACACATTGCTTTCCTGATGCAACAGTCTTTGTCATCCTTAATAAACTCCCAGAAATACTCCCACAGTCCCACCGTCTGTCCACCGAATTATCATCCACATCAGGTGTGTGGATGCTTCTCACAGCCAGTCTGAAATCACTAAAGCAGAGTTCAAAAAACTTCCGCATTGCACTAAATCTACCGGCAAAACCATTTTTATCAGTGGCCCACTTCCCCCCCACAACCGTGGCTCCGAACTTTTCCGCAGGATTCTCTACCTCCACACGTGCTTCAAACCAGCCTGCAGTCTCTCTGTGAGCTTCACTGATAAGTTCAACCTGTACTGGGGTCGCAAATCCCTTTCCCTCGATGGTCTTCACTGGCGTTGTAGTACTCGAGACGAGTGTATCTATCTGCGGCTTGCAATCTAGTGGGCGTGTCATAGAGTGGGCGTTTCCTGTAATGGGCGTGTCCTATAGTGGGCGTGTCGCATAGTGGGTGGGTCTGGTTGGGTTAAGGGGAAGGGTCAGGGGTAGGGCTAGATTTTACCGTGCTCTCATTGGCCTGGTGGGCGTGTCGTCGAGTAACGTCACACTACGACACGCCCACTCTATGACACGCCCCTGTCTTGCGCCCGCAGATAGACCCTTCTGACTCGAGATCGGTCTCGGTCTCGAGACCATTTTTTTTTAGGTTCTTCGCATAAAGAGTTGACAGAGAAGGACGAACGTTCCTCTACGTCACCCGTTGGTTTCTGCAGAGCTAAAAGTGTATCTCCTGCGAGTACGCCGATGCACGTTCACGAAACTGCGGAAGCTGCGGCAGACGAGATCACACGTTCTCTTTCTCTTTCTTTCTTTGTTTTAAATCAGTATCAACCCCTCTTGGACCCTCTTGTGTTTGTCCCGGTTTGTCTGCAGCTCTGTCGCTCTTAGCACAATGTAAACAGTAAATTTCTTCTTCTACGCTTGTTTTATCGGCAGATTAGGCTCTGAACGCCGAGGCTTCTGTATTTTCATGAATGTGCATATGCGCGCTTCACGAAAGTATGATGTTCTACTGTTTAGGCTCTAAAAATCTACTAAATGACGTAGTTTCCAGTAAATTCTGGACACTTCCCACTCAGGACACTTGGATTACATTGGACGAGCAGTATGGAGGAATATTGACAAGTTTTTGTGGACTTTTATGGACCTTTTTGGCTCGGACCCCGGTGAACTCCATTATATGAAAAATGGGGGGGACGAGAAGCCTTCCTGATCGCCTGCTGCATCTGAGATATTAAAAAAGTGCTCCAGAGTCTTGCTCACCATGAGGGGGGTGGAAGATAAAGTTACATCATTCTGTGGGTGGAATGTTCCTTTAACTAGTTGGGTTAATCTTCAACCGATCGTCAGTGCTCTGCCATATTCCTTTGTACAACAGGATCCATGCTTTCATGTTGGTGACACCAAATTCTGATCCTACATCTGAATTTGGGAGCAGAAATGGAGACTCATCAGACAAGGCAACATTTCTCCATCTTCTATTGTCCAATGTTGGTGAGTCTGTGTGAATTGTAGCCTCAGTTTCCTGTTCTTAGCTGACAGGAGCGGCACCCGGTGTGGTCTTCTGCTGCTGCAGCCCATCTGCTTCCAGGTTGGATGTGTTGTGCATTCAGAGATGCTCTTCTGCAGACTTCGGTTGGAACAAGTGCTTATTTGAGTTCCTGTTGCCTTTCTATCAGCTGGAACCAGTCTGGCCATTCTCCTCTGACCTCTGGCATCAAGAAGGCATTTGCACCCACAGAACTGCTGCTCACTGGATATTTCCTCTTTTTGGGACCATTCTCTGTAAACCCTAGAGATGGTTGTGCAGGAAAATCCCAGTAGATCAGCAGTTTCTGAAATACTCAGACCAACAACCATGCCACGTTCAAAGTCACGTAAATCACCGTTCTTCCTCATTCTGATGCTGGTTTGAACTGCAGCAGATCGTCTTCACCATGTCTACACGCCTAAATGCTGCCATGTGATTGGCTGATTAGAAATTTGCGTTTACGAGCAGCTGGACAGGTGGACCTAATAAAGAGGACAGTAAGTGTATACAGTACATATTTAAGTATATACAGGTCGGCTCTTGGTAAGACCTTGATTTACGACTTCCTGAATTTAGTAACAGATGTACGAAGGCTCTGTTGTGGTGGGAAAGTTGGTGCTCCCCTGGTTTAGAATATGTGCTCAAGTCGTGGTCCTAAAAATATCCTGCTTACAGATCAATGCTGAGTGACCCTGTAACAGAACTTAAATCAAAACCAAGTGAAGCTGAAACAAAAAAGGGGCATACCATCAAGTGTGTAACTGTTGGTATTTCATTATCTATTTTGTTTTCAGATCAGCAGTCAACAGTTCTCCACAAAACAATGTAGATGATTTTACTGACACAATATACGTAGATGTACTTTTATGCTGTGTGAAAAGGATAAAAAGAAATAAATGATTCTTTAACAACACTGCAACAAATATTTTCACTGAGTTTACACCAGTGTCATTAAAAGTGAAAGTAAAATGTAAGACCTGGGGCATATATTTGAACTGCCAGCACATAACATTCTCAGTCGTACTGTGAGAACGGGAAAGACTTTACTTCAGCACGGGAAAGGTAGGATTGTTTCACTAAGTCTGATGTCAGATTTGGTCAAACTGATAATTTTTTTGTTGAAATTAGTCCAGTAATTGTTCTGTTTTGGGGTATAGCAGTTAAAGCACATTGAGTCTTAAAAAAAAAACTAATTTTACTGTTTATGTTGGACCTTGAAAGTCATGAATGCTAAATATATTCATTTTTCCATTGGTTTTTGGGGATTTTGTTTACAGGATTGTTTGTTTGACATTATAGGTGAGGAAACATTTGCTCAGTGATGTTCTCGTGGCTTTCACGTTCTAAACACGGTAATTATTACAACATTCTTCACTATATGACTTTAAATCATAGAACTTTAAAAGGGAGTCTTTTCCATAACTGCACCCCATGATTTTTTTAAGTGTTTGTATGTAATCCTATGTGTTGAAGTGAAGGTGGGGGGACTTTCAGGGTTATGACGCTAAACCTAAATCCAGAGGCACCCCTACTTCCTCAGCCTTCAGAGCCTTTGTACATCCGTTACTAAGTTCAGGAGTTCGTAAATCAAGGTCTTGAAGCAGACCTGTTTATACTTTATTAGTATATAACGGTAACTATTTTCTGCTGGCAGCAGTCTCTATTTTAACGTGGACCAAAATACTCACCTCTAATGGGAATGAATAAAGGAAGTATTCTCGTTCAGTCGGTGTGTGGAGAGGCAGCTAAATCCTAACTACACTCCTGTAAAAGGATGAGTCAGGGACTTTGCAAGTGAATCAGGTTTTTCCTCAGCCAGTCTGGGATCTTTTATTAAAGTAAGCAAGCAAAAATACAGTTAAATCTGACTCCTGACCATTCAGAAAGGATAACTGTGTGAAAAGACATCAAGTTCTGTGGCCCTTTATTCGATCTTAACACAGAATGAGCCAAAGAAGCCCTCGTTCTCCTCTAAGCCTCCTAGAGAAGCTTCATGAGCCTCCCAAGGCAGCTCACGGAAACTGAAGTCATGTTTTATACCCCTGTTTAACCCCACCTTAATGTGAGGCAGACAATTCTTAAAAAGGTAATCTTTAAGGCGATTGGATACAATACACATCAAATACCAGAAGTCATCACTTAGATTTGTCCTAATAAGGTCTTAACTCTTCGTTAACTTTCAATCCTGCAGCTGACACCCCTCCTCTGCCTTGCAGGAATGCAGGCACGTCTTTGGATCTGTTATTAGACAAAGGAAATGTAGCTTCATCAGCTGAACTACACAGACATTTCTGACTTACATGCTAACAATGAATGAAACAGTTAAAAACGGTTAAAGTCAAGTTCACACCACACAACTGTGTATGTGTGTGTGTATATGAAAAAATTTATGGGTACCCCTCTGTTAATGAAACAAAAACTCACAGTGAGTTAAAAATGTAAAAAATAAACATGAAAACAGGCCTGGACAAAAATGATAGTACCCGAAACTTAATATTTTGTTGCACAACCTTTTGAGGCGATCACTGTAATCAAACTGTCAACGAGACTTCTGCACCTCTCAGCAGGTATCAGCTCATATTAACTTTCAAAGTGCATGTTAAGGAAGTCATATGTTACTGGACCCAACTAAAAAATAGAAGTAAGACATTGAAATAATCTAGATTCGAACATTCATTGCATTGAAAAGTGTTATTTAAGATAGTATTAAATAGAGCTTTGATTATCCCAATACAGGGAAAAGTATAGAATTAAAGCAACAGGCAAGTGCACATAGTGCAAACAAGATTACATAAGGATTGAAAGATAAAATATCGTAAGAGATTAATGATAGATTAATGATTTTCTGAAATAGAAACATATATTGAATACGATGCAGTTCAGACTTGATTGCATATAAGTACCCTTTTGTGTGATGTGTGAAATAAGTACAGAACGATAAAATACAGGTTAAAGACTTTTACTTTTATATTATTATTTCCCTTAGCCGATTCCCCAAGAGGTAAGTATGCTGAAATTCCATCTTAGTTCTTTTGGATCCTTTGGATCTGTCAGTCAGTCATTTTCTGTACCGCTTATCCAGTTCAGGGTTGCTGAACCCAGCTGTTATCAGGTGAGAGGCAGGTACACCTGGACAGATGACCAGTCTATCACAGGACCAACACAGAGAGACAGACAATCATTCACACTCACATTCATACCTAGAGACAATTAAGAGTGATCAGTTAACCTAACATCACATCTTTGGATGGTGGGAGGAAGCCGGAGAACCCGGAGGGAACCCACGCATACACTGGAGAACATGCAAACTCCACACAGGAAGGCCACTGTTGGATCTACATTACAGCATTACAGCAGGGTGCAAAAGGGAAAAAAAAATAAGAACAAAGAAGTAGAAGCATGATTTAAAATTAAAAACATCAAAGATTAAAAAGAGAATATACAGACGTGCAGATTTTAACTTTTGAGTAAACTCGTTTTAATGTGGACCAGTAAAGATGCTGTTACAATAATTAAGCCGACTGAAGATGATGGCGGACGAGTTGTTCCAGATTCTCCTGAGACATCAGATCTTTGATCCTTGAGATGTTAATGATAGTCGGTGATTTAGTGATCGCCTTGATGCGTTTTTCAAGGTTAAGGTCTGACTCCATCACTACAGCCAGATTTCTGGTCTGGTTGGTGGTTTTTAGGTCTGAATCCATCACTACAGCCAGATTTCTGGTCTGCTTGGTGGTTTTTAGGTCTGAGTCCATCACTACAGCCAGATTTCTGGTCTGGTTGGTGGTTTTTAGGTCTGGGTCCATCACTACCAACCAGATTTCTGGTCTGGTTGGTGGTTTTTAGGTCGGGGTCCATCACTACCAACCAGATTTCTGGTCTGGTTGGTGGTTTTTGGGTCTGAGTCCATCACTACAGCCAGATTTCTGGTCTGGTTGGTGGTTTTTAGATCTGGGTCCATCACTACCAACCAGATTTCTGGTCTGGTTGGTGGTTTTTAGGTCGGGGTCCATCACTACCAACCAGATTTCTGGTCTGGTTGGTGGTTTTTGGGTCTGAGTCCATCACTACAGCCAGATTTCGGGTCTGGTTGGTGGTTTTTAGGTCTGGGTCCATCACTACCAACTAGATTTCTGGTCTGGTTGGTGGTTTTTAGGTCGGGGTCCATCACTACCAACCAGATTTCTGGTCTGGTTGGTGGTTTTTAGGTCTGAGTCCATCACTACCGCCAGATTTCTGGTCTGGATGGGGGTTTTTAGGTCTGAGTCCATCACTACAGCCAGATTTCTGGTCTGGTTGGTGGTTTTTAGGTCTGAGTCCATCACTACAGCCAGATTTCTGGTCTGGTTGGTGGTTTTTAGGTCTGAGTCCATCACTACAGCCAGATTTCTGGTCTGATTGGTGGTTTTTAGGTCCGAGTCCATCACTACATCCAGATTTCTGGTCTGGATGGGGGTTTTTAGGTCTGGGTCCATCACTACCAACCAGATTTCTGGTCTGGTTGGTGGTTTTTAGGTCTGAGTCCATCACTACAGCCAGATTTCTGGTCTGGTTGGTGGTTTTTAGGTCTGAATCCATCACTACAGCCAGATTTCTGGTCTGCTTGGTGGTTTTTAGGTCTGAGTCCATCACTACAGCCAGATTTCTGGTCTGCTTGGTGGTTTTTAGGTCTGAGTCCATCACTACATCCAGATTTCTGGTCTGGTTGGTGGTTTTTAGGTCTAGGTCCATCACTACCAACCAGATTTCTGGTCTGGTTGGTGGTTTTTAGGTCTGAGTCCATCACTACAGCCAGATTTCGGGTCTGGTTGGTGGTTTTTAGGTCTGGGTCCATCACTACCAACCAGATTTCTGGTCTGGTTGGTGGTTTTTAGGTCTGAGTCCATCACTACCGCCAGATTTTTGGTCTGGATGGTGGTTTTTAGGTCTGGGTCCATCACTACAACCAGATTTCTGGTTTGGTTGGTGGGTTTTAGGTCGGAGTCCATCACTACAACCAGATTTTTGGTCTGATTGGTGGTTTTTAGGTCTGAGTCCATCACTACATCCAGATTTCTGGTCTGGATGGGGGTTTTTAGGTCTGGGTCCATCACTACCAACCAGATTTCTGGTCTGGTTGGTGGTTTTTAGGTCTGAGTCCATCACTACAGCCAGATTTCTGGTCTGGTTGGTGGTTTTTAGGTCTGAATCCATCACTACACCCAGATTTCTGGTCTGCTTGGTGGTTTTTAGGTCTGAGTCCATCACTACAGCCAGATTTCTGGTCTGGTTGGTGGTTTTTAGGTCGGGGTCCATCACTACAGCCAGATTTCTGGTCTGCTTGGTGATCTTTAGGTCTGAGTCCATCACTACAGCTCTCTGGTCTGGTTGGTGGTTTTTAGGTCTGAGTTCATCACTACAGCCAGATTTCTGGTCTGGTTGGTGGTTTTTAGGTCTGAATCTATCACTACAGTCAGATTTTTGGTCTGGTTGGTGGTTTTTAGGTCTGAGTCCATCACTACAGCCAGATTTCTGGTCTGCTTGGTGATCTTTAGGTCTGAGTCCATCACTACAGCTCTCTGGTCTGGTTGATGGTTTTTAGGTCTGAGTCCATCACTACAGCTTTCTGGTCTGCTTGGTGGTTTTTAGGTCTGAATCCATCACTACAGCCAGATTTCTGGTCTGGTTGGTGGTTTTTAGGTCTGAATCCATCACTACAGTCAGATTTTTGGTCTGGTTGGTGGTTTTTAGGTCTGAGTCCATCACTACAGCTTTCTGGTCTGGTTGGTGGTTTTTAGGTCTGAATCCATCACTACAGTCAGATTTCTGGTCTGGTTGGTGGTTTTTAGGTCTGAATCCATCACGACAGCCAGATTTCTAGTCTGGTTGGTGGTTTTTGGGTCTGAATCTATCACTACAGTCAGATTTTTGGTCTGGTTGGTGGTTTTAAGGTCTGGGTCCATCACTACAGACAGATTTCTGGTTTGGTTGGTGGTTTTTAGGTCTGAGTCCATCACTACAGACAGATTTCTGGTCTGGTTGGTGATTTCTAGGTCTGAGTCCATCACTACAGCCAGATTTCTGGTCTGGTTGGTGGTTTTTAGGTCTGGGTCCATCACTACCAACCAGATATCTGGTCTGGTTGGTGGTTTTTAGTTCTGGGTATATCACTACAGTCAGATTTTTGGTCTGGTTGGTGGTTTTTAGGTCTGAGTCCATCACTACAGCTTTCTGGTCTGCTTGGTGGTTTTTAGGTCTGAATCCATCACTACAGACAGATTTCTGGTCTGGTTGGTGGTTTTTTAGGTCTGAATCCATCACTACAGTCAGATTTTTGGTCTGGTTGGTGGTTTTTAGGTCTGAATCCATCACTACAGTCAGATTTTTGGTCTGGTTGGTGGTTTTTAGGTCTGAATCCATCACTACAGTCAGATTTTTGGTCTGGTTGGTGGTTTTTAGGTCTGAGTCCATCACTACAGCTTTCTGGTCTGGTTGGTGGTTTTTAGGTCTGAATCCATCACTACAGTCAGATTTCTGGTCTGGTTGGTGGTTTTTAGGTCTGAATCCATCACTACAGCCAGATTTCTGGTCTGGTTGGTGGTTTTTAGGTCTAAATCTATCACTACAGTCAGATTTTTGGTCTGGTTGGTGGTTTTTAGGTCTGAGTCCATCACTACAGCTCTCTGGTCTGGTTGGTGGTTTTTAGGTCTGAGTTCATCACTACAGCCAGATTTCTGGTCTGATTGGTGGTTTTTAGGTCTGAATCTATCACTACAGTCAGATTTTTGGTCTGGTTGGTGGTTTTTAGGTCTAAGTCCATCACTACAGCCAGATTTCTGGTCTGCTTGGTGATCTTTAGGTCTGAGTCCATCACTACAGCTCTCTGGTCTGGTTGGTGGTTTTAGGTCTGAGTCCATCACTACAGCTTTCTGGTCTGCTTGGTGGTTTTTAGGTCTGAATCCATCACTACAGCCAGATTTCTGGTCTGGTTGGTGGTTTTTAGGTCTGAATCCATCACTACAGTCAGATTTTGGTCTGGTTGGTGGTTTTTATGTCTGAGTCCATCACTACAGCTTTCTGGTCTGGTTGGTGGTTTTTAGGTCTGAATCCATCACTACAGTCAGATTTCTGGTCTGGTTGGTGGTTTTTAGGTCTGAATCCATCACTACAGCCAGATTTCTAGTCTGGTTGGTGGTTTTTAGGTCTGAATCTATCACTACAGACAGATTTCTGGTTTGGTTGGTGGTTTTTAAGGTCTGAGTCCATCACTACAGCCAGATTTCTGGTCTGGTTGGTGGGTTTTAGGTCTTGGTCCATCACTACAGCCAGATTTCTGGTCTGGTTGGTGATTTTTAGGTCTGAGTCCATCACTACAGCCAGATTTCTGGTCTGGTTGGTGGTTTTTAGGTCTGGGTCCATCACTACCAACCAGATATCTGGTCTGGTTGGTGGTTTTTAGGTCTGAGTCCATCACTACAGCCAGATTTCTGGTCAGGTTGGTGGTTTTTAGGTCTGGGTCCATCACTACAGCCAGATTTCTGGTCTGGTTGGTGATTTTTAGGTCTGAGTCCATCACTACAGCCAGATTTCTGGTCTGCTTGGTGGTTTTTAGGTCTGAATCCATCACTTCAGCCAGATTTCTGGTCTGGTTGGTGGTTTTTAGGTCTGAATCCATCACTACAGTCAGATTTTTGGTCTGGTTGGTGGTTTTTAGGTCTGAGTCCATCACTACAGCCAGATTTCTGGTCTGCTTGGTGATCTTTAGGTCTGAGTCCATCACTACAGCTCTCTGGTCTGGTTGGTGGTTTTAGGTCTGAGTCCATCACTACAGCTTTCTGGTCTGCTTGGTGGTTTTAGGTCTGAATCCATCACTACAGCCAGATTTCTGGTCTGGTTGGTGGTTTTAGGTCTGAATCCATCACTACAGTCAGATTTTTGGTCTGGTTGGTGGTTTTTATGTCTGAGTCCATCACTACAGCTTTCTGGTCTGGTTGGTGGTTTTTAGGTCTGAATCCATCACTACAGTCAGATTTCTGGTCTGGTTGGTGGTTTTTAGGTCTGAATCCATCACTACAGCCAGATTTCTAGTCTGGTTGGTGGTTTTAGGTCTGAATCTATCACTACAGACAGATTTCTGGTTTGGTTGGTGGTTTTAAGGTCTGAGTCCATCACTACAGCCAGATTTCTGGTCTGGTTGGTGGTTTTTAGGTCTTGGTCCATCACTACAGACAGATTTCTGGTCTGGTTGGTGATTTTTAGGTCTGAGTCCATCACTACAGCCAGATTTCTGGTCTGGTTGGTGGTTTTTAGGTCTGGGTCCATCACTACCAACCAGATATCTGGTCTGGTTGGTGGTTTTTAGGTCTGAGTCCATCACTACAGCCAGATTTCTGGTCAGGTTGGTGGTTTTTAGGTCTGGGTCCATCACTACAGCCAGATTTCTGGTCTGGTTGGTGATTTTTAGGTCTGAGTCCATCACTACAGCCAGATTTCTGGTCTGCTTGGTGGTTTTTAGGTCTGAATCCATCACTTCAGCCAGATTTCTGGTCTGGTTGGTGGTTTTTAGGTCTGAATCCATCACTACAGTCAGATTTTTGGTCTGGTTGGTGGTTTTAGGTCTGAGTCCATCACTACAGCTTTCTGGTCTGCTTGGTGGTTTTTAGGTCTGAGTCCATCACTACACCCAGATTTCTGGACTGGTTGGTGGTTTTTAGGTCTGGGTCCATTACTACAGTCAGATTTCTGGTCTGGTTGGTGGTTTTTAGGTCTGAATCTATCACTACAGTCAGATTTTTGGTCTGGTTCGTGGTTTTTAGGCCTGAGTCCATCACTACAGCTCTCTGGTCTGGTTGGTGTTTTTTAGGTCTGAATCCATCACTACAGCCAGATTTCTGGTCTGGTTGGTGGGTTTTAGGTCTGGGTCCATCACTACAACCAGATTTCTGGCCTGGTTGGTGGTTTTTAGGTCTGAGTCCATCACTACATCCAGATTTCTGGTCTGGATGGGGTTTTTAGGTCTGAGTCCATCACTACAGCCAGATTTCTGGTCTGGTTGGTGGTTTTTAGGTCTGAGTCCATCACTACAGCCAGATTTCTGGTCTGGTTGGTGGTTTTTAGGTCTGAGTCCATCACTACAGCCAGATTTCTGGTCTGATTGGTGGTTTTTAGGTCCGAGTCCATCACTACATCCAGATTTCTGGTCTGGATGGGGGTTTTAGGTCTGGGTCCATCACTACCAACCAGATTTCTGGTCTGGTTGGTGGTTTTTGGGTCTGAGTCCATCACCACCAACCAGATTTCTGGTCTGGTTGGTGGTTTTTAGGTCGGGGTCCATCACTACCAACCAGATTTCTGGTCTGGTTGGTGGTTTTTAGGTCTGAATCTATCACTACAGCCAGATTTCTGGTCTGGTTGGTGGGTTTTAGGTCTGAGTCCATCACTACAGTCAGATTTTTGGTCTGGATGGGGGTTTTAGGTCTGGGTCCATCACTACAACCAGATTTCTGGTCTGGTTGGTGGTTTTTAGGTCTGAGTCCATCACTACACCCAGATTTCTGGTCTGGTTGGTGGTTTTAGGTCTGAGTCCATCACTACAGCCAGATTTCTGGTCTGCTTGGTGATCTTTAGGTCTGAGTCCATCACTACAGCTCTCTGGTCTGGTTGGTGGTTTTTAGGTCTGAGTTTATCACTACAGCCAGATTTCTGGTCTGGTTGGTGGTTTTTAGGTCTGAATCTATCACTACAGTTAGAATTTTGGTCTGTTTGGTGGTTTTTAGGTCTGAGTCCATCACTACAGCCAGATTTCTGGTCTGCTTGGTGATCTTTAGGTCTGAGTCCATCACTACAGCTCTCTGGTCTGGTTGGTGGTTTTTAGGTCTGAGTCCATCACTACAGCTTTCTGGTCTGGTTGGTGGTTTTTAGGTCTGAATCCATCACTATAGTCAGATTTCTGGTCTGGTTGGTGGTTTTTAGGTCTGAATCCATCACTACAGCCAGATTTCTGGTCTGGTTGGTGGTTTTTAGGTCTGAATATATCACTACAGTCAGAGGGGGGGGGGTTTTTGGTCTGGTTGGTGGTTTGTAGGTCTGAATCCATCACTACAGCCAGATTTCTGGTCTGGTTGGTGATTTTAGGTCTGAATCCATCACTTCAGCTTTCTGGTCTGGTTGGTGGTTTTTTGGTCCGAGTCCATCACTACAGCTTTCTGGTCTGGTTGGTGGTTTTTAGGTCCGAGTCCATCACTACAGCCAGATTTCTGGTCTGATTGGTGGTTTTTAGGTCCGAGTCGATCACTACAGCCAGATTTCTGGTCTGGATGGGGGTTTTTAGGTCTGAGTCCATCACTGCACCCAGATTTCCGGTCTGGTTGGTGGTTTTTAGGTCTGAGTCCATCACTACAGCCAGATTTCTGGTCTGGTTGGTGGTTTTTAGGTCTGGGTCCATCACTTCAGACAGATTTCTGGTCTGGTTGGTGATTTTTAGGTCTGAGTCCATCACTTCAGCTTTTTGGTCTGGTTGGTGGTTTTTAGGTCTGAGTCCATCACTACAGCCAGATTTCTGGTCTGGTTGGTGGTTTTTAGGTCTGGGTCCATCACTACAGACAGATTTCTGGTCTGGTTGGTGATTTTTAGGTCTGAGTCCATCACTACAGCTTTCTGGTCTGGTTGGTGGTTTTTAGGTCTGAGTCCATCACTACAGCCAGATTTCTGGTCTGGTTGGTGGTTTTTAGGTCTGAGTCCATCACTACAGCCAGATTTCTGGTCTGGTTGGTGGTTTTTAGGTCTGAGTCCATCACTACAGCCAGATTTCTGGTCTGGTTAGTGGTTTTTAGGTGTGGGTCCATCACTACAGCCAGATTTCTGGTCTGGTTGGTGGTTTTTACGTCTGGGTCCATCACTACAGCCAGGTTTCTGGTCTGGTTGGTGGTTTTTAGGTCTGAGTCCATCACTACAGCCAGGTTTCTGGTCTGGTTGGTGGTTTTTAGGTCTGAGTCCATCACTACAGCCAGATTTCTGGTCTGGTTGGTGGTTTTTAGGTCTGAGTCCATCACTACAGCCAGATTTCTGGTCTGGTTGGTGGTTTTTAGGTCAGAGTCCATCACTACAGCCAGATTTCTGGTCTGGTTGGTGGTTTTTAGGTCTGAGTCCATCACTACAGCCAGATTTCTGGTCTGCTTGGTGGTTTTTAGGTCTGAATCCATCACTTCAGCCAGATTTCTGGTCTGGTTGGTGGTTTTTAGGTCTGAATCCATCACTACAGTCAGATTTTTGGTCTGGTTGGTGGTTTTTAGGTCTGAGTCCATCACTACAGCTTTCTGGTCTGCTTGGTGGTTTTTAGGTCTGAGTCCATCACTACACCCAGATTTCTGGACTGGTTGGTGGTTTTTAGGTCTGGGTCCATCACTACAGTCAGATTTCTGGTCTGGTTGGTGGTTTTTAGGTCTGAATCTATCACTACAGTCAGATTTTTGGTCTGGTTGGTGGTTTTTAGGCCTGAGTCCATCACTACAGGCTCTCTGGTCTGGTTGGTGTTTTTTAGGTCTGAATCCATCACTACAGCCAGATTTCTGGTCTGGTTGGTGGGTTTTAGGTCTGGGTCCATCACTACAACCAGATTTCTGGCCTGGTTGGTGGTTTTTAGGTCTGAGTCCATCACTACATCCAGATTTCTGGTCTGGATGGGGGTTTTTAGGTCTGAGTCCATCACTACAGCCAGATTTCTGGTCTGGTTGGTGGTTTTTAGGTCTGAGTCCATCACTACAGCCAGATTTCTGGTCTGGTTGGTGGTTTTTAGGTCTGAGTCCATCACTACAGCCAGATTTCTGGTCTGATTGGTGGTTTTAGGTCCGAGTCCATCACTACATCCAGATTTCTGGTCTGGATGGGGGTTTTTAGGTCTGGGTCCATCACTACCAACCAGATTTCTGGTCTGGTTGGTGGTTTTTGGGTCTGAGTCCATCACCACCAACCAGATTTCTGGTCTGGTTGGTGGTTTTTAGGTCGGGGTCCATCACTACCAACCAGATTTCTGGTCTGGTTGGTGGTTTTTAGGTCTGAATCTATCACTACAGCCAGATTTCTGGTCTGGTTGGTGGGTTTTAGGTCTGAGTCCATCACTACAGTCAGATTTTTGGTCTGGATGGGGGTTTTTAGGTCTGGGTCCATCACTACAACCAGATTTCTGGTCTGGTTGGTGGTTTTTAGGTCTGAGTCCATCACTACACCCAGATTTCTGGTCTGGTTGGTGGTTTTTAGGTCTGAGTCCATCACTACAGCCAGATTTCTGGTCTGCTTGGTGATCTTTAGGTCTGAGTCCATCACTACAGCTCTCTGGTCTGGTTGGTGGTTTTTAGGTCTGAGTTTATCACTACAGCCAGATTTCTGGTCTGGTTGGTGGTTTTTAGGTCTGAATCTATCACTACAGTTAGAATTTTGGTCTGTTTGGTGGTTTTTAGGTCTGAGTCCATCACTACAGCCAGATTTCTGGTCTGCTTGGTGATCTTTAGGTCTGAGTCCATCACTACAGCTCTCTGGTCTGGTTGGTGGTTTTTAGGTCTGAGTCCATCACTACAGCTTTCTGGTCTGGTTGGTGGTTTTTAGGTCTGAATCCATCACTATAGTCAGATTTCTGGTCTGGTTGGTGGTTTTTAGGTCTGAATCCATCACTACAGCCAGATTTCTGGTCTGGTTGGTGGTTTTTAGGTCTGAATATATCACTACAGTCAGATTTTTGGTCTGGTTGGTGGTTTGTAGGTCTGAATCCATCACTACAGCCAGATTTCTGGTCTGGTTGGTGATTTTTAGGTCTGAATCCATCACTACAGCTTTCTGGTCTGGTTGGTGGTTTTTTGGTCCGAGTCCATCACTACAGCTTTCTGGTCTGGTTGGTGGTTTTTAGGTCCGAGTCCATCACTACAGCCAGATTTCTGGTCTGATTGGTGGTTTTTAGGTCCGAGTCGATCACTACAGCCAGATTTCTGGTCTGGATGGGGGTTTTTAGGTCTGAGTCCATCACTACACCCAGATTTCCGGTCTGGTTGGTGGTTTTTAGGTCTGAGTCCATCACTACAGCCAGATTTCTGGTCTGGTTGGTGGTTTTTAGGTCTGGGTCCATCACTTCAGACAGATTTCTGGTCTGGTTGGTGATTTTTAGGTCTGAGTCCATCACTTCAGCTTTTTGGTCTGGTTGGTGGTTTTTAGGTCTGAGTCCATCACTACAGCCAGATTTCTGGTCTGGTTGGTGGTTTTTAGGTCTGGGTCCATCACTACAGACAGATTTCTGGTCTGGTTGGTGATTTTTAGGTCCGAGTCCATCACTACAGCTTTCTGGTCTGGTTGGTGGTTTTTAGGTCCGAGTCCATCACTACAGCCAGATTTCTGGTCTGATTGGTGGTTTTTAGGTCTGAGTCGATCACTACAGACAGATTTCTGGTCTGGATGGGGGTTTTTAGGTCTGAGTCCATCACTACACCCAGATTTCCGGTCTGGTTGGTGGTTTTTAGGTCTGAGTCCATCACTACAGCCAGATTTCTGGTCTGGTTGGTGGTTTTTAGGTCTGGGTCCATCACTTCAGACAGATTTCTGGTCTGGTTGGTGATTTTTAGGTCTGAGTCCATCACTTCAGCTTTTTGGTCTGGTTGGTGGTTTTTAGGTCTGAGTCCATCACTACAGCCAGATTTCTGGTCTGGTTGGTGGTTTTTAGGTCTGGGTCCATCACTACAGACAGATTTCTGGTCTGGTTGGTGATTTTTAGGTCTGAGTCCATCACTACAGCTTTCTGGTCTGGTTGGTGGTTTTTAGGTCTGAGTCCATCACTACAGCCAGATTTCTGGTCTGGTTGGTGGTTTTTAGGTCTGAGTCCATCACTACAGCCAGATTTCTGGTCTGGTTGGTGGTTTTTAGGTCTGAGTCCATCACTACAGCCAGATTTCTGGTCTTGTTAGTTGTTTTTAGGTCTGGGTCCATCACTACAGCCAGATTTCTGGTCTGGTTGGTGGTTTTTAGGTCTGGGTCCATCACTACAGCCAGGTTTCTGGTCTGGTTGGTGGTTTTTAGGTCTGAGTCCATCACTACAGCCAGGTTTCTGGTCTGGTTGGTGGTTTTTAGGTCTGAGTCCATCACTACAGCCAGATTTCTGGTCTGGTTGGTGGTTTTTAGGTCTGAGTCCATCACTACAGCCAGATTTCTGGTCTGGTTGGTGGTTTTTAGGTCTGAGTCCATCACTACAGCTTTCTGGTCTGGTTGGTGGTTTTTAGGTCTGAGTCCATCACTACAGCCAGATTTATGGTCTGGTTGGTGGTTTTTAGGTCTGAGTCCATCACTACATCCAGATTCCTGGTCTGGTTGGGTGGTTTTTAGGTCTGAGTCCATCACTACAGCCAGATTTCTGGTCTGGTTGGTGGTTTTTAGGTCTGAATCTATCACTACAGTCAGATTTTTGGTCTGGTTGGTGGTTTTTAGGTCTGAGTCCATCACTACACCCAGATTTCTGGTCTGGTTGGTGATCTTAAGGTCTGAGTCCATCACTACAGCTCTCTGGTCTGGTTGGTGTTTTTTAGGTCTGAATCCATCACTACAGCCAGATTTCTGGTCTGGTTGGTGATTTTTAGGTCTGAGTCCATCACTACAGCCAGATTTCTGGTCTGGTTGGTGGTTTGTAGGTCTGGGTCCATCACTACAGACAGATTTCTGGTCTGGTTGGTGATCTTTAGGTCTGACTCCATCACTACAGCTTTCTGGTCTCGTTGGTGGTTTTTAGGTCTGAATCCATCACTACAGCCAGATTTCTGGTCTGGTTGGCGATCTTAAGGTCTGAGTCCATCACTACAGATTTCTGGTCTCGTTGGTGGTTTGTTGGTCTGAGTCCATCACTACAGCCAGATTTCTGGTCTGGTTGGTGATCTTTAGGTCTGAGTCCATCACTACAGCTTTCTGGTCTCGTTGGTGGTTTTTAGGTCTGAGTCCATCACTACAGTCAGATTTTCGGTCTGGTTGGTGGTTTTTAGGTCTGAGTCCATCACTACAGCCAGATTTCTGGTCTGGTTGGTGGTTTTTAGATCTGAGTTCATCACTACAGCCAGAATTCTGGTTTGGTTGGTGGTTTTTAGGTCTGAGTCCATCACTACATCCAGATTTCTGGTCTGGTTGGTGGATGTTATGTCTGAGTCCATCACTACAGCCAGAATTCTGGTCTGGTTGGTGATCTTTAGGTCTGACTCCATCACTACAGCTTTCTGGTCTCGTTGGTGGTTTTTTGGTCTGAATCCATCACTACAGCCAGATTTTCGGTCTGGTTGGTGATCTTTAGGTCTGACTCCATCACTACAGCTTTCTGGTCTCGTTGGTGGTTTTTAGGTCTGAGTCCATCACCACAGTCAGATTTTCGGTCTGGTTGGTGGTTTTTAGGTCTGAGTCCATCACTACAGCCAGATTTCTGGTCTGGTTGGTGATCTTTAGGTCTGAGTCCATCACTACAGCTTTCTGGTCTGGTTGGTGGTTTTTAGGTCTGAATCCATCACTACAGCTAGATTTCTGGTCTGGTTGGTGATTTTTAGATCTGAGTTCATCACTACAGCCAGAATTCTGGTCTGGTTGGTGGTTTTTAGATCTGAGTTCATCACTACAGCCAGAATTCTGGTTTGGTTGGTGGTTTTTAGGTCTGAGTCCATCACTACATCCAGATTTCTGGTCTGGTTGGTGGATGTTATGTCTGAGTCCATCACTACAGCCAGAATTCTGGTCTGGTTGGTGGTTTTTAGGTCTGAGTCCATCACTACAGCCAGATTTATGGTCTGGTTGGTGGTTTTTAGGTCTGAGTCCATCACTACACCCAGAATTCTGGTTTGTGTTGGTGGTTTTTAGGTCTGAGTCCAACACTAGAGCCAGATTTTTGGCCTGACTGGTCGTTTTTAGGTCTGAGTCCATCACTACAGTCAGATTTCTGGTCTGGTTCGTGGTTTTTAGGTCTGAGTCCATCACTACAGTCAGATTTTTGGTCTGGTTGGTGGTTTTTAGGTCTGAGTCCATCACTACACCCAGATTTTTGGCCTGATTGGTGGTTTTTAGGTCTGAGTCCATCACTACAGTCAGATTTTTAGTCTTGTTGGCGGTTTTGAGGTCTGAGTCCATCACTACAGCCAGAATTCTGGTCTGGTTGGTGGTTTTTAGGTCTGAGTCCATCACTACACCCAGATTTCTGGTCTGGTTGGTGGTTTTTAGGTCTGAGTCCATCACTACAGCCAGAATTCTGGTCTGGTTGGCGGTTTAAGGTCCGAGTCCATCACTACAGACAGATTTCTGGTCTGGTTGGTGGTTTTTAGGTCTGAGTCTATCACTAAGTCAGATCTTTGGTCTGATCTACTTTATAACTGACATTCAGTGTCTTTAAACTCAGTCCATCGCTCTCATGTTCAGTTTAATGCAATATAAGGGGCTTTTACCTTAAATCTGCTTTCTAACCTGCAAGCAATCCACTCGCTGTTTTTGGTTGTCTTCGCCAACTCGCTCATGTCCCATCAAGGTGCACGTTCCTGTGCTCTGGAGGCCAGTGGTGGATGAAGCAATTTGGGGGCCCAAAGCAAACTTAGCTCGGGGGCCCTTCAAATCTGGACCTTTCAATAGGAAACTTAGACTAAATAAAGAGTAGAATGTGAGAAAAAGGTTTCGGATATAGCACCGGTATATGTCAAAATGCAATTTTTCTGATCTATTTCTCTTCAAAGTCGCCTACTGACTCAATTGTAGAGCTACAAGAGGCTTTAGAAATTATTCAACTCAATGTTCTTTACAGTAAGTTCTTTATAATCAGACAAATAAAAACATTTTACCAGAACCCTGCCTGGTTTCTCTCTCCAATAAATATCTTTCACACAAAGCTTTCCTAAGCTTTCGCTAAGCTTTCCTTTACCAGTGAAAACCATCACTGGTAATTTACTGGAAACGACGTAATTTAGTAGATTTTTAGAGCCTAAACAGTAGAACATCGTACTTTCACGAAGCACGCATCTGTGCGTTCACGAAACTACGGAAGCCTTGGCGTTCAGAGCCTACTCTGCTGATAATGCAAGTGTAGAAGAAGAAATTAGCTGTTTACATTGTGGTAAGAGCGACACAGCTGCAGACAAACCGGGACAAACACAAGAGGGTCCAAGAGGGGTTGATATTGATTTAAAACAAAGAAAGAAAGAGAACGCGTGATCTCGTCTGCCGCAGCTTCCGTAGTTTCGTGAACGCGCATCGGCGTGCTTGCAGGAAATGTGATGTTCTACTGTTTAGGCTCTAAAAATCTACTAAATGATGGTTTCCAGTAAATTCTGGACGCTACCCACTCAGGACGCTTGGATTACATTGGACGAGCAGTATGGAGGAATATTGACAAGTTTTTGTGGACTTTTATGGACCTTTTTGGCTCGGACCATTATTATGAACTCCATTATATATAAGTTGGGGGAAACGAGAAGCCTTCCTGATCGCCGGCTGCATTTGAGATATTAAAAAAGTGCTGCAGAGTCTTTCTCACCATGAGGGGAAGTGGAAGATAAAGTTACATCATTCTGTGGGTGGAATATTCCTTTAACACTGAGTTTTCATCAATTTCTAAAAGTGAAAGTGAAATCCGAGACCTGGAGGGCATATTTGAGCAGTCTGTACATAACATTCTCAGTCATATTCGGGATCTGTTGAGACTTGACCTCAGCACAGGAAAGGTCTGATTGTTTCACGAAGACTAATGTCAGATTTGTGGTTTAACTGATCCTGTTCATCTAGAAAATAGTACAGTAATTGTTCTGTTTTGGGGTGTAGCAGTTAAAGCATAGTGAGTCTTTTAAAAATAACAATAATCTCACTGTGAATGTTTGACCTGAAACAGGTGAGGAAATATAAGTATGGGGTTGAGGCTTTCTCGTTCAAAACAAGGTAATTATTACAATATCCTTGATTATGGTTATACTTTAAATCACAGAACCTTAAAGGGAGTACTTTTTCATGACTATGCCCCATGACTTTTTTTCAGTATCAGTAAGAGTCTGAATGACTTGAGACTAAAAATAACAGTTTATTTATTAAACAAAGGAGTCGTGAATATCGCTTGCAAGCAGAAAGCATCAGCTGTATCCTGGTCGAGTCTGAAGAGGCTCTGACCCTGAAGGAGGGAAATAATGTTTTTAACAGAGTTCAGACAGCTGGAACAGAAAAGATGACCTTAAAGATGTCCTTCGCCAACGATGCCGACATGTACAAGCACAGAAATCATGCACTCTACTGATATCGTCATCAGAAAATTTCTTTCACAACAGCTTATTGGGAGGCCTTTGTTGTTGTTGTTGGTTTTTGTTTTGTTTCCCCCCTCCTCTGTGGATGTAGCTTGTGATTATATAGATTAATACAAGTTATCTTCTCCGGTAACTAATTCTAAATGAAAGATGAACTAATCTTGTGTAGAGAAGTCTGATGCACTGGTTTTATACGTTTTTACAGCATCCTACTTTCATTTCAACACTGAATGTGAATTTTTATACTCTTGTCTTCTCTGAAAATGTCTCATCACTTTGTCAGCTTCCAGAGAGCCATCTGCACCTCCCGATGAACCATGGAGAGCAATAAAGTGGGGGTGAGTTCAATTTTTCTCCATCAAAAATCTAAAAACAAATTTTCCAGATAATAACTTTTCAATATTTCATTATGATTTATTTCTACATTGCTTCATAAATTCTGAAGATAAAATACAAAAATGAGTTTTTGTAAAGCTTAATTTTTGTCTGTAATTTCTCTCCAGACATGTGGCTGATCTGCAGTATGTGATGAACTACGAACCTTCAGTTGACGGACAGCAGATCAGGATTCTCCTTCATGGACCAGCTGGAGCTGGAAAATCCAGCTTCATTAATTCTGTCCAAAGTGTCCTGAGTGGCAGAATAAAGAGACAAGCTTTGGAAAATAACGTCTCTGAAGGTTGTTTCACTAAAAAGGTAGATGTATTTTACACAAACACAAATGGATAAAAAGCTTCACCTATACTTTCCCCCATTTTTTTCCAGTCCAGTAATGAAAAATGAAGCCAGATAAAGAACAGATGTAACTGTCACTAAATATGTCATTTTCACATACCTGTACTGCTCCGTGTGACCAGTAATAAGACGTCATATTAAAGCAGAACTCAGTCACTTCAGCTCGGGGCTCCCCCTAGTGGTCTCCTTTCACTGTGGTAAAGTTGGTACCCCCCACAGCACACAGACCTCTTCTCTACCGTCTTTCCTCTATTTTGATCCCTGAACGTCTCTCTAAGCTATAGAGACATCGAAACATCGAATTGCTCTGTAAACACTTTGTTTAGCCCCACAGGGATTCTGAAAAGTTACCGAGTTCTGCTTTAAATATGAGAAACTGAACAAAAAAAAACCCAAAAAAACATGGGGAGCAACACAAGAAAAGAGGAAATGGTACATTGTAACTCCCACACAAGTTTATCTGTTGTAATAAGTCTTCAGTAGGTTTGTTCCCTTCAAAGTTAGTCTAAAGAAAAACACAATTACTGAAGGACGTCTTTGTCAAATACTCAGAAGATTAAAGTGCTGATGACACAAACAACTTCCAGTAACTTTGCCGTACAACAACACACCAGGACAAAATCAGTAGTTCTGTGCAGTTAGAAGTTAATCAGACGTGCATTTACGAGTTGGAGTGATTGGCGTCTGCTCCAATCATGAGTTTATCCCCGCAAACGTCATGTCCTTAGCTCTGTCATTGGCTGCTGATATAAACAGAAATCTCCCCCCAGAAACGTCCCGAATGCACCACAACAAAGAAAAGGCCAATTACAGACAGGAGGAGAGGGAGTTGCAAACAAAGTCACCACCGCCACACGCGAGTAAAGGCCCAAAAGCGCAGTTTGAGACGGATTTCACTTGCACAAGTCTGTTTATTTTCAGGAAAGAAACTCTGGACTCTACCTTTAAAGTAACTGGTGACAGTTTTGGCTGTAATTGTGCTGCCTAGAATAAAATGCTGATGATTAATGGAAACTGATTCTCCAGCAGAAGAAATCTCAGAGATGATTGAGGAACAGCTTCTTCCCGAGAGCTGTTGTTGCCCTGAACGCCTCACAAACAAAACTGTAACTGTATCATTGTGAGAATTCACCTTGAACACAAACAAGTGCAATATTCTCTGGTGCAATTACCACACACATTCTTAGGTTATATACTGCTCCCATGACTGCACTGTCTCCTTCTTCTTTTATATTTTTATATTTTTACGTATTTATTCTTTTTTAATCTGCACTTTTGTTGTTTGCACTGTTTGCGATGAGAAGCTGTAGCAATTTCGTTGTATCTGAGATATAATGACAAATAAAGAATTCTGATTCTGATGATGCTTTTAAAGCAACAATGAAACTCAGCTGAATAACAAAATATAACGACAGTAAATCTGACTGCATCTGTGTTTACAGTACATAACCTACAAAACCCGGAAGGATCGCGAGTCCTGCTACCCTTTTGTCTTCAATGACACCATGGGCCTGGGTGTCCAAAAAGGTGTCCGGGAAGATGACCTCAGACTGGCTTTAAAGGGCCACGTGAAGGATGGTTACCGGGTAAATTTATTTTAATGTAGCAGATTTTTTTCCTTAACTTTTGCTCAGCTGATTAATTTGCTTAATGTTTTGAAGTTTTTTTTGTTTTTTAAAAACTTGAATTTAAATATTCTTTGCAGTTCAATCCTGAATCCAGCTTGCCAAATGATGAGCAATTCTACAATAAATCACCAACACCCAATGACATCGTGCACGTCCTGGTTTGTGTCGTTCCTGCACACACATTAAGTTTGATGAGTGATGAATTCATCCAGAAGATCAAGAACGTCAGAAAGGAAGCCAGTGAACTGAGTGAGATGAGAATTTAGTTTTTCTGTTTTAGTATCAAACAGCTCCTCTGAAGTGTTGCATTCACTGTCCATCATTAAAAATCAATTCTGTCTTTTATCTTCAGACATTCCTCAACTGGCCATTCTCACCAAATTTGATGAACTCTGTCCTGAAATGAAGAAAGATGTAAAACACATCTACAAGTCTCTTGATGTGAAGACGAAGGTGGGTTTAATTCAACATTTCTTTATTTGCAGAAGATGGACTAAATGTTCATTGATGAAAAAGAACAGTATTTGCACCATCTGAGTGCTTTTATTCTCACAACTACAATAAAAGTTTAAATATTTGCTAAACAATCCTGATTACAAAAAAATTGACGCTGCATAAATATGAATATAAGGATTTTTCAACTTTACCCAAAGGAAAATAACGTCCCTCATTCTGAAGAAATTAAAACCTATTTGGAGTTATCATAGGCACAAACAAAATAATAATAATATTGGATGGGTGCCCAGATGTTCCATATCAGGATCACAGATAATTAGTGGGAACAAATCTTTAAGAGTTAAAGCTGTGAAAACATGTTATGTTTCCTTTTTCTAATCTAGATGGAGAAGTTCAGTGCCAGTGTGGGTCTTCCAATGAACTGCATCTTCCCGGTGAAGAACTATCACGAAGAAATCGACCTGAACAAAGACATGAACTCTCTGATCCTGAGCGCCATGAAGCACATCATCATGTGTGGTGACGACTTCGTCAACTTCAGACAGGATCAGTCGTCTTAAAGCTGATTCAGAGGCTGAGTTCATATCAGATTCATCACCAGGGTTATCAGACAGTTTCGTACTCTGCTGTTGCATCTTAATCTTTCCCAAGTTTTTTAAACATGACTTCTTTTATTCCTCCTACATGTCTGAAACAAGAAAACGTTTCTAAAAAAGTTTCTAATGCAGAATGATAAATGGTTTCATCTGTAGAACGAACTGGACTGTACATATACCGCATGTAGGTGTTTATAATAACTACATACGAGGGGAAACAACTGTTCAGGGTTTAGCTATTTGTGTAACTTTCTTGGAAATACAATATGCATTTAACCAGAAAAACGTTTTCCAATAAGTTTTTCAGTTTCCCAATAAATCTCCTTCTAAACATGAAGCTCAGTGTGATTGTTTTTAACAGATTCCACATATCTCAAGTTTTAACATCATGTTTATGTGTGTAAATATGTTTGAACAGCATTTAAGATGCAAAACTTTTGCAGATTTTTTGGGTGATTTGACCAAAAAGAAACTTGAAGCATTCACAGCTGAGACTGGAAATGTGGAGAAGCTCATGGAGCGTTTAGCAGCAGTGAAGCTCCAGCAGAGGGCAGCATGCTGCAACTTTCTGGCTCTAGTTCTGCAGCTGATGGTTCAGTCCTTATAGAAATGTTATTTTCTGTCCATCAACATGCAAAACTTCAGCTTTTATTTGATCAATAACTAGACCGATACATGGAATTTAGAATGGAAATGAATTTTCTTCTGGGATAAATCAAGTATTTTTCATTTCATTTCATTACAGTCATTTTGAATTTTGCTGCTGTTTGTTTTTAACTTTAACTTTTTCAATTCAAAATTTGATATAAACTCAACCAAATGTTTGATAAGACGCAAGCCTAAAAAAGTGTTGAAAAATAAACATACAGGTACTACCCAAAAAGTTAGAATATCCTGAAAAAGTTCTTGTATTTCTGTAATTCAACTTAAAAGGTGCAATTTACATATTGTTTAGAAAAATAATATGCAAATCAATATATTTCAAGCTTTTATTTGTTTGGATGTTGCTGATTAGAAGTTGCAGCTTAAGAAAACCTCAAATTCAAAAACTCCAAAAATGAGAATATTGTGAAAAGCTCCAGTATTGTAGGTTCAGAGTGTCACATTCTAATCAGGTCAGTAATCCAAACACCTCCATAAGTACCCTGAGCCTTTAAAAAGTCTCTGTGTTGGTTTAGAAGAATCCACAATCATGGGGAAGATGCTGATCTGACAGTTGTGCAGAAAACCATCATTGACTCCCTGCACAAGGTGGAAAGACACCAAAAGTGATAGAAAAGAAGCTGGATGTTCTCAGAGTGTCTCAAAGCACATTAATGGACAGTTAAGTGGAAGGAAGAAGTGTGGAAGAAAACGATGTAGAAGCCGGAGGGCTGACAGCAGCCTGGAGAAGATGGTCAGGAAAGGGCCTTTCAGACGTGTGGAGGACTTCATAAGGAATGGACCTGTGAGCTTCATCAAGTCCAGCATCAATGCAGCCGTCTACCAGGACATTTTGGAGACCTTCATGCTTGCTTCAGTGGACCAGCTGTATGGGGATGCAGACTTCATCTTCCAGCAGGACTTGGCACCTGCCCACACTGCCAAAACTACAAAATCCTGTTTCAACAACCATGGATCACCATGCTGGATTGGCCCGCAAACCCACCTGACCTGAACCCCTTTGAAAACATGTGGGGCATCGTCAGAGAAAGCTGAACGGGGAAGAGAGCAAACAATAAAGAAGAGCTCAAGGCTGTGATGGAAGCATGTTGGTCTCCATAGCAGCTGAGATATGCCACAAGATGCTAGCATCCATGCCACGCCGGGTTAAAGCTGCTAGCATCCATGCCACGCCGGGTTAAAGCTGCTAGCATCCATGCCACGCCGGGTTAAAGCTGCTAGCATCCATGCCACGCCGGGTTAAAGCTGCTAGCATCCATGCCACGCCGGGTTAAAGCTGCTAGCATCCATGCCACGCCGGGTTCAAGCTGCTAGCATCCATGCCACGCCGGGTTAAAGCTGCTAGCATCCATGCCAAGCAGGGTTTAAGCTGCTAGCATCCGTGCCACGTCGAGTTAAAGCTGCTAGCATCCATGCCACGTCAGGTTAAAGCTGCTAGCATCCGTGCCACGCCGAGTTAAAGCTGCTAGCATCTGTGCCACGCCGGGTTAAAGCTGCTAGCATCCATGCCACGCAGAGTTAAAGCTGCTAGCATTCATGCCACGTCAGGTTAAAGCTGCTAGCATCCATGCCACACCGGGTTAAAGCTGCTAGCATCCATGCCACGCCGGGTTAAAGCTGCTAGCATCCATGCCACGCCGAGTTAAAGCTGCTAGCATTCATGCCACGTCAGGTTAAAGCTGCTAGCATCCATGCCACGCCGGGTTAAAGCTGCTAGCATCCATGCCACGCCGAGTTAAAGCTGCTAGCATCTGTGCCACGCCGGGTTAAAGCTGCTAGCATCCATGCCACGCCGAGTTAAAGCTGCTAGCATCCATGCCACGGCGAGTTAAAGCTGCTAGCATCCATGCCACGGCGAGTTAAAGCTGCTAGCATCTGTGCCACGCCGGGTTAAAGCTGCTAGCATCCATGCCACGCCTTCTTAAAGTAATAGAAAGTACACATTTGTACCATTTCAACCCTAAGGGTACCTGCTGCATTGAAAAATGTGTGTAGCTTGTACAATAACTATAAATAGCAGTACTTCTAAACAGTAGTATAATTATAGTTATTATATTATGATTTTTATAGTAACCATAGTAATAATTTCATGTATAATTATATATGTGTTTAGTCTAATATTTCTATAATAATTATTCATTTATTATTAGCATCTTTGATTGTTGTCATAATCTCTATTTTATTGACTTTTATTCATCATCTTTAATTGGTTTAATTGTACTTTATTAACTCATACAGCTTGATAAGGTACAAAAATGGACCATGAAGGTACAGAAATGTCTTTCAGAAAGGAACCCCCCAGCAACAAGCTTTGGACCCTTTTAAGTACAAACTGGTACCTCTATTTTTGAGTGTGCAGTACAGCGAAATAGGCCAGTATCGGAGTGAGTACCGATACTGGAATCAGTATCGGTACATCCCTAAAAATAAGTTAGATACTGAAGTTTTTCACTGTAAAAATGACAGTTACTATGTAAAAGACATCCTGGTTTCTTGACTTAGCAACTATAGTTTTTACAGTGAATCACAACTTTAGATAGCAAAAAAGAGGGAGGGGGGGAAGGGAAGGAAAAGGGGGGGGGCGAAGGAAGAAGAACAAAGAAAAAAAAGATAGGGGAGAACTACAGAGGAAGAGAAAGAAAAAAAAAATTAGAATCTGCCACTATTTAAAGACACACAAAGAAACTTTTAGCAGTTTTCTCAGTGACCCCCCTATCGACGGCTAACCTTCATCATCTTCATTATACCTGCACTGTGATTCCCTCCAGCCAATAAAACAGTCTCATCTTGACTCTTCTTCTTTCTCTTCCTCTCTTTCTTTTCCTCTTTTCCTCCACTGTTTCCTTGCGTTTCTTTGCTGAATTCGACATGATGCGTTCAAACACCTGCTGTGTTCATGTCTGGTTCAAAAATGCACATCGTGAATGTTGCTGTGTCATCAAAACGAGTCAGAAACTCAGATTTTTAAGGTGGAAAAGTTAAGTTGTGGGTCTTTAAAGTAGTTTTTCAAGAGGAAAAAATAGAAATGATTTGGTTTCCTGTCTGCTGATGAACTTGTAAAGGTTTGTGTTAATGTTTGTGTTTGAGAAAAGCAGGTTTGATGGCGTTTATGGATTATTACATGAAATAATCTGCAGGATATCCTCCCTGGTGTGGACATCAGCCCCACCAGCCCTGAGTGTAGCGTCCACTCCTGTTCATCCATCCCAGCTTTCATACATTATCAGCCCACTCACCCATGACTCAGCAATGTCTGAGTCCTGCTGATCTTTACAAGAGTTACAGAGAAGAGTTGGACTGCAGGGAGGAAGAAAAGCAGCCGGCGGTCTGCAACACTTCAGTTTAATTATAGTTCATATGCTAGGCACTTTAAAAATAATCCAGTTTATTATAACTGTGTTCATATAAAGACAATTTAGAAAACATTTTGTTTGTTTTTGACAAATTTGTTTTAAAAAAATGTCTGCAAAACATTGCAAACAAACAAAAACAAACAACTGCAATCATCTAATCTCAGTCCTACAGTATTTTATTCTCCTGACCTGAGCTGCATGAGGAGACGGTGGAGATGAAACACTTCATTTTAAGAAGACAGAAAACCTTGATCAGAACCAGAAGGGGTACACTGTAAAATATACAGTAAAAATACTGTAAACTGACATCTGCTAGTTTACAGTATTTAGCTGTTATTTTTGCAGCGAACTACCATGAATAAATAATAAAAATTAAAAAAAAAATTTTTACGGTGAAACTGTCTCCGGTTGCCAGTTTTTTACTGTAAAAATTAAAGTAAAAAGGTGTCAACTACAGTTGCAAGTTTACAATATTTAACTGTTATTTTTGCAGTGAAATATCATGAATAAATAACGGTTGTGTACTGCTAAAGTTAAGGCGACCAAAGCGGCATAAAGGAATATTCCACCCACAGAATGATGTAACTTTATTTTCCACCCCCCTCATGGTGAGAAAGACTCTGCAGCACTTTTTTAATATCTCAAATGCAGCTGGCGATCAGGAAGGCTTCTCGTTTCCCCCCAACTTTCATATAATGGAGTCCACCGGGGTCCGAGCCAAAAAGGTCCATAAAAGTCCACAAACACTTGTCAATATTCCTCCATACTGCTCGTCCAACGTAATCCAAGTGTCCTGAGTGGGTAGCGTCCAGAATTTACTGGAAACATCATTTAGTAGATTTTTAGAGTCTAAACAGTAGAACATCTTACTTCTGCGAAGCACGCATGCGCGTTCACGAAACTACAGAAGCCTCGGCGTTCAGAGCCTACTCTGCCAATAATACAAGCGTAGAAGAAGAAATTAGCTGTTTACATTGTGCTAAGAGCGACAGAGCTGCAGACAAACACAAGAGGGTCCAAGAGGGGTTGATGTTGATTTAAAATAAAAAAAGAAAGAAAAACAGAACGCACGATCTCGTCTGCCGCGGCTTCCGTAGTTTTGTGACGCGCATCAGCGTGCTTGCAGGAGATGTGATGTTTTACTGTTTAGGCTCTAAAAATCTACTAAATAATGGTTTCCAGTAAATTCTGGACGCTACCCACTCAGGACACTTGGATTACATTGGACGAGCAGTATGGAGGAATATTGACAAGTTTTGGTGGACTTTTATGGACCTTTTTGGCTCGGACCCCGGTGAACCAGAAGCCTTCCTGATCGCCGGCTGCATTTGAGATATTAAAAAAGTGCTGCAGAGTCTTTCTCACCATGAGGGGAAGATAAAGTTACATCATTATGTGGGTGGACTTTTCCTTTAACGGGGCAGCCAAGGAGAAGGAAACGGATCGGAGAAATGTGATCTAATTCTCATCAGAACCTCCTGCTGCAGCATTTTGGACCAGCTGGAGGGTTTTCGTGGCATATTTGGAGCAGCCTGGTGATAAATGTTTGCAGGTGTCCAACCTTTGACTGATGCTGAAGCAGGAACATGTTTATTCTGGTGAATCGGTGATATATGGAGGAGCACACCTGACACAGGTCAGGCATCACTGAGGATGATGATGCTCTCAGGAGAACTGGACATCCACTGTCCACGGCGTCCGCCCCCCCGGGATGAAGTAAGGTCAGAGACGACCGAGATGGAGACATGTAGAAACCTCGGAATCGGCAGCAGAGCTCCTGCTGGTATCGGACCTCCTCCTTCTCCATCATCATCGTCATCATCATCATCATCCCACCATACACCTCCGCTGCTCCGCCAGTTTATCCAGCAGCATCACCAGCAGCAAACAACAACAACAAGACTGTAAACAACAACATCCAGCGGGAGCTGGGGACACAGCAGCGGCTACAGACGCCACAATGGAGGCAGCAAAAACCTCCTCCTGGTGGGGAGCAGCCGAGCAGAGGAGCTTCATCAGCAACACCAGCTGAATCACAGGGAGGAGGAGGAGGAGGAGGAGGAGGAGGAGCGGATGGATGCCAGCCTAGGATCAGCCACCAACAGCACCAACAACAACCCTCCTCCGACCGGGACCAGCTACGAGTTTAATCATTATTATGGGAATGGAAGAGGAGGGCCTTGCTTTGATCAACATGGCGGACAACAAAGCCCAGGGACTGGGGTAACAGCGGCGCGCGCGGCACACAGCACCATGGACCAGGTCCACAACTCCCACGAAGGCTACAACAACAACAGCCCGTACAACCACTACCCGAACTACCGGCCCGGCTACGGGAGCAGCGGATATGGAGGCATGATGAGCCCCTCGCGGCAGGGGAACAGCCTGATGGGCCCGGGCAGCGGCGGCGGCGGCGGCGGCTCGGCCGCGGCTAACCCGAGCAAAGCGGCCATGGCTGCCGGCAGCTCCGCGGCTGGAGGCGGAGGAGGCGCCGGAGGATTCCAGCGGTTCACCGGACATGGTCAGCAGCAGCATCCGTCCGGGGCCACACCAACTTTGAACCAGTTATTAACGTCTCCGAGCCCGATGATACGCGGTTATGGAGGCGGATATCCAGATTACAGTAATCCCCCAGCACAGCAGCAGCAGCCGGGCGTGGGGCTGGCTAAAGACACGGGCTCCCAGTACGGCTCTGCTGCTCACGGCTGGGGAGGACAGCTGAGAAACCACCCGGCTATGAGCCCGGGTAACAACGGGCAGAGCAGCGGGAGATCTCAGGTAATTAACGCTGTGTTAATGAAAGTTTCTGCTGATGTCACATAGAAACACGGCTAACCTGTTAGCCTACATTATATCATATTTAGCCGTTTTGCTAACGCAGATGGCTAACGTCAGAGCGATCTTTTTTTTTCTTTTAAATTTACATCGCTCATTTACCACAAGGGGGGGGGGGGGTAAAAAAAAAAAAAAAAAAATAAAAATATTTAAGAGGGGAGGAGGAGGGGGACAAATGGGAGATATAGAGAGGGAGGTAAAATGTGGGTTTTTTTTTTTGATGAAAAATTGGGTTGATAGGGTTGGTAATTTAAATATGTAATTGTTTTATGTGAGAGAAAATAAAAAGAATTAAAGAATTTATTAATTTATATTTGAAATGAGAATTTATAGTAAAAAAAAACATGATATATTGGGAGAAAAATATTCAAAAAAAAATAGAATATCCAAATCAATAATGGATGGTCAACCACACAACACTCAAATTTGAGTACTTTTGATTATCATCAAATAAACAATTGTCTGAAGTTTACTATATGAACGAGGAATAACAAATAATGTTAGTTTTAGTTAGAATTATTTAGATAAGTCAGTGTTGTTTCGGTGTCCAAGGTGACTCCGTTTTTAGCTTGCTTGGCTATGCTATGCTAGGCTAACTTTAGCCGCACAGGCCTGTAGGCTTCAAATATGTAAGCAACCCATTCGCAATCATGTGTGTAAATTTAATCATTTAATATTTTAATGTTTTGGGAAACTGCTTTGTGGTGACAGGAGTCAACATTCAGTTGACAGATCCGTTACTTCCCTCAACAACTGAGCGCTTCTCATATGCTAATTAGCTTTTCCTTGGAAGTGATTAATGGCGTCACCGGCCGTCAGGTTGTTTTCCGCCGCTTTTGTCACCTCTTCTGCCGGCAGACGGCTGAGTGTGTGGGGAACATAAATGTTTTATTTACTGAAGGTTTGCTTTGACCTGCTTCCGCCGCTTCTAGCTTGTTATCTAGCCGCAACTCCTTTCTTTTTCCCCTTTTCTTTTTTTTGGCAGAGAGCCCATTATGTCCCCATCTACTCACAAGAGCCCTGACCTTCACACATGCAGATTAGCCATGTGCCCATCACCACCGGCATAACACTGGAGCTAAATGTACCGCGTGCGCCTGCAGCTGCCCCCGCAGCAGCCAGCCGGAGGCCCCCACTCCGGTCATCCCAGCTCCTGTCAGGGACATCAGAGGAGCCACTAATAATTAAGGCTGTTATTGATTAATCCAGGATGATTTGAAATCTTTGTGGAAGGAAAAGTTAGGATTAGGGGACGCACAATGACTTAAAAAAAGAAAAGATAACCAATAAATTTGGATGCATGGATCCATTTTTTCCAATCCAACACCATACCCGATATTAGGGTTGTCATGACACGAACATTTCAAACTTGATGTCCATATCTAAAAAAAAAATTCGATACTCAATATAATTTTTAATACTACAGGTGATAAAAAAGAGACAGATACTTAAAAGCATAAGAAATATTAGTTTGAACTTGAAAATCTTTCATGCTAGTTGAATAAATGTGCAAATAAATGCAAAAAAATACACCCAAATATGTCAAAGATCCAAAAATCTAAAAGTAACAATAGTAAAAATATACAAACAACAGTTTTCTGAGGTAGTGCAAAAAATGGTTTTGACTTTGTGCAAACTATAATAATACTAATAATAATAGCAACAATTGCGCCATTTTTGGTTTGAGGGAAACACAAAAAATAATTGGAACAATATTTTGAGGTATTAAACTATACAAGTACACAGCAGCCAGTTCTGAACAGGACAACAGTACTCGTTGGTTCATTGGTCTTAAAAGTATTGGTGAAATGAAGGAGTTCTGCTGCAGATAATGTTATATAGAGACCCACTCCCGCTGCCTCCTTCATCCGCATGATACAGCGATCATACACAGACGGCGAGAAATGTGAATATCATCCGAAGAAATTAGTGTTACACATAAATGATACCGGTGAGTTAATACACATATTCCTAGAAATAAGGTCCAGGTTGGGAAATGTGGACTAGCAGCGGCGCTAACCGTCACTAATAATTAGGGCTTTAAAAAAATGAATCCTGATTAATCACGTTGCTTTTATCACTTTTAGAACACATTTAGGGTTAAATGTGTCTCACCAGGAATTCTGCATTTATCTTTAGTAGACTAAACTACTGAAACCCTGTCCTTACATGTCTCCCTATAGTCCTTCAGACAGCTGCAGTTTAGTCCAGAATGTTGCTGATACGTCCTCACACGCTGACTTCACAACTGTCCTAATGTGAAGCTGAAATTCAGCTCTGAGTCCTGGACGACTCCCGGATGTGTCGCTTGGTTTTAGCCTTTAAGTTGTAAAACAAAAGTTAATGTATTTTCTGCATATAGCAGTCGTAATTAAAAAGGACATCTCTTGTTTGACAATAGGATTAATTTAGGATAAATTTTTTGACAGCCCTACTAATAATGCGTTTTTAATTTCAATGATAAACTGAGCTTTAAGTAACTAACTTGTCTGAATTCGTCATGAAGGCCAGGATGTCGGTCTTTAACATGTTCGCCAGGGCTGGACTTTGTTGCGACCGCTTTGACACACCGTTTGCACACAGGCCTGTCTGTGTTTTTCGGTTTTCCTTCTTCGTCTTCTGCATGCGAAATACTTCCAAACAAGACTTTTTCCGTTTTCATTTTCCAATAAGACCAACTGGTCTGGACTTCCAGGAGCAGAAACATGCTGTCAGGATCTCTGCCTGCCCGTCGGTCAGCCGCTGTTTACCTGGCTGGCTGCTGATGTGGAGTGCGCAGGCATTGCAGTATTGATACCATGGCAAATTAGTATCGATACTTTTCGGAGTATCGATATTTTCGACAACCCTACCCGATACCGATATTACTGTTGAAGGATTGTACCATTTGCCTCGCCATGTGAGCGAAGGCATCATTCTTGATATAAACCCACCGTGTCAAAGACATCTATTAGACGTCTCAAATAAGTTTACACCAAAATTCACCCGACTACAACAGGGTTTTACACATTTTTAAATTCAAGTTAAATTGAAGACTTTTCATGACCACTTAGAATTTAATGCCCATTTCACGGCCACACTGGCAAAAACAGAGATCCATCTGCAATACCAAGATAATTTAAGAAAAGATAGATTGAACAAAAACAACCGCACACACATAAACAGAGGATAAATTGTACGTTAACATAAAACTTTACAAATTCACAAAATTCTCAGTTCGTTAAAAGGTTCCTTTCTTTCACGTGTAAATAAAGTGAGTGTGTGTTGGATTAAATGAATATTGCATCATTTATTTTTCAGCCGTAATATCGGCATCAATATCGGTTATCGGCCACATAAATTTGAAAATATCAGCACATCAGATATCGGCCAAAATTCCAATATCGTGCATCCCTAACAACAGGTGTATTTTTGGCAGAGAAATGCTGAATAAATGCATCGCGTAACTAAAAAAATAATCGTCTGAATAATCGAGATTTCAGTATTGACCAAAATAATCATGATAATGATTTTTTCCATAATCGAGCGTTCCTTTTCCATGGACAATATTTCACAGATGTCTGCTTCTAAAGCTGCTGGAAAGTGACAAACTTAAGTCTGGAAACCTGAGCGATCACTGAATGACACATTTTCGGATCTGGGAACTAAAACACAGACACGGCTTGTTTGCTCAGACTTTCTGAGTCGGCAGTGACATCAGACGTCTAAATATTTGCTGTCAAACAGAGAAAAATGAATCCCAAGAGCTTCTTGACTGATCTGAGATCAGACCGTCAGATCTTTGATGGTTGAGCTCTCCTTCGTTCTGTTTACATTCAGATTATTGATCAGGCTTCTTCCTGCTTCATCCTCTGTCTACAAGCAGCTGCATGGACTTGGCAGAGCTCCAGACCTGCTGCACTTATTTTTCTGTTTGTTTACTTTTATCAGCTGGCTGATGGCAACGCGTCATCCAGCGAGAAGATTAAGGGGCGGATTAAAACCTGCAGCCTTTTCTGTGTGTGAAACCCGTCAGCTGTTTCCATTTGTAGCTGCAGTGAAACATCTGTTGTCACCTCTCTCACCTGCGATTATGTCAGTGTGTCAGCGACAGTGTGAATATGAACGTGCATCCAGGCGCGACCGTGGCCGCAGCTCGCGGTGGCCCCCCAGGCCTCTTTCTGATTGCTGCTGCAGGTGACGGTGCAGGATGGCTATGGGATATGATTAAAAAGGTTTTTGTATCTGGAGCTTAGGGGGGGACTTGTCTTGTAGGGGAAAATAACAAAAAAATTATAAGATAAAATAGATGATTATTATTAAGAAAAGAATAAAAAATCACTATTAATATTAACCTTTAAGGGGAGGGGGGGGGGGGGGATGGGTTTTTTTTAAAAAAAAAAAAGGGGGGGAATATATCATGACGGTCTACTTTTTTTGGATGGGGGGGTTAAAAGAAGAGGGGAGAAAAAAAAAATAAAAAATAAACCGAAAGAGAAAAAAGGAGGAAAATATGGGGGGGGACATGGCGATGATGTCACGTGATCACGTAGCAGCGCTGTCCAGCTAATTCTCCGCCTCCAGAATAAGGGTACAGGTTGCTGTGGGGACACAGCGTGAAATCAACACATCCGTACCCAAACCCACCCGATCCGGCCTGGCCCGACCCCACCTGACCCAGACCCGCGGGTGGAAACGGGGCTTTAGAGATCAACCAATACAGATTTTCAGGACCGATACCAATGCTGATATTTTCTAATCGGCCTCAGCCCATACAACTTGCTGATTTTTGGGGCCAATACTGCATTTCACTCCGAAATTAATTAGGGATGCACGATATAATAGGCCCCTATCAGTATCGGCCTACATCGACCTTAAAACTAAGTATCTGATATCAGCCAACCCACTAATATTTAACCAATCAGCCCTAAAAAAAAAAAAAAAAACTTCTTCAGAAACTTCTTTTTTACAGACTTAAAAACTTCTAAAGACTAGGCGTGGGAAAAATATTAATACACTGAAATATCGTGATATTTTTATGTGCTTATACTAACATTAAAAAACATGGTATCGGTCTATTTCACAAATAAAATGTCACGATATTTCATCATGCCGTTATGAAATTTCACAATATTTTCATATGCTGATATCATAATGACATTCAAAAACGTGGTATCGATCTATTTTACTTACAAAATCTTGCGATAATTTGTAACAGAACGATGAAATCTTGCGAGATTTTTTAAGTAAATCGAGACTTGATTGTCAATCTGATATCGGCATATGAAAATATCGCGATATTTCAGTGTATCGATATTTTTTCCCACCCTTATTTTTCAAAGCATCTGAAATGGATAACAAAACTGCTATTTGCAATGACTCCTTATTTTTTTCAGCTTTAATATCAGTATCGATATCGGCAAGATTTTTTTAAATATCGGCATATTGGCCAAAATTTGCAAAATTTGTGTTTGCAGGGTTCTCATTTTTTTTAAAGTTAGATACATTAACATGCTACAGAACACGAACAAATCATGGATCATGAAACTCCCTTCACTCGTCCATCGTTAGGAAACGCCGCTCGGTTGGATCCTCGTCCACGTTGAGTTTGATCTTTGAACTTCCAGAAAATTCAGCCAAAGATTTGCAGGAATTCTGCTGAAGTCCAGAATGAGCTTCATCATCATCATCCACCGTTTGTCTTCCTCAGGTGCCGTCCATGGACCCGATGTCGATGAAGCGCTCGCAGCTTTACGGAATGAGTAACCATCCGTACTCCCAGCAGCAAGGGGCGCCGTACCCAGGCCAGCCATACAGCTCCCCTACCCCTCACAGATACCCCATGGGGGTGCCTGGCAGGGGGCAGATGGGGATGGGAGGGATGCAGTACCCACAGCAGCAGGTAGGAGGCGCTGTGTCAGCCATAGAGAGAAATACACAATATTTGCATTGCTGGGCGATAATGGCCAAAAATAAATATCACGATATATTAAGCTGTTCACCTCGGTAACGATAAATGGACGATAAACCTATAAACCAGCCAAAACAGACAAAAACTACTTTTATTTTATTAAAACAGATATTCTGCCTTAACTGGAACTTCACGTGACGTCTTGTTTGGCAGACAGATTAACAGGTTCCTCAACAAACACCCAGTAGATGTTTAGGACATATAAGAAGTATTGTGAGACTGACATACAAACATACAAATATACAAATTAATGAATGAATCATTAATTATTAAACTGATTAACTCAAATGAGTTAGATTCTTATTTACATATGAGTAAATATTACTTTGTGTCCATGGAAACCAGTGCTGAGTCTCCCATTAAATGCACACACGACTATCAATTAGCATGAATGCTAACTTAACATTAGAAAACCCATAGACAGGCTAACACAGTTAGCATCACTACCGTTGTCATAATGTTTAACACAAACAAGGTTCCTTCAAACGTTTATCACTTTACACTGACATCAAATAAACGTCACTGATCATTTATAAACATATGTTGTACAGAAAACATGTAAAAGATGATGAAAAACACGAAGCTCCAGCGCAGGAATGTCACGTTACACGAAACTACGGCAAGTTGGAGAGAACAAAAACGTCCCATGCAGCAATTCCACTGCTGGCTTTCTTGAAGGGGCCGCAGCATCGAACAAACCGACATGGGAAAAAATGACATCGGTTATCGCTGGAAATGTCGGTGTTGGTAAATTTGTGGTTTATCGCCCAGCCCTATGTTCCATGTTTTCCCCATTTGTGGATAATGGTTCTCACTGTGGTTCTCTGGAGTCCCAAAGCTTTAGAAATGGCTTTGGAACCTTTTCCAGACTGATAGATCTCAATGACTTTGTTCCTCATTTGTTCCTGAATTTCTTTGGATGGCAGCATGATGTCTAGCTTTGGAGGATCTTTTGGTCTACTTCACTTTGTCAGGCAGGTCCTATTTAAGTGATTTCTGATGGAGAACAGGTGTGGCAGTAATCAGGCCTGGATGTGGATAGAGAAACTGAACTCAGCTTTCCAAAGATGATAAACCACAGTTAATTTATGTTTTAACGGGGGGGCATGGAGGTTTGGATTTTTTTCCCCCGTAATAATAAAAATCTTCATTTAAAAACTGTGTTTACTTGTGTTATCTTTGTCTCACATTTAAATTTGTTTCATAATCCGAAACATTGAAGTGTGACTAACAAACAAAGAAAAAGAAATCAGGAAGGAGGAAACACTTTTTCACACAACTGTAGTCGTGAAAGAAACGTTTTTTTATTATTATTATTATAAACATGTTATAAATAATGATGTTATCATGGATGGATTGCAAACCTCCTGGACGGGATAGAAATGCAGGAAAACTTCCATATTTTACCCAAAGCACGGGTGGTTCAGTCCTCTAGAGCCACTATACTACAACTTTTAGATGCGTTCCTTCTCCAACACACTTGAATCAAACCAGTTGCTTGTTACCAGCGGAAAAGGATCTCAAAGTTGCAGGACAGTGACTGTTGATGACATTGGTGATCGCTCTTGGAGGGCTGGAGGGTTAGTATACTTTCTATCGTTGTCATCAGATCATGTGGATCTCTTTGACCACATTCGCGTATCTGCTATGGCTGATGCTGATCAGAGCTGGAGCGGGTTGAACCTGCAGGCTCGTCTCATGGGGACTTTAACTGGAGTCAACAGCTGGAGTTTTTCCCTCCCGTTCTTCAGTCATCTGAAGCACCAGGAAGTGTCTGTCTCTGCTTATGTGCAGGTGTTGGATCAAACTCCGTCTCAGTTCTGTCAGGTATCGGTCCGTGCAGATTTAAACTCGGAGAGCGTTGAAATGTGTCAGAAAGTGATGGCGTTGATGGCGTCGGACCACAAGGCTGCTGCAGAGCGGGTCAGGCCCGCCTGCTCTGGGTCAGGCTATTCCTGGTGCAAACTGGGTTCAGGCTATTTTTAGTTCCCAGACTGCTGATTGGGTCGGGTGCAGACTGGCTGACACACAGGATCGGTGTGTGTGTGTGTGTGTGTGTGTGTGTGTGTGTGTGTGTGTGTGTGTGTGTGTGTGTGTGTGTGTGTGTGTGTGTGTGTGAGTCAGAAATCTAAATGAATATTTCTTTAAAATCAGAATAAAGTGATGAATGAAGTCGAACAAAGAGCTGTTTGGCATCGTCAGCTTTCAGGCTGCTGCAGATATGGATTTGTGATGCGGTTCTCCACTTTTTGGGTCGAATTTTTGAATTTGAAGTTTATTCCAGACCGTTGCACCCAGAGATCAGAGGTGATGTGGTTCTTGGTTCAGATTTGGACCAGAACTAAGAATGCCGTCAGAAACTTTCCAACTTTGTGGACATTAAAATGTGATTGAGTCCAATTTTGACTTGGAATCTGTTTCTATGGCGACTGATGGAGCTGGAAAGTCTCTGCAGGTTATTCCTTAAAGGAAAACTTCTTTTTTCTTCAACCTGGACCTTATTTCTATGCGTTTATGGACTGATTTCCAACTGCAGAGAACATCTTCACCTAAACGTTTAGAATCCGTGTGACTGAAGCTCGTCTCGCAGAAAAGACCTGCACAGAATCGTGTTTGATGGAAGTAAATATTTGTGAAAGGACACAAATATCTAAATCAACCTTCATTATCCAGTTAGCTGGACAACAATCCCTCTTTTGTTTGGTCCAGGTGCTAAACTGCAGCTGTTCTGGGGTCAGCTGTAGTCTGAGGGCGTCTGCTGTAATCTGAGCTGTAATCTGAAACATGATGCTTCAGCTGAGAAGCTGAAGGGCTTGACTTAAAAATGATTGACGAGCTCCTCTGTCATACTGTAACTGACAGAACAGCCAGGTCCGAGTAGCTGCCGGGGTCTGTTATGTTCCCAGGATGCTCGTTTCTATGGAAACACACAGTCTTCATCTCTGGAGGGCGCAAAGAGCCCAACATGGATCTAAGTTCTGAAGGAGAAAATAAAAAAGATTTATCGCCGTGGTAACAATCATGTGATTCTCTGGCTCAAGGACCCCCCCCCCCCCCCCCCCCCCCCCCCAAAAATGTTGATGTCAATGTGATTTAACCTTATCTTGAATATTAAATCAGCTTATTCTTCTTCCATTTCTTTAATTTGTGATAAATTGTTCCTTTTTCTGTCATAAAATTGTCCTCACATTTCAGAGAACTAGGGATGCACAATATTGGAATTTTTGCCGATGTCCGATATGCCGATATTTTAAAACTCATGTGGCCGATAACCGATATTGACACCGATTTTAAAGCTGAAAAAAGCAGTTATTGCAAATAGCAGTTTGATCTGTTTCCGACACTATGAAAAATAGGGGTGGGAAAAAATATTGATACACTGAAATATCGCAATATTTTCATATGCCAGTATCAAATCAATATTTAAAAAAGCGGTATTGATTTATTTCACTTAAAAAATCTCATGAGATTTCATCGTTCTGTTTAAAAGTCTCACGATATTTCATAAATTATCACAATATTTCGTGATAGTAGATATAGTTTTGTTAGCAAAATAGATCGATACATCGTTTTTAAATGTCAATATGATATCAGCTTATGAAAATATCGCAAAATGTTTGAGAATTCTCACGAGATCGTAACAGAGCAATTAAATATTGCAAGATTTCTTTAGTGAAGTAGACCGATACTGCGTTTTTAAATGTCAATGTGACATCAGCATATGAAAATATCAGGATATTTCAGTGTATCAATATTTTTTAACACCCTAGTCTTTAGAAGTTTAAAAGTCTGTAAAAAATAAGTTTTTGAATAAGAATTAGTTGTTTGTTTTTTTAGACCTTAGAAACAGCGGGCTGATCGGTTAAATATCGGTGGGGTGGCCGATGTCCGATACTCAGGTTTAAGGGTGATTTAGGCCGATACTGAAAAATTCAAGGTTGTCTTTTTCAAAGGTTTTGTTACATTTGTGTCTCTGAATGAGTTTTATTGACTCTGGATTGTGAAGGCTGCAGAAACGTAGCAGCGTCTTCTCCGTCTCACTCTCGTTGTCTTTTTTTGGTGATTTCGTTAAACTCAGTTTTCTTTTATTATTGCAGTAGTTTGCTCACCATCACCATCACTTCTTCTGCGTTATGAATGTGGTGGAAACGGCGCCCCCTGCAGCCTCTCTGGTGACTCGCTGCTCTTGTCTCCTCAGATGGGCTCCCAGTTCGGCTCGCAGCAGCAGAACGTGGGCGGCTACTGTCAGCCGGGCCAGCCGCCGTACTTCAGCCCTCCACAGCAGCAGCCCGCCGCCCCCAGCCAGCCGCCCTACATGCAGCCCCGCCCCCTGCCTCAGCAGGTAGGCTCACACACACATGCATGCACACACCAGTGTTGTTTCCGTTGACGAAATCATTACGTTGGCGCCCCTTTTTTTCATCATGATAACGAGATGATGACGAGCTAAACGCGTCTCTGTTGCTGGGTTTCCATTACACTCGGAATTGCGCAAAACCTAAATATCGCAATTAAAAACCGCTAATGGAAACACCGACATTTAGAAAAAAGTCAGATATCGCAAAAAGGTTTTTACGCTTTCATGAGTCGTAAATTCAGATGTTTCAATAAAGCAGTTTTTAGCATAAGTGTAATGGAAACACTTTTCGCAATTCCACACCATCAGGCGTGATGTAGGGGGGTTAGAATCCAGTTATTCCTCCTTAATTATGATGAATATGATCATTTACAAGCATTAACTGTGAAATCGGAGTGATGGGGAAGTTTAATCAGTCACATATATGAAAAATCCCCAAATCTCCGTAACTCAGCAAGCTGAGTTCATTTAGACATTATACAGATGCTTTAAGTTCTTCATGTATTAACGACTGGACACCAGCCGTTTATGTCGTTTCCACACGTGTAACACCACGACTCGGTTATCTGGTTCCCACGTGTTAATTATACGTCAGGATTTAATAAAACGTGAACAGGATAACATCGTATGACTGCGCCTTCGTATCAGCAGCTGCATCACCGCATCAGTCAGGAACTGGTGCCGATAAACGTGGAATAAAGATCCAGAAATGACATCCACACTCCAGAAGTTCATCCTGACGGGTTTTCATTGGTGTTACGTTTCAGGCGTCTGTCCTGGAAGTCTACACGAGTGTTTCTCCCTGCTGATGTGATCAGAGGCTCCGTACATACGGACTTTACCTCTGAATCATCGTCTCCTGATGAGCAGCAGCTCTGAAACACAACATGTTTATATCTCCATCCTCCTCAACGTGGAGTCTCGCGGGATTTTACCAGATTTTCAAACAGAAGGATGAAATCTGGCCGTATTTCATTAATAAAATAGATCAATACCGCGTTTTTAAATATAGATATGGTATCAGCATATGAAAATATCGCAATATTTCAGTGTATCGATATTTTTTGCCCACAGTTATTATTTAAACTGTCTGGAAGACGATCCTCCCCAAGACTTTTACAAAGAAATCATAAAAACCAGCAACTATCTTTAATTACTTGGATTTAAACATCTCTAATCAGTGTTTCATCAGTTCCATCACTGCAGAGGAGCGATACCTTTACAATAAACATGTTTCAATACTAAAAAACAGCTGTTAATATGAAATGAAACTTTCAGACGGATTAGGGTAAAAATATCGGGATATATTCATCTAATAATAAATATATGGTGATATGGCACTGAGAGCACCGTAAAGATGAGACGGAACCGTCTGTGCTTTTATTTGGAAGCACGTGAAGAGAAACAGATTCAGTCTGAATGATGATGTCACTCTGACCTTCGGCCATCATCGTCGGTCCACGTTGCTCCTGCCCGTCTGCGTGTTTCTGATCCAGACGTGAAAGCAGATGTTTCAGAGAGGAAAAAGGCAGCCGAGGCCTCCGTGGTTCAGATCTGCGGCTGCTCAGGTCACCATCCTCCCAGAGATCCCAGTCTGCCCAGAACCTCCCTGACTGGGATTCAGCGGCCGTTCACAGAAGCTCAGACTGCAGAGAATCTGTGAGGCTTTTATCACCCTGCCAGGTTTAACCAGCGAATCCTCGCTAAGAGCAGATAAAGCTGCAGACCAGACGGCCCACAGCGTCCCTGCATCTGATCCAGAGACTCCTCCATCTCACATTTACCCTTATACAGCTTCTCAGGAACGATTGTGTGTCAGCCCCCTATCGATATCGGCCTTAAAACAGAGTATCGGACATCAGCCACCCCACCGATATTTAACAGATCAGCCTGCTGTTTCTTACGTCTAAAAAAACCCCCAAAAACTTCTTCTTCAAAAACTTTTGACAGACTTTAAAACCTCTAAAGACTAGGGGTGGGAAAAATATTGATGCACTTAAATATCCCGATATTTTCATTTACTAATATCACATTGACAATTAAAAACGTAGTATCGGTCTATTTTACTAATAAAATCTCGCGATATTTCATCTTTCCGCTATGAAATCTCGCGAGAAATCACAAACGTTTTGCGACAGTTTCATATTCTGATATCACATTGACATTTAAAAACGTGGTATCGATCTATTTTACGAGCAAAATCTCGCGATATTTCATCGCTCTGTTACGAAATTGCCTCAGAATTCACAAACATTTTGCGATATTTTCATATGCTGATATCATATTGACATTTAAAAATGCAGTGTCGGTCTATTTTACTAATGAAATCTTGCGATATTTCATCATTCCGTTACAAAATCTCACGAGAATTCACAAACATTTTGCGATATTTTCATATGCTGATATCATATTGACATTTAAAAATGCAGTGTCGGTCTATTTTACTAATGAAATCTTGCGATATTTCATCATTCCGTTACAAAATCTCACGAGAATTCACAAACATTTTGCGATATTTTCATATGCTGATATCATATTGACATTTAAAAATGCAGTGTCGGTCTATTTTACTAATGAAATCTTGCGATATTTCATCATTCCGTTACAAAATCTCACGAGAATTCACAAACATTTTGCGATATTTCCATATGCTGATATCATATTGACATTTTAAAAAGTGGTATTGATCTATTTTACTAGCGAAATCTTGCGATATTTTATTGCTCTGTTACGAAATCTTGTGAGAATTCATGAAATCTCGCGAGATTTTGTAAGTTAAATAGATTGATACTGCGTTTTTAAATATCGATTTGATATTGGCATATGAAAATATTGCAATATTTCAGTGTATTGATATATTTTTCCACTCCTATTTTTCAAAGTGTCTGAAACGGATAACAAAACTGCTATTTGAAATGACTGCTTATTTTTTTCAGCTTTAATATCGGTATCTATATCGGTTATCAGTCATATGAGTTTTAAAATATTGGCATATCGGATATCGGCCAAAATTCCTACATAGTGCATTTGTAGTAAACTGTGATGGATAGTTTACCTTTAGGTGATTTACTGAGGTTTTCGCCCATCTAAAGCTGATATTAGACTGCATAAATTTAGCCAGAATTTGGCCCGACAGAGACGTCGCTCATGGTCATGCCCGATTCTGCGTTGTCGGATCACAGAACGTTGCGTCTTTGCTCCGTGCAGTGTGGCGTCCGCAACGCTTCACGACCACGTGTAAGACTGGCGTGTCAGAACTTTTTGGGTTTGTCCACCGAGTGTGACATGTCCTGGGACGTGTTCCATGTCTGTTGCTATGGCTGATTGACAGCTGCTTGTCCCGCCTCCCCGTCTCTTGCGACACCACGCGATTGTTCAGACGGTTGTCGTGTCTGGTGCCGTTCTTGTAGTGTGACCACTTGCAAGTAACAAGATACCGTCCGATTTTATGACACGATATCATTTAATCTGAGAGAGCGACCGTCGTGAACGATGAAAAAAATCGGCATAAGAGGAAAAAAATCAGCATAAGAGGTTTACAATCCAGCCATTAAATGTCGTGTTAATCCCGAAACACTGGTAAGTCCACAATGAGCCACAATAACACCATTATTTATCCCATTTTCATCATAAAAACATCACCATCACTACTATGTTGCTCAGAGACCGATAATTTGATCCAGAAATTGATGATGAAGCCACCTACTGCCACCTAGGTAAATATGTCGTAGCATAAGTCACTGTAAATCGCAAAAACCAGCTGTAAAAAAAGTATAAACATGTAAATATTTTTCTGTTGTGTGTTTGGTTCAGTGTCAGTTGTGGTGTTTTATCAGGTCATGTTAACCGTGTCAGTTTGAGTTGCAGCTGCAGGCGAACAGAAACCCGACGACTCGTTTCAGATGAAACAGGGACACACAATATTGCAATTTTGGCTGATATCCGATATGCCGATATTCTAAAACTCATGTGGCCGATAACCGATATCGTTACCAATATTAAAGATGGAAGCAGTCATTGCAAAAAGCAGTTTTGTTATCCATTTCCAAAGCTTTCAAAAATAGTGGTGGGAAAAATATCAACACTGCAATATTGAGATATTTTAATATGCCAATATCAAATCAATATTTGAAAATGTGGTATTGATCTATTTTACTAACAAAATCTCACGAGATTTCATCTTTCTGATGCAGTTTGTGAATTCTCGCAAGAACAGAACGATGAAATATCGCAAGATTTCGTCAATAAAATAGATCGATACCGTGTTTTTGAATGTCAATATATCACCATGTGAAAATATCGCAAGTTTTCATGAATTCTCGCGAGATTTCACAACAGAATTATGAAATATTGAGAGATTTCGTTATTAAAATAGATCAATACCACGTTTTTAAATGTCAATATGATATCAGCATATGAAAATATCGCGATATTTCAATGTATCCATATTTTTCCCCACCCATTGATGTTTTAAAGTCTATAAAAAAGAAGAAGTTTCTTTTTTTTTTTGGGACTTTAGAAACAGTGGGCTGGTCGGTTGAATATCGGTTAAATATCGGTGGGGTGGCAGATGTCCGATACTCAGTTTTAAGGCTGATATGGGCCGATACCGATATTGTGGCCGATTATATTGTGCATCCCTAGAAACAGTCACGTGTGAAATGTTTGTTAATGTCAGCTGGAGGCTGATGGAACCCCAGGTCATCTGAGTGTTTGTCACACATGAAATACGTCGTCAGTCACAAGCAAACTCCAGACATCAGGTGTGTGAGAAGTCCAGAAATGGAGTCCGGTCTCAGTAACATGACGCCAGATTTGTGCAACATCAGAGTAAAGACGGTTTGTCCATCTGTGTCCGTGCAGGAGGTGCCACAGGAGGCGTATGGGGGGCGGGGCAAGTCTGCTGCAATGACTCCTGGGAAAGCGAATCACGAGGACATGAGTCTGAGCCAACAGGAGCGCCCGTCCAGCCTGCCGGTGAGTCACATGGGCGGGGCGGGTCGGGTCGGGACACTGGTTCTGGCGGTCACGTGTAAAAGCTGCTGGTTCTGATGGGGGATGCTGGGCAAGTCCAGAGGTGGAAAACGTACGGGAAAATTGTAATTGAGTAAAAGTATCTTTGCCTTTCTTCAATTCTATACTAGTAAAAGTAAAAGTACCCATCTAAAAATGTATCTGAGTAAAAGTAAAAAGTACTTAATCTAGAATTTACTTTGAGTAAAAGTTACTTACCGTATTTTCTGGATTATAAGTGGCTCCTGAGTACAAGTCAGATCAGTCAAAAAATGCATTATGAACAGGAAAAAAACATATAAGTCGCACTGGACTATAAGTCGTATTTATTTATTAAAAATAGGGCGATTTTGGGATTTTTCATACCCTATTTGTTACTGCTAAAAATACCCAATTAATCCAGTCCCAAAGTTAATGCCTGTAAATGATCATAAACATCATAACTAAGGAGGATAAAGATGTTTTGTGATGATTTGTTCCACCGTACAGGCAGATTTCTAAAATGAACTCCCTCTCGCTGAGATGAGCCTATTTTGGGATTTTTGCCCTTGGAGCAGAATATAGTCGTCACAAGCTTAGAGCGCCCTCTTTTGACGTTAGACGGTAATTTTTACTGCTTGGCTCATGTCAGTCAGTATGAATTGAGACTTGAAAATACGTTAAATTGTATATATTTTTATCTATCAGTTAGTGCTGGATAATTAATCGAATCTTAATCGTGACTTCAATTTTGCCTTTTCATGATTATAAAAACACTGAAATCGAAGAAAACGATTAATCCTGAAGTGAACAGGAGTTATAGGAAGCAAACTGCAGGAGGATAGAACAGGAATGCATGTAGACTGGGTATTCATTTTTATTGCAATTATTATTTTAATACATCATTCTTATTTTACTCCTTGTTTCTAATTTATTTCCGGTTTTGTTTTGCTTTTTTAAGTTATATTTGAGGTTGAGTTTTGGTGGTTCAATAAACACTTTTTATAAAATCAATGAATAATCGTGTATATTAATCGTGATTTCAATCAGTCAAAATAATCATGATTATAATTTTTTCCTTAATAGCCCTAATATGAGTTGCACTGGACTAGAAGTCGCACAAGCCGCCAAACTATGAAAAAAGTGCGACTTATAGTCTGGGAAATACAGTTCTTTCCACCTCTGATCTAGTCAATCATATTGTGATTTATTTTAAATGATGCTCCGTTTTTCTGAAGAGCAGCGGTGTCCATCGATGCAGAGCTTTTATTTTCAGCCCGGTTTGGTTCAGACGGTTCTGCGAAGCCACCTGCAGGTCTGAGGACAGAGCGGCTGGTTTGCGTCCTGATTGTGACGGAGGTTTCATGAGGAGAGCAGCCGTTTGTCTGGACACGAATCACACCCTGACAGAGTGACAGATTGAAGGAGTTCTGACCTCCCTCCTGTCTGATACGACTGCCCTGCAGATCCCGGTTGTCGGTAATGACTGCGCTCTTTTCTGTGACGCTGCCGCGTGCAGAAACCACGCTCCGAGCGCCTGACGCTTCCCGCTGGGTCGCTCCGGAATAACGTGTCCAGGTGGACGGATCAGAGCAGTTTGCATCCACGAGGCGGTTCATCTTTAACAGCCTGTTTTTCCAGCAGCTCACAGAAACTCTGAATGTGACCCAGTTGTCAGAAATCAGAACAAGCTTCTCTGGGTGAACATGAAATCAGACTGAGAGACACGGCCGTGACCAGCTATGAGGTACCCGAGGTGAACACCTGGGATTATCTTTTTTATATGTATAAAAAGATATATTAATTTTACAAAACTAATTATGAAAATCATCATATCTCATGAGATTTCGTGACAAAACGATGAAATCTTGCAAGATTTCATTTGTAAAATAGATTGATACCGCGTTTTTAAATGTAGATATGGAACCGGATATGTAAATGTCGCAATATTTCAGTGTATCGATATTTTTTTCCCATCCTTATTATCTAAACTGTCTGGAAGACAATCCTCCCCATGACTTTTACAAAGAAATCATAAAAACCAGCAACTATCTTTAATTACTTGGATTTAAACATCTCTAACAGTGTTTCATCAGTTCCATCACTGCAGTGGAGCGATACTTTACGATAAACATGTTTCAATACTAAAAAACAGATGTTTGATGTGAAATGAAACTTTCAGACAGATTAGGGTTAAAATACAGAGATATATCATATATCGTCATTTAAAATTAATATATGGTGATGGTGTGTAAAGATTATTTTTTAAAATAATATATATTTTTTTGAAATAAATAAATTACTTTTGGTATATATTATATTTCTAAAAAAGAAGAAAAATATAAAAAAAAAAAAAAAAAAGAAAGAGGGGGGGGGGGGTAATGAGAATGAAAAAAAAGAAAAAAAAAGAAGAAAAAGGAAAAAAAAACTAAATAATAAAATAAAATAAAAAAAAAAAAAAAAAAAAAAAAATAAAATAAAAAGGATAGAATAAAAAAAAAAAAAAAAAAAAAAAAAAAAAAGAAAAAAGATATCAAAAAAAATTAATTTCATATAATTAAAAAGTGAAAGAATGAAATAAAAAAATGAAAATAAAAAATATAAACAAAAAAAAAAAAAGGAGAAAAAAGAGAGGTGAATATGGAACAGGGGGGATATGCAGGAGGCGGATGAGGTGGCTGTAGGGAGGGCAGGGTGATCGCGATAAAAGCTGGGTAGGAGGCGCAAATAGCTACTAAGAGTATGATTTCATAGGGATTATCCAACTAAATAATAAACGTAAATAATATGAGTTATAACTAATAAAAAGGAACTGGAAAGCCCCCTTGAACTGAACAATAAGCGAGTCGCAATTTGTCTAACTTGATGATGACGAGCATTTATTAGTTAGAGTATGGATAGCTAAGGATATATTTGGTCCATATTGCCCAGCCCTAAAGTTAATATTTAGATTAGAGATTGACCGATACAGGTTTTTAAGGGCTGATACTGATATTTTCTCATCAGCCAATGGCCGATACAACCTGCTGATATTTGGGCCCCACAACTTTCAATATAAAAAAAGAACAAAAGAAATTCAAATAAATAAATAAAAAAGAAGCAGTGCACTTGTAAACAAATATTAAATAGAAACATTAAACTTATTATATATATATAACTATATATATCTGTAAATCCTGAGAGTGGGGGTATGCAGATTTTGGCAAAAAAATGCAAATATCTGCCGGCCGGTGTATCGGTCTATCCTTAATTTAGATGTTGAAATGATTAGGCTGGGAAAAAATGTTGATTGGGTGTGGATGCACGATATTGGAATTTTGGCCGATATCCTATATACCGATATTTTAAAACTAATGTGGCCGTTAACTGATATCGATACCGATATTAAAGCTGAAAAAAATAAGCAGTTATTGCAAACATCAGTTTTGTCATCCTTTTCCAACACTTTGAACAAATGGGGGAAATATTGATACACTGAAATATCACGATATTTTCAAATGTCGCTATCAAATCAATATTTAAAAACACAGTATCGACTATTTCCTTACAAAATCTTGCGAGATTTCATTGTTCTGTTTCAAACTCTCATGATATTTCATGAATTCTTGGGATTTAAGTAGTAAAACAGATCGATACCACATTTTAAAATTTCAATATGATATCAGCATATAAAAATATCCTTAATTTTTAGAATTGTTGAAATGATTAGGGCTGGGAAAAAATGTTGATACTAGGGGACGTTTACATATGACAATAGCGATGCACCATATTGGAATTTTGGCCGATATCCGATATACCGATATTTTAAAACTCATGTGGCCGATAACTTACATCGATACCGATATTAAAGCTGAAAAAAATAAGCAGTCATTGAAAACATCAGTTTTATTATCCTTTTCCAACACTGAACAAATATTGATACACTGAAATATCACGATATTTTCAAATGTCGCTTTCAAATCAATATTTAAAAACACGGTATCGATCTATTTCGCTTACAAAATCGTGCAAGATTTCATTGTTCTGTTTCAAACTCATGATATTTCATAAATTCTTGCGAGATTTAAGTAGTAAAATAGATCGATACCACATTTTTAAATTTCAATATGATATCAGCATATGAAAATATCATAAAATTTTTGTGAATTCTTGCGAGATTTCATTAGTAAATTTCATTGGTACCGCATTTTTAAATGTCGATATGATATCAGCATATGAAAATATCGTGATATATCAGTTTATCGATTATTTTTTCCCAACCCTAGTCTTTAGATGTTTTTAATGTCTGTAGAAAATACGTTTCTGAAGAAGTTTTTTTTTTTTTTTTTAAGACTTCAGAAACAGCGGGCTCATCGGTTAAATATCGATTAAATATCAGTGGGGTGGCAGATGTCTTATATTCAGTTTAAAGGCTGATATAGGCCGATACAGATAGGGGGCAAATTATATTGTGCATCCCTAATCAATACACTGAAATATCGCGATATTTTCATATGCAGATTTCATATAGATATTTAAAAATGCAATATTGATCTATTTTACCGATGAAATCTCGCAAAATTTCATAAGATAACGGTGAAATCTCGCGAGATTTCATTAGTAAAATAGATCAATACCATATTTTTAATACCGAAATATCAGCATATGAAAATATCGCGATATTTCAGTGCATCGATATTTTTTCCCAGCCCTAGAAATGATGATCTTTCACCTGAAGTCGGTGTCATTTACTAAACGTTGCTGTTTTCCGTCAGTTTTTCATGGTTTCAATCCAAAGATGTAAAAGCTTAAAAACTCCCACCTGAGGAGCTAGAAACGGTATCGCTCCTGGAATTAAATTTGCCTGGTCATGTTTAGTCCTTGTTGGACCTGGATGCGTCTGAGTTCTTTCCTCCTCAGAGAAGATGTTGGCTCATGAAGTCTGAGTCAGGAAGCATCAGACCTTCATCACGCCTCATCAGGCCTTTAAAACCGTCGTTAAGCTGCTTGAACGTGATCACCTGCAGCTCCAGCTCTTCCTTTCTGCTCCCATCACATCCACTCCTTCCTCCCATCTCATCCTCCTCCTCTATTTCGTCTCCTCGTTCTCTCTCACAGGCTTCTTTTGAAGTCCGGGTGCTGATGCAGTTGCCATGGCGACTGTTAGTTCCATTTGCAGGAAGGGAAAAAAAAAGCCTTAGCTGAATCAGCTGCACCCGAACGTCTCACAGACTCTTTAATAAACTGACTTCACCTCTGAGGTCGTTACGTTTGATCAGCGTCGTCCAGTCTGAACTCGCTTCTTCATTCAACTCAGCTTTATTTATACAGCGGCAGTTTACAACAACATCATCTCAGGGCTGTGTGATATACTCATATGATAATGCAAATTTCTTTGCTTTATTTTTTTCGTAATGACCTGGCTGCACCTCAACTGTTTACAAAGGGGTCACCTGATCATTTAATAAGGGTGAAAAAAATATTGATGCACTGAAATATCGCGATATTTTCATATGCATTTTAAAAAACGCGATATTGATCAATTTTACCACCAAAATCCTGCGAGATTTCATCGTTCTCTTACAATATCTCGTAACAGTTTACAAAAACCTGCAAGATTTTGTTAGTTAAATAGATCAATACGGCGTTTTTACATATCGATATGATATCAGCATATGAATATATCAGGATATTCTTTCCCAGAGTGCATCAGTTTTACCGTCGGAGTGGAGACGTTGGTGTTTGAAGTGGATGTGGAGACGATCGTGGTGGTTCGTTGAGGAAAAATCTTCTTATTCTTTAATCATTTTTAACATTTCAGCTCAGAGGAATCTGTGCTCGGCGTGAAGTCTGCAGGCTGCCATGACGACCTGATTCCTGCTCTCTGACATCAGGTTTCATCATGCAGGCCTCTGATTTCTGCAGAGAAGTGGAGTCTGAGCTGCTGCATCGTCCTGGTAAATGGTGGATAAACGCAGACTCTGAACACACTCTCCTGCAAGGTCGGCGCTGCGCTTTACGCTTTTAATTTAACAGATTCTCACCGACTTTCCACCAGCAAACGGAGCAACGTTAAGCTGCGAGCCACCCATAATGCATCACTGCGTAGTCGTTGTCAGAAACGGAATGGCAACACGGGAACTCAAAATGTTTACACACCGCATTTGGTTTGGATAAATAACTGGACACACACACCTGCCCCTGCGATGGTGTGTGTGTGTGAGAGGGTGGAGCTGGGGGCTCCATCGGGCTGATGGTCCTCACAAAGGTACCGAGTCACTCACACACACACACACTCCAGCTCTGCAGCTCACTCTTTATAATTAGAAATGTGTGTGTGTGAGTATGTGTGTGCGCGCGGCGCTGCGCAGCGGCTGATTGGCCGAGCTGTTGGCAGGGGCGGAGGGAGACAGCTCTGCTGTGATTGGCTGGCTCAGGGCCCAGGGGCAGATGGGAGATTTGAGAGCCGTGCTTCATTTTCTCCTTCCTCCTTCCTGCTGTCGTCTCTCCTCCTCTTCCTCCTTCATTCCTCTCCATGATCAATAACGAGACAGAACTGATCACAGCAATCTGATTGATTAGAGACGGAGAGCCTGATTCAGCCTGAGAGGAGGAGGAGGAGGAGGAGGAGGAGGAGGAGGAGGCTCCTCTCTTCATCCTTTTCCTCTCTGCAGGAGCTGAATGAGGGATGCGTGTGTTCATCCAATCAGAGCCTGAGAGGCTTTAATGAAACGCGGTAATTATCGCCATAAATCAGCGCGCTGCAGGCGACCTGAGAGAAGTTCATCTGCAGCAGAGAGAAACGATGAAGTCCAGCTCGGTGCTGAAACCACCAATTCACCGTTTTCCTTCCAATGAGGGGGCGCGTATTTCACCACTAACCCCTTTTAACAGGGAAGTTTGCTTTTTTCAACCTGGATCTGTTTTCCAGCATGAATCCGTTCATTTCCCCCCCCCAGACAGGTTTGCTGTAACTTGAATCCCTTCAGGGGGTTTTTAGATCCTCCAGATCAGCGTATGTCCGATATGATGGAAGTGATGCAGCAACCGCGTGCAGCCTCTAAATAATCATTATCCGCCACAAACGCCTTCATTTCACCAATGTTTGTTACCAAACATTAGTCTGACCCCCCCCCCACACACACACACACACCCGTGAGCTCCAAGAGGCTTTGAGTTGCTTATTTGTGGTGATTTGTTCTTATTTACACACATTTACTTACTATGTTGTTGCATAACAATGACGTCATCACGGCAAAGTGAAGAAAAAATGTCTCCAAACTTTGATGAACGAGCCTGAAATCTGAGAGACGTGTGTGTGTGTGTGTGATGTTGTGTGTGTGTGATGTTGGTGTGTGTGTGCGTTGGTGTGTGTGTGTGTGTGTGTGTGTGTGTGTGTGAGGTGTGTGTGTGAGGTGTGTGTGTGTGTGTGTGTGTGTGTGTGTGAGTGTAGGTGTGTGTGTGGACGTAGGTGTGTGTGTGACGTAGGTGTGTGTGTGTGTGTGTGTGTGTGTGTGTGTGTGTGTGTGTGACATAGGTGTGTGTGTGACGTAGGTGTGTGTGTGTGTGATGTAGGTGTGTGTGTGGTGTGTGTGTGTGTAGGTGTGTGTGACGTAGGTGTGTGTGACGTAGGTGTGTGTGCGTAGGTGTGTGTGACGTATGTGTGTGTGTGTGACGTAGGTGTGTGTGTGTGACGGTGTGTGTGTGTGATGTAGGTGTGTGTGTGTGTAGGTGTGTGTGTGCTAGGTGTGTGTGTGTGTGACTGTGTGTGTGTGTGACTGTGTGTGTGTGTGACATAGGTGTGTGTGTGTGTGACTGTGTGTGTGTGTGTGTGTGTGTGTGTGACATAGGTGTGTGTGTGAGACGTAGGTGTGTGTGTGTGTGATGTAGTGTGTGTGTGATGTAGGTGTGTGTGTGTGTGTGACGTAGGTGTGTGTGTGTGATGTTGGTGTGTGTGTGTGACGTGTGTGTGTGTGTGTGACATAGGTGTGTGTGTGTGTGTGTGACGGTGTGTGTGTGTGTGACGTATAGGTGTGTGTGTGTGACGTAGGTGTGTGTGTGTGTGACGTAGGTGTGTGTGTGTGTGACATAGGTGTGTGTGTGTGTGTGTGTGAGACGTAGGTGTGTGTGTGTGACGTGTGTGTGTGTGTGTGACATAGGTGTGTGTGTGACGTAGTGTGTGTGTGTGTGTGTGTGTGAGACGTGTGTGTGTGTGTGTGACGTAGGTGTGTGTGTGTGACGTAGGTGTGTGTGTGTGACATAGGTGTGTGTGTGACGTAGGTGTGTGTGTGTGTGTGTGTGAGACATAGGTGTGTGTGAGACGTAAGTGTGTGTGTGAGACGTAGTGTGTGTGTGTGACATAGGTGTGTGTGTGAGACGTAGGTGTGTGTGTGGTGTGTGTGTGGTGTGTGTGTGTGTGATGTTGGTGTGTGTGTGGCGTTGGTGTGTGTGTGTGTGATGTAGGTGTGTGTGGCGTTGGTGTGTGTGTGATGTTGGTGTTTGTGTGGCGTTGGTGTGTGTGTGTGATGTTGTTGTGTGTGTGGCGTTGGTGTGTGTGTGTGTGATGTTGGTGTGTGTGTGGCGTTGGTGTGTGTGTGTGATGTGTGTGTGTGATGTTGGTGTTTGTGTGGCGTTGGTGTGTGTGTGATGTTGGTGTGTGTGTGGCGTTGGTGTGTGTGTGGCGTTGGTGTGTGTGTGAGTGATGTTGGTGTGTGTGTGGCGTTGGTGTGTGTGTGTGATGTGTGTGTGTGTGATGTTGGTGTTTGTGTGGCGTTGGTGTGTGTGTGATGTTGGTGTGTGTGTGGCGTTGGTGTGTGTGTGGCGTTGGTGTGTGTGTGGCGTTGGTGTGTGATGTTGGTGTGTGTGTGGCGTTGGTGTGTGTGAGTGATGTTGGTGTGTGTGTGGCGTTGGTGTGTGTGTGTGATGTGGTGTGTGTGACGTAGGTGTGTGTGTGTGGCGTAGGTGTGTGTGACGTATGTGTGTGATGTTGGTGTGTGTGTGATGTTGGTGTGTGTGTGGCGTTGGTGTGTGTGTGGCGTTGGTGTGTGTGTGGCGTTGGTGTGTGATGTTGGTGTGTGTGTGGCGTTGGTGTGTGTGTGTGATGTTGGTGTGTGTGTGTGTGGTGTGTGTGTGTGTGACGTAGGTGTGTGTGTGTGACGTAGTGTGTGTGTGGTGTGTGTGTGTGTGTGTGACGTAGGTGTGTGTGTGTGTGATGTTGGTGTGTGTGTGTGTGGTGTGTGTGTGTGTGACGTAGGTGTGTGTGTGTGTGACGTAGGTGTGTGTGTGTGGCGTTGGTGTGTAATGTTGGTGTGTGTGTGATGTTGGTGTGTGTGTGATGTAGGAGTGTGTGACGTAGGTGTGTGTGTGACGTTGGTGTGTGTGTGTGTGATGTAGGTGTGTGTGTGGCGTTGGTGTGTAATGTAGGTGTGTGTGTGGCGTTGGTGTGTAATGTTGGTGTGTGTGTGACGTTAGTGTGTGTGTGTGTGTGTGTGTGGTGTGTGTGTGTGTGTGTGATGTTGGTGTGTGTGTGATGTAGGTGTGTGTGACGTAGGTGTGTGTGTATGTTGGTGTGTGTGTGATGTAGGTGTGTGTGTGGCGTTGGTGTGTAATGTAGGTGTGTGTGTGGCGTTGGTGTGTAATGTTGGTGTGTGTGTGACGTTAGTGTGTGTGGTGTGTGTGTGTGTGTGTGTGTGTGTGTGTGATGTTGGTGTGTGTGTGTGTAGGAGTGTGTGACGTAGGTGTGTGTGTGGCGTTGGTGTGTATGTTGGTGGTGTGTGTGTGATGTGGGAGTGTGTGTGACGTAGGTGTGTGTGTGTGTGTGGCGTTGGTGTGTAATGTTGGTGTGTGTGTGGTGTGTGTGTGTGTGTGTGATGTAGGTGTGTGTGACGTAGGTGTGTGTGTGATGTTTGTGTGTGTGTGGCGTGTGTGTGTGTGTGTGTGGCGTTGGTGTGTGTGTGTGTGGCGTTGGTGTGTGTGTGTGATGTAGGTGTGTGTGACGTAGGTGTGTGTGTGACGTTGGTGTGTGACGGCGGTCTGTCCTCTCTTCCAGGACCTGTCCGGCTCCATCGACGACCTCCCCACCGGCACCGAGGCCGCGGTGAGTTCAGGGACTTCGGGATCCGGCAGCGCTCAAGGCGATCAGGGAAGTCGAGGGGCGCACTCGCCTTTCTCCCCCCCGTCTCCCCCCGCCTGCCCCCCCCAGCTCGTACAGGACCCTCTCCCTCCCTCTCACCGTCCCCCGCTGGCTCCGGCAGCCAATCACGGTCGGGGCCGCTGTCCCCCACCACCACCAGTGGGCCAGGTGGGACGATGAAGATGAAGATGAAGACTGTGTCATTTAGTACTTGTGTTGTATTAATTATGTGTGTGTGTGTGTGTGTGTGTAACAGGCTCTCAGCTGACCCCCCAGGTCTCTGGTCCTGGATCAGATGTTGGTCCTCACTCCTCCCAGTCTGCCCTGACTCAGGATAGAGGTACACCATCATCATCATCATCATCATCATCATCATCATCACTGCTTCTGTATTTCTCTTTGTGGTGATTCAGTAAATAATGTTCTGAAACTAAATAAATTTTCAAACAGTTTTTCTTTTTTACATCTGCACATGTGAACATGTCGTCCTGGTGTCCGAAGCTGCGTTTCCATGACGCTTTAATCCAGTTCACTTCATTTATAAAGCACGTTTAAGTCAGAACACGTCTCCAACGTGCTGCAAACGTGCTGCACATGTAAAATACCCAGCAATGAAAATGAAATAAGAAAAGAAAAACATGAGTTGCTCCAGCAGATCTCCACTGGAACAAATAAAATACGCTGAATAAAATATTGCAATCAGAATATGTCCGTCTTTCTGAGACGTTCAAATGGCTACGAGGAATATTTTCAATGTCTTTTCCTATTTTTTAAAATTTAAATACAACAAAATGTCATTTTTCTTGAGTTAATCTTAATTTCAGTCTATTATTTGATTCAGTTTTCCACTAAAATCCTTTTTTTAAGTTACTTTATTGGGCAGTTATTGTTAATTAATCAAGATTGATTAATTACAAACCTCTAATTAGATTTTTTTTTATGCGATAAAGTGTTTCCGTTAAACTTTATGGAAAGTGCTGTATCGAAACTGAAAAACTGTCTCATGAGAATGTAAAAACTTCTGTGATATTTGAGTTTTTTTTTTTTTTTTTTTAGGTGTTTCTATGACCAGTGTTTAATTGCAAAATTCCAGTTGTCATGGAAACGGAGCCAGTGATGTCCACCACCTGCACAGGTGTAACTCACCTCAGTCAGCAGTGAGCAGGAACTGATGATGTCACGCTGTCACATTTCTGCTCGAACGGCTGCAGCGATCGTTTCCCACCAGCTCCAGCCTCCCTGCTACGCTAGGCTAGGCTAGGCTAGGCTAGGCTAAGCTAACCGTGCTGCTTCCCTCACCTTGTCTCTTGCTCAGGTTTCCCCCCCTCCATGCAGCGCAGCACGTCAGGGTCCCAGTTTGGTCTCCAGCAGTCTGCTCCCCCCATGTCCCCTCACCCGGCACCAGTGGGGCCCCTGCACCACGGCACCTTCCAGCAGGGCAGCCACTCCTACGGCCAGTACGGCCCCCCAGGTACGCCACGATGAAACTGGACTACAGCGGAATGAGTTTGTCTCTGTCTAACGTCTCGTGTCGCCCCCCCCCCCCCGCCCCTCAGGTAATTATCCCCGTCCTCCCCACTACGGCGGGGCGCCCAGTGCCAACTACAGCGGCCCCGACCCGGGCCCCGGCCTGACCAACAGCCTGGGGATGAACGCCAGCAGCCCCATGCACGGTCAGGGCCCCTCCACCCCAGCGAGCCGGGGCCCCGGGCCTGGCACCGGAGGGCGCCCGTATCAGACGGGGGCCGGTATCACGGCCCCCACCTCCCCCAGCATGCCCCAGCCTGCCGGGCAGGACATGAGGCCTCCGGGGCCCAACGCCAGCTTCAAACCGCACGAGATGGGCCCCAACGCCGGACCCGGCGCCAACTCGTCATCCTCGTACACGAGCGTCGCTCAGAGCAGGTGAGACGTCCGACAGCCCGCAAAGATATCGGCCCTGATATCCACTGATTAGCTGGGTCAGATATCAGAGGAATGTGGCCGATACAGTCGTTACTGTTTTTATTAATATATTCATAAATTTACACTTTATTTGTTAATAAATAATAATAAAGGAATAGTTCACCCACATCATTTCTTCATTAGTACTTCAGCGATGCGCACACATGCAACACATGCAAACCGTGGTGTTCAGCACCTACGCTGCGCCTACTACCGATATTGATTCTGATATTAAAGCTGGAAAAAAAAAAGCAGTCATTGCAAACAGCAGTTTTTTTATCCGTTTCCAACATTTTGAAAAATAGGAGTGGGAAGAAATATCGATACACTTAAATATCACGATATTTTCATATCCCAATTTAAAATCAATATTTAAAAACACAATATCAATCTATTCTACTTACAAAATCTCACGAGAATTCATGAAAATTTCATGATATTTTCCTATGCTGATATATTGACATTAAAAACGCAATATCGATCTGTTTTACTGTTTAAATCGGGCAATATTTCATGAAATATCATGAGTTTGTAACAGAACGATGAAATCTCCTGACATTTTGAAAAATAGGGGTGGGATAAAATATCGATACACTTAAATAGCATGATATTTTCATATGCCAATATTAAATCAATATTTAAAAACGCGGTATCGATCTATTTTACTTACAAAATCTCGCGAGAATTAACGAAAATTTCATGATATTTTCCTATGCTGATATATTGACATTAAAAACGCAATATGGATCTGTTTTACTGTTGAAATCGGGCCAGAATTCATGAAATATCGTGAGTTTGTAACAGAAGGATGAAATCTCTCGACGTTTTGAAAAATAGGGGTGGGAAAAAATATTGATACGCTTATATCACTATATTTTCATATGCCAATATCAAATCAATATTTAAAAACGCGGTATCAATCTATTCACGAGAATTCACGAAAATGTCATATTTTCATATGTTGGTATCATATTGACATTTAAAATTGCAATATTGATCTATTTTGCTAACGAAATCTCGCGAAAACTCATGAAATATTGAGTTTGTAACAGAACGATGAAATCTTGCAAGATTTGTAAGTAAAATATTGGGTTTTTAAATATTGATTTGATATTGGCATATGAAAATATCGTGATATTTCAGTGTATCGATATTTTTTTCCTACCCCTACTTTTCAAAATGTCAGAAACGGATAACAAAACTGCTGTTTGCAATGACTGCTTATTTTTTTCCAGCTTTAATATCGGTATCGATATCGGTTATTGGCCACATGAGTTTTAAAATATCAGCATATCGGATATCGGCCAAAATTCCACAATCATGCATCCCTAATTCTCAGGCTTTTCTTTTCTGTTTTAACTGCTCAGATCACGGACACTGAGGTTTTCCTGCAGGTCTTTTTCACACAGTTTCCTCTGGCATGAAATCTTTCATCTCACCATAAAACTGTTCATTTTTCCCTCCCCCGTGTTGTCCAGGCAGGGCAGCTACCCGGGCCTGACACCTATGGGAGTAATGGGTCCTGGAGGTCCGTACAGCCAGCAGCCAGGCAGCAACTCCGGGAGAATGACGCCACAGGGACTCCCTTACACCTCATCAGGTAGGACGGTGGTGGGAACGTTTCTGATGGTGGTGGGGGGCGTTTCTGACGGTGGTGGGAACGTTTCTGACGGTGGTGGGGGCGTTTCTGACGGTGGTGGGGGCGTTTCTGACGGTGGTGGGAACGTTTCTGACGGTGGTGGGGGCGTTTCTGACGGTGGTGGGGGCGTTTCTGAGGGTGGTGGGGGCGTTTCTGAGGGTGGTGGGAACGTTTCTGACGGTGGTGGGGGCGTTTCTGACGGTGGTGGGGGCGTTTCTGACGGTGGTGGGGGCGTTTCTGACGGTGGTGGGGGCGTTTCTGACGGTGGTGGGAACGTTTCTGACGGTGGTGGGGGCGTTTCTGACGGTGGTGGGGGCGTTTCTGACGGTGGTGGGGGCGTTTCTGAGGGTGGTGGGGGGCGTTTCTGACGGTGGTGGGGGCGTTTCTGACGGTGGTGGGAACGTTTCTGACGGTGGTGGGGGCGTTTCTGACGGTGGTGGGAACGTTTCTGACGGTGGTGGGGGCGTTTCTGACGGTGGTGGGGGCGTTTCTGACGGTGGTGGGAACGTTTCTGACGGTGGTGGGAACGTTTCTGACGGTGGTGGGGGCGTTTCTGACGGTGGTGGGGGTGTTTCTGACGGTGGTGGGGGCGTTTCTGACGGTGGTGGGAACGTTTCTGACGGTGGTGGGGGCGTTTCTGACGGTGGTGGGAACGTTTCTGACGGTGGTGGGGGCGTTTCTGACGGTGGTGGGAACGTTTCTGACGGTGGTGGGAACGTTTCTGACGGTGGTGGGGGCGTTTCTGACGGTGGTGGGAACGTTTCTGACGGTGGTGGGAACGTTTCTGACGGTGGTGGGAACGTTTCTGACGGTGGTGGGAACGTTTCTGATGGTGGTGGGAACGTTTCTGACGGTGGTGGGGGCGTTTCTGACGGTGGTGGGAACGTTTCTGACGGTGGTGGGGGCGTTTCTGACGGTGGTGGGGGCGTTTCTGACGGTGGTGGGAACGTTTCTGACGGTGGTGGGAACGTTTCTGACGGTGGTGGGGGCGTTTCTGACGGTGGTGGGGGCGTTTCTGACGGTGGTGGGAACGTTTCTGACGGTGGTGGGGGCGTTTCTGACGGTGGTGGGAACGTTTCTGACGGTGGTGGGAACGTTTCTGACGGTGGTGGGGGTGTTTCTGACGGTGGTGGGAACGTTTCTGACGGTGGTGGGGGCGTTTCTGACGGTGGTGGGGGTGTTTCTGACGGTGGTGGGGGCGTTTCTGACGGTGGTGGGGGCGTTTCTGACGGTGGTGGGGGCGTTTCTGAGGGTGGTGGGAACGTTTCTGACGGTGGTGGGGGCGTTTCTGACGGTGGTGGGGGCGTTTCTGACGGTGGTGGGGGCGTTTCTGACGGTGGTGGGGGCGTTTCTGACGGTGGTGGGAACGTTTCTGACGGTGGTGGGGGCGTTTCTGACGGTGGTGGGAACGTTTCTGACGGTGGTGGGGGCGTTTCTGACGGTGGTGGGGGTGTTTCTGACGGTGGTGGGGGCGTTTCTGACGGTGGTGGGGGCGTTTCTGAGGGTGGTGGGGGCGTTTCTGAGGGTGGTGGGAACGTTTCTGACGGTGGTGGGGGCGTTTCTGACGGTGGTGGGGGCGTTTCTGACGGTGGTGGGGGCGTTTCTGACGGTGGTGGGAACGTTTCTGACGGTGGTGGGGGCGTTTCTGACGGTGGTGGGGGCGTTTCTGACGGTGGTGGGGGCGTTTCTGAGGGTGGTGGGGGCGTTTCTGACGGTGGTGGGGGCGTTTCTGACGGTGGTGGGAACGTTTCTGACGGTGGTGGGGGCGTTTCTGACGGTGGTGGGAACGTTTCTGACGGTGGTGGGAACGTTTCTGACGGTGGTGGGGGTGTTTCTGACGGTGGTGGGGGTGTTTCTGACGGTGGTGGGGGCGTTTCTGACGGTGGTGGGGGCGTTTCTGACGGTGGTGGGGGCGTTTCTGACGGTGGTGGGGGCGTTTCTGACGGTGGTGGGAACGTTTCTGACGGTGGTGGGGGGCGTTTCTGACGGTGGTGGGAACGTTTCTGACGGTGGTGGGGCGTTTCTGACGGTGGTGGGGGTGTTTCTGACGGTGGTGGGGGCGTTTCTGACGGTGGTGGGGGCGTTTCTGAGGGTGGTGGGGGCGTTTCTGAGGGTGGTGGGAACGTTTCTGACGGTGGTGGGGGCGTTTCTGACGGTGGTGGGGGCGTTTCTGACGGTGGTGGGGGCGTTTCTGACGGTGGTGGGGGCGTTTCTGACGGTGGTGGGAACGTTTCTGACGGTGGTGGGGGCGTTTCTGACGGTGGTGGGGGCGTTTCTGACGGTGGTGGGGGCGTTTCTGAGGGTGGTGGGGGGCGTTTCTGACGGTGGTGGGGGCGTTTCTGACGGTGGTGGGAACGTTTCTGACGGTGGTGGGGGCGTTTCTGACGGTGGTGGGAACGTTTCTGACGGTGGTGGGAACGTTTCTGACGGTGGTGGGGGGTGTTTCTGACGGTGGTGGGGGCGTTTCTGACGGTGGTGGGGGCGTTTCTGACGGTGGTGGGGGCGTTTCTGAGGGTGGTGGGGGCGTTTCTGACGGTGGTGGGAACGTTTCTGACGGTGGTGGGAACGTTTCTGACGGTGGTGGGGGCGTTTCTGACGGTGGTGGGGGCGTTTCTGACGGTGGTGGGGGCGTTTCTGACGGTGGTGGGGGCGTTTCTGACGGTGGTGGGAACGTTTCTGACGGTGGTGGGGGCGTTTCTGACGGTGGTGGGAACGTTTCTGACGGTGGTGGGGGCGTTTCTGACGGTGGTGGGGGCGTTTCTGACGGTGGTGGGAACGTTTCTGACGGTGGTGGGGGGCGTTTCTGACGGTGGTGGGAACGTTTCTGACGGTGGTGGGGGCGTTTCTGACGGTGGTGGGGGCGTTTCTGACGGTGGTGGGGGCGTTTCTGACGGTGGTGGGAACGTTTCTGACGGTGGTGGGGGCGTTTCTGACGGTGGTGGGAACGTTTCTGACGGTGGTGGGGGCGTTTCTGACGGTGGTGGGGGCGTTTCTGACGGTGGTGGGAACGTTTCTGACGGTGGTGGGGGCGTTTCTGACGGTGGTGGGAACGTTTCTGACGGTGGTGGGGGCGTTTCTGACGGTGGTGGGGGCGTTTCTGACGGTGGTGGGGGCGTTTCTGACGGTGGTGGGGGCGTTTCTGACGGTGGTGGGAATGTTTCTGACGGTGGTGGGGGCGTTTCTGACAGTGGTGGGGGCGTTTCTGAGGTTTCCATCGTTGAGGGATCCTTGTCTTAAGGCAGAGGTGCCAAACTCAGTTTAGTTCAGGGGCCGAACAGGGAAAATGATCACACAATAACCTATAAATATCGAAAACTGCAAATGTTTCCCATTATTTTAGAACATTCTCAAGATGTTTATTTTTCATGAACTTTCCTTTTAGAAAAGATGAACATGAAATTTTCGAGGAATATAAGTGGTTTCAACAATATTTGGTCTCATTTGATTACATTTAATTTTATTTATTCATTTTATATATTAATTTCAGCCATCATTTTATTTTATATTTATATGACAAAATATTTATATACATTTTTTGTAAACTCATGAAAATCTGAATTTATAAAATCCCAAATATGAAATGTTTTAAATATATTTATACTGTTATTATTATCATCAATATTACCAACTCATTCCAATAAGGCACTACATGTTCATTTTAACTGACAGATCACAACGGATCTACAAAATCATTTCCTGTAATATCGAATCACAGGTATCTGGAATTATAAAAGAAAAGAAAATTTCCACGTGTGTAATATTGAAATACTTCATATTTAGACATTTAAAATGATTCCAAGCTCTGGTGGACCAATCAGAAACTAGAGTTTGTTTTATTGTTTTAAATGTGACATTTAACACCTAGCGGACCAGACTGGACCCTCTGGCGGGCCGGTTTTGGCCCCCGGGCCTTATATTTGACACCCCTGTCTTAAGGTGTGTGTTTATCTTTCAGGAGCCATGATGATGGCAGCAGAGGGGGTCGGACCTCACGCAGATACCAAACAAAGGCTTGAGCTCAGCAAAGAGACCGTCGGCCCGGCTGCAAGTCCACCAAAAGCCAAGGTTGGTCCGTCGTCTCTGTTTACCGGTCACAGCAGCTGTTCTAACACCTGCACGAGTTTCTGAGCTGAATGCAGACGCTCCCTCACAGCATGGACGACGTTCTTTCACCGATACCGCCTCCGATATTTCTGCTGAAATGACCTGAACCTAAATCCATCAACATTTCAGTTTTGTTCAGTCACAGCGGCTCTCAGACGTTTTTAAGATGGGGATGCACAATATTAGAATTTTGGCCGATACGCCGATATTTTAAAACTCATGTGTCCGATAACCGATATCGATATTAAAGCTGAGAAAGAGAAAGCAGTCATTGCAAATAGCAGTTTTGTTATCCGTTTCCGACACTTTAAAAGATACAGGTGGGAAAAAATATTGATACACTTAAATATTGCGATATTTTTATATGCCGATATCAAATCGATATTCAAAATGATGGCATCAATCTATTTAACTCACAAAATCTCACGAGATTTCATTGTTCTATTACAAAATCTAATGATATCTCTTGAATTCCCGTGAAAATTTTGTAACAGAACGATGAAATAAAGTGAGATTTTTTTAGTAAAGTAGATGGATACCACATTTTTAAATGTCAATATGATATCAGCATCTGAAAATATCGTGAAATTTTTGCCATTTTATTTATTTAATTTATATAGCACAGATTTCTGCATCCAGCTGGATGTCCAAAGTGCTTTACATAGCAGGACATCAAAACAAGGCTAAAAACATAAACATATAAACACATAAGACTTAAAAGAGAAGAATTAATAAAACCATAATAAGAGAGGGAAAAAAAAAGATTAAGAAGGAAAAGCCTGCGCAAATTCTCGTAAGATTTTGTAACGGAACAAACGAAAGTAAAACAGATCGATACCGCGTTTTTTAAATGTCAATATGACATCAGTATATAAAAAATGTTGCGATATTTCATCGTATCGATACTTTTTCCCACCCTTAGTCTAGTTTTAAACTCTGCAAAAAAGTTTTTCAACAAGAAAAAGTTTTGGTTTTTTAGACTTTAGAAACAGCATGCTGATCTTTAAAATATCGGTGTGGTGGCCGATGTTCGATACTCAGTTTTAAGGCTGATATTGGCCGATACCGATAGGGGCTGATTTATATCGTGCATCCCTATTTTAAGGAGGTAAATTGGCTAAGACTGTAGTTATCTGTGTTTCCATGGCGATCTGAGGAGGTCTCGCTGCTCTGCTTGAGTTCAGATTTTAAACCTGCTGGGAGTTTCCATCCAGCCAGACATGTTCAGAGCTGCAGGTCCGTTCAGAAGGTGCGATACTGCAGGAGGAGGCGAGTCTGTGGAAGTCCTGGAGACAGCTGCTGAGGTTGGAGGGTTAAAGTCCTGGTTCCGGCTGCCATATGAAGGGAAAGTCCTCCTGGTTCTTCTGCCAGCTCCTTCAGAGGAATTTAAGCAGCAGACCTCCTCTGGAATCACCCTGCAGGTCCCGGAGACGAAGGCTGGGCAATATCGACCAAATATCATATCACAATACATTTATTTTAGATGACGATATACGATATTTTTACCCCAATCTGTCTGAATGTTTCATTTCATATCAAACAGCTGTTTTTTTTGTAAAAATCTTGGGGAGGAATGTCTTCCAGACATTTTAGATAATAGAGCTGGGAAAAAATATCAATACGCTGAAATGTTGCGATATTTTCATCTGCGGACACCATATCTATATTTAAAAACGCAGTATAAATCTATTTTACGACTGAAATCTCACCAGATATTGGCCGCGTTTCCCAGTTAAGATTCTTCTTTGGATTAAAGAAGGCCTCAAGGAAGCTCTTCCCAACAAAGGATCGCAAAGATACGCCCGTTTCCCAGATTGCTTCTTTCGCGCGTTCTTATTTCCTGAGAAACGTCTTTGCTACGCTACATCTTAAGAAGGTCCTAACAGAAGCTATCCACTTCCGGGGGTGCTGAAAAAAAAGCAATCGAGGTCAGGTATATCGATCGACACCATTCATTTAGTGTGGAGGTTATTTTCCGACGCTGATATTGAGCCCATTTATACGTTTATGTGTTTGTGCAAGAAGACAAACTGTTAAAAATATGCATGTGATTACCAGTGATTGCAAATATTCATTGAAAAGCTCATTGTATATTGTGTAATTGGCCAAATTGTGCTAAACAGGTGTAGGCGATTGGAAATTTACAGATGCCCCATAAATAATGGTCATTCTGACGCTATTTGTTGACGTAATGGCTGAAGGGAACCCCGCCAAGAGGATTCCTGAAACGTGCGTGTGTGTCATATCGATGCTCAGTAGTAGAATCGGGAAACGGTGGCTAGGTGATTGAAACACTGAAAAAGGGTAACATTTTCTTGTTCGCAAAAAAATAGATCAACTCCTGGAACTCCTGACAAGCTTCAGCCAAAAACGATATGCACCAAACTTTCAAAAACTTTTTGTCGGGTTACTGTTGTCTGGGGAAATCTTGGAGGATGTAATCACCTACACACATCTTATGTTAAATGAGCTCCACATGGCAGCATTTGGTAAATGGGCGACATACTGTATCTGGTGCGTAAAGTGTGCGTCCAGGATGACGCACGTGCATTCAACAAACAGTAATCCCGCAAATGGTTGACGTGACTTAATAAAGAATGGCTTGTTCTGCCACTCACTCGTGCCCAATTCTTCAAAGGCCTGCGTAAACGCAAAGTAATGGGAATGCTCCACATATTACACTGAGAGGTTGTGTTTGCCATTTTTGAATCACTGCCCAGTGCCACCTATGATTTTTAACATGACCTTTGTGCTGAGGTTGGCAGAGAAAGGTAGTCAGGGGGACCTAAATAGGTGGTTCGGGTGGTACTGAAGTGTTTTATAGTTCAATATCAAAGTGTGGCCGGAGGGGGTGGTTTGGTGACTGGAGGGGGTGGTTTGGTTTGGGGGTGGTTTGGTTTGGTTCTCTGCACAGACATCTGATGCGGGTCTGATATGGGTATGCGTAAATGGCCATGCTTTTATTGAGCGAAGCAGGTGCATCTCATCATGAACAGCTGACAAATGCGTAAATATGACGTGAGTCCTCATAGATTGCGTATAATTTGCGTACAATTCCTACCGCAATGTTTTTGTTTCTGTGGTTGATACCCACAGGCCTATCTTGCCATAATGATTAAACTTAACCACAATATTTTCTGTCATTCACTCGGTAACTACAGTTTTCTTCCATCATAGATGATTGACATTATGACATGAGTGAGAAAACATGACTCAATACAACAACTGATCCGTGAATAGGTCCATTTTTAATAATTTCCATTTTCTACTTTTTTTTTCACGGGAAATAGTGTCGTTTCCAAAAGTGACCAGTAGATGGGCCTGTTGTTCCCTTAGCAGGGGGGAACGTTAAAGAAGGTTCGAAAGAGTGGGTCTGGCCGCTCCTGAAAATAAAGAAGCTCCTGAGTTAAGAGCGCATCTGGGAAACGCAACGTCCAAACAAGGCACCTTTAAGAAGTGACTTAAGAAGGACCTCAGCGTTAAGAGTGTCTTAACTAATCTGGGAAACGCGGCCATTATTGTTTTGTTCCGAAATCTCATGAGATTTCGCAAAATACCGTAAGATTTCATCGTTCTGTTACAAAATCTCGCGAGAATTAACCTAAATTTCACCATATTTTCCAGTATCGATCTATTTTTGCTCATGAAATCTCGCGATATTTCATAGATTTTTTACGAAATCTCGCGGGAATTCACAAAATATCGTGAGATTTTGTAACAAAGTTGAAGTCTCATAAAATTTTATTAGTAAAATAGATCGATACGCATTTTTAAATATCGATTTGATATCGGCATATGAAAATATCGCAATATTTCAGTGTATCAATATTTTTTCCCACCCCTATTTTTCAAAGCATTGGAAACTGATAGCAAAACTGCTATTATCAATAACTGCCTATCTTATTCAGCTTTAATATCGATGTCAATTAAAATATCAAATATCGGCCAAATTCCAAATGTCATGCATCCCTATGATTTACACAAATGAGTCGACCCAAATCTCACCAGATATTGTTTGTTACAAAATCTCATGAGATTTCACAAAATACCGTGAGATTTCATCGTGTGTTACAAAATCTCGCGAGAATTCACCAAAATTTCACCATATTTTCATATGCCGATATCACATTGACATTAAAACGCAGTATCGATCTATTTTCCTCATGAAATCTCGCGATATTTCATAGATTTGTTGCGAAATCTCGCGAGAATTCACAAAATATCGTGAGATTTTGTAACAAAGTTGAAGTCTCACTAAATTTTCTCCGTAAAATAGATCTATACTGCATTTTTTAATATCGATTTGATATCGGCATATGAAAATATCGCGATATTTCAGTGCATCGATATTTTTTCCCACCCCTTCTTTTCAAAGCATCGGAAACTGATAGCAAAACTGCAATTTGCAATAACTGCTTATTTTATTCAGCTTCAATATCGGTGTCAAGTAAGATTTTAAATATCGGCCAAATTCAAAATGTCATGCATCCCTATAATTTACACAAATGAGTCGACCGAGTATAAACTCTGATCACACAGAACATCTTAAAAGAAACTGTCTTTAGAAGTTTCAAAGTCTGTACAAAAGAAGATTTTTGTTTTTTTTAGACTTTAGAAACAGCAGCCTGATTGGATAAATATCGGTTAAATATCGGTGGTATGGTCGATGTCCGATACTCAGTTTTAAGGCGGATACTGATCGGGATGTGCAGTATATTGCACATTTTTAGATAATATGCAGGATATTCACTCTCTGGGACTGGACCTGGGCACTCCTGACTCAGGTCTGCACGGTGGAGCGCAAACTTTGATGCTACATCGGCTGCACTGCTGAACTCTGTTCCCCGTCTTTAAACACACCTGCCTCACCGTCTGGTCTCTGGGTGACACCTGTGGGACCTGCAGCAGGTATCAGCTGACCCTCCAGCTACACCCTCGTACGCAGCAGCTTCTCCAGGACCAGTTTTCTCGTCTCGTCGTGCATCGGTTCAGAGCAGCAGCCTCAGACCCCCCCTCTTCCTGTCACCTCCTCAGATGCTACATGCTAACTGCTAACAGCTCTGAAAGACAGCTGTTTGCTCTCTCTGACGTCTCTGCGTGTGTGTGTGTATGTGTGTGTTTGTCACAGGACAGCTACAACTCTCAGTGTGTGTCCCAGCCCCCCACCACCCCCATGTCCCCCCGCTCAGCTAGTGTGTCCTCTGTCTGTCTCGGGGAGGACAGTGATAGCATTAGCAGCCCCGCCTGGCTCAGGACTCCGCCCAGCCCCGTAAGTCCTGCAGAGAAGCAGCACCCTGGTCTGGTCTCTGCATCTTCCTCACTCCTCTTCAAACCTGAACTTTCTTCACTGCAGACCTGCTTTCTGCTGAAAACCTGCTCAGCCAGACCCCCGACACGACACGACACGAGACGTTTAAAGCCCTTTCAGACATGACAGCTGAGCAGCAGAGTGGAGTTCTGGTAGGACAGGGGTCTAAACCTGCAGGGGCTCTTTGGACCGTCCACAACGGCTCAATAACTTTGACTAAAAATGATAAAGAAGCGAGTGATATTTAGAAATATAGATGATAACAAATGTAGGTTTTAGCAGTTTTTCATTGGAATAATTTAACTAAAATTTTACAAGTAAACGTACCAGTGATTTTTTTTTTTTCTACATCTGTTTCTCTTCTCATTAACTGGACATTCTGGTCTTCGTCTGCAACACACGGTCTCAGAAGAGCTAAATCCCATAAAGAAAAATGGAACCATCCCTTTTCTTTTTTGCAAAGGTTTAAGTGCATGCTTGGTTTAGTATGGAAGAGGATTCGGGCCACTGAAGAAAAATAAATTCTGAGGAAAAAAGTTAGAATTTAGACTTTATTTCCCAAAACATTTAAGAAAAATTAGGGGTTTTTTTATTTCTAGAAAAAAAGTCAGAGTTCAGACTTTTTTCCAAAACATATAAAAAAAAAAAAAAAATGAATGGAGATTTAATAAAAAAAAATTCCCAAATTTTTCTTAAATGTTCTGGAAAAAAGTCGGAATTCAGACTTTTTTCCAGAACATTTAAGAAAAATTTGGGATTTTTTTTTTTGTTTTTTCAATTTCTAGAAAAAAAAAGTCAGAATTTGGACTTTTTCCAAAACATTTTTTTCAAAAAAATGGATGGAGATTTTTTTAAAAGCTGGAGGCGGGACTCATAAACGCCCGTACACATGATCCGTGGTGAAAATGTATTTGTTGAGGTTTTCAGTGTGTTTAAGCAACAGAACATTTTAAAAACATTTTGAAAATTTTTTTCTTTTTTTTTTTTTTTGTAATTTCTGAAAAACTTTTTCAGAAATTAAAAAAGAATCTCCCTGATTTTTTTTTTTTTTTTATGTTCTGGGAAAAAGTCTGAATTCTGACTTTAATGGCAGATTTGTTTTTCTGCAGTGGTCCTAATCCTGTTCTGTAGTTTTGTTTTTCAAAACATAAAAGTCTAAATAAAACTGTGGTTCTTTAAAAATGGCAACAAATTTCATAAAGTAAGTTTTTTTATTAGAAATTATAAGTTGTCTTTATAAAAAAGGCCATGAAATATTTGCAGCTTTGGATGACTGTTGTTTAGCTGGGTTGAGGCAAAAATGGCTCTCTGGACTGTAAAGGTTGCAGACCCGTGTTCGGTCCTGGGTTCATGGATGTAAAGTTGGAGGTCCAGAAGTCTCTGATGTCGCGCTCTGAACAAACTGAAGGAAAGATGTTGAAACTTTTATTTAGTCTCTCTCGGGCTTTAGAACTCCACACAACACTGATCCCAGAACAGGATCTGGTTCTGAGAAGCATTTGCTTCCCCAGAGGTCAGAGACGCCGTCCACCTCAGCGTTAAATCTGTTCTTCAGACTCGCGGTGATGAAAGTCGCACGTTTGTTCGTCCGGAGCCAACACTGACCCGACGGTACCATCAGAACGTGTTCAAAGGACAGAAATGAGTTTAATGTAGATTAGGGATCGACCGATACAGATTTTTTAGGGCAGATACTCATATTTTCTCATCAGCTTCAGCCGATACAACCTGCTGATATTTGGGGTTGATACTGCATTTGACTCCCCAATTAATTTAGTGAAGGATACAATGAAAAGTAATTTTACGACTCTTTTAATTAAAAAAAAACAAAGAACTTCAAATAAATCTTTATAAAAAAGAAACAAATATTGAATAGAAATATTAAACTTATTTGCTGATACCAGCAAAATATACAAATATAGGCCTGTCACAATGACAAACTTTGCTGTGCGATTGTCTAAGAAATGATTGCAATAAGTGATAATCGCGCTAAACGAATGTTATTTTAAGACCATTTTTAACTAAAATAATGATGATGTCATAATCATGCAAAAGGTCAAGAAACTTTCTCTTCTAAAGAACATTTCATGCTGAACCTGGAAGAAAATTTAAATGACGAAACCTTCAAACAATAAATATGATTAATGAAGTCTCTGTAAACACATTTGTCCTTCAGAAATGACAGATGCACCGATCTGATACCAGGATCAGATATCGGCTCAGATATTGAGTAATTCACTGGATCAGATATCGGATATAGGGGGAGATATCTTTTTTTTTTTTTTAACTTCTAAATTAATATCTGTCTGCAGTGAACTTTACATGGAAGTGTGGTTTCTTTTTGCTGCTAATGTACACTTTATTTATTATAAAATAATAAGTACATTTATATCTGTATTAATTTACCTTTTTTGTTTTTTTTACAAGACCGATGCTTTCACTTGCATGCCAAGGTATACGATTCATTCATTCAACAGTGGTATCGGTATCGGGTATCGGCCGATATGCTCAGCCCAGTTATCAGTATCGGATTAAATCTGAAAAAACTGGATCGGTGCATCTCTATCAGAAATGATTAAACATGTGACTCAGACAGAAAAACCCAGAAAAACTACCAGTTGGTGCCTTTTTGGAAATAAATAGATAAATAAATATTTCTGGCAACAAAAATAAACTATAGAGATGGAAGCAAATACAACGGATGATATTGAATATTCATCCCTGCACTCATTTTTTTCTTACCGTGTGATTGATTGACTTAGTGCTTATCGGGACAGGCCTACGCAAATATCGGCCGGACGATGTATCGGTCTATCCTTAATGTAGATATTAGGTTTTTCATTCTACTTATTTCTATAGATTAAGAGACAAACCGTGTTTCTAGTCTGAATATGACGGGAAATCATGGAAGAGAGGAGTAATGAATCCTGCAACAGCCCCTTTGCCTCCATTTCTCTGGTTGCCATGGTGACAACTCTTGGAAAGCTGTAACAGTGATGACAGGACTCAGAGAAGGTCGGGAGTTTTCAGCTCGAAGCGCTTGGAGTTGCAGCAGGAAAAAATCTTCACGACTTTCTGGAGGGTCGGTTCTGGTTTAACGGACTCTGGCGTAGAATTAGGCCGTGACCCGTTCTGGTCCGACACATCTGCGATGTTCTGATTCATGTTGGTAGATCGGTTCTCTGATGCCTCTCTGGCCCAGAAGGAAGCAAACCCAAACCCGATCTGATGAACAGGGAGAGGTTCATGTCTGAAAAGGCTGCAGAAAGCAAAACTCAGATGAGAGGTTTTCATTGGACGAAGCAGCGACAGCATGTGTTGGCGGGCAGAACCGGGTCAAAGTTTTAAGAACTTCACTGATCGGTTCCTAGCAGGTTCCCCAGGACACCTGGAGGGTTGGTTGTTGCCAGACGTGGCTGGTAGGGATGCACGATATTGGAATTTTAGTCGATATCCAATATTTTAAAACTCACATGGCTGATAACTGATATTGATACCGATATTAAAGCTAAAAAAAAAAAAAAAAGCAGTCGTTGCAAATATTTTTTATCCATTTCCAACACTTTAAAAAATAAAGGTGGGTAAAAATATGGATAACACTGAAATATTGCGATATTTTCATATGCCGATATCAAATCGATACTTAAAAACGCGGCATCTATCTATTGTACTTACAAAATCTTGCGAAATTTCATCGTGTTACAAAATCTCACGATATTTTGTGAATTCCTGCGAGATTTTGAAACAGAACGATGATGCATTTTTAAATGTCAATATGATATCGGCATGTAAAAATATCATGAAATTTTTGTGAATTCTCACGAGATTTCATAACAGAATGATGAAATATCGCAAGATTTTGTTAGTAAAATAGATTGCTGTGTTTTTATATGTCAATATATCAGCATATGAAAATATCGCAAAATGTTTGTGAATTTTCGCGAGATTTCGGAACAGAATGATAAAATATCGCGAGATTTCGTTTGTAAAATAGATCAATACATTTTTTTTAATGTCAATATGATATCAGTATATGAAAATATTGCAAAATTTGTGAATTCTCATGAGATTTCCCAACGATGAAATATAGCAAGATTTCATTAGTAAATTGGAGTAAGTAAAAAAATTAGTAAAAAAATAAGTTTTTAAAGAAGAAAAAGTTTTTTTTCTTCTTTTTCTTTCTTTTCTTTCTTAGACTTTAGAAACTGCGGGCTAATCAGTTAAATATTGACTCAGTTTTAAGGCCGGATATAGGCCGATACCGATAGGGGGGCGATTATACCGTGCATCCCTAGTGGCTGGTTCTGTCTCCTCACACCATCTGCAGCAGCAGACGTCCGGAACCAGAATGAACCAAGAAGAATTTCCAGACATGAAGTTCCTGAAACTTTCTCTCGCTGCTCCAGACTCAGTTCTTATTAAATCTCTTTGAATCAGAGACTTTCTCATTAAGGTGTTTTTGTCCACGTCGTTATTTGTGGTTCAGACTTCTCTTCTTTTACTTGATGACATCATCACCTGACACGTCACTTTCAGATCTGATATTCAGTATTTACAACAAAAATGAAAATGCATGTTATTATTCTGGTGACTCAGGTGGGAAAAGTCTACATTTGACGTGAGAAATGTTTTGATGGAAACAGAATGAAACTAAAAGTTCTCCGGCAGGTTTAATGAGAAAGTTTCATCAGCTGTGATGCTGGATTCTCCGTGTGGATGTGGGTGTTCAGTCCTTCCGTTCTGCTTGTGTCAGTGCTGCCCAGCTCGTATCTGGACCCATTCAGGGTCAAAGTGAGGGGTCAGTGTTCTGTGGTAACAGGCGTGTTCCATAGTAACAGGCGTGTTCCGTAGTAACAGGCGTGTTCCGTAGTAACAGGCGTGTTCTGTGGTAACGTGCGTGTTCCGCAGTAACAGGCGTGTTCCGTAGTAACAGGCGTGTTCCATAGTAACGTGCGTGTTCCGCAGTAACAGGCGTGTTCCGTAGTAACAGGCGTGTTCCGTAGTAACGTGCGTGTTCCGCAGTAACAGGCGTGTTCCGTAGTAACAGGCGTGTTCTGTAGTATCAGGTGTGTTCTGTAGTAACGGGCGTGTTCTGTAGTAACGCAGCGTGTTCTGTAGTAACAGGCGTGTTCTGTAGTAACAGGCGTGTTCTGTAGTAACAGGCGTGTTCCGTAGTAACAGGCGTGTTCCGTAGTAACAGGCGTGTTCCGTAGTAACAGGCGTGTTCCGTAGTAACAGGCGTGTTCCGTAGTAACAGCTGTCTTCCATAGTAACAGGCGTGTTCCATAGTAACGTGGCATGTTCCCTAGTAACAGGGGTGTTCCTTAGTAAAAGGTGTGTTCTGTAGTAACGTGGAGTGTTCCATAGTAAAAGGCGTGTTCTGTTTAACGTGGCGTATTCTGTAGTAACAGGCGTGTTCCTTAGTAACGTGGCGTGTTCCTTAATAACAGGGGTGTTCCTTAGTAAAAGGTGTGTTCTGTATACCGTGGCGTATTCTGAAGTAACGTGGCGTGTTCCTGAGTAATGTGGCGTTTTCCTTAGTAACAGGCGTGTTACATTGTACCAGGCGTGTTCTGTAGTAACGGGTGTGTTCTGTAGTAACAGGCGTGTTCTGTAGTAACAGGCGTGTTCTGTAGTAACAGGCGTGTTCTGTAGTAACGTGGCGTGTTCTGTAGTAACGTGGCGTGTTCTGTTGTAACAGGTGTGTTCTGTAGGAACGTGGCGTGTTCCGTAGTAACAGGCGTGTTCTTTCTAACAGGGCGTGTTCTGTAGTAACGTGGCGTGTTCTGTAGTAACAGGCGTGTTCTGTAGTAACGTGGTGTGCTCCGTAGTAACAGGCGTGTTCTGTAGTAACGTGGCGTGTTCCGTAGTAACAGGCGTGTTCTTTGTAACAGGCGTGTTCCGTAGTAGCGTGGCGTGTTCCGTAGTAACAGGCGTGTTCTTTGTAACAGGCGTGTTCCGTAGTAACAGGCGTGTTCTTTGTAACAGGCGTGTTCCGTAGTAACGTGGCGTGTTCCGTAGTAACAGGCGTGTTCTTTGTAACAGGCGTGTTCTTTGTAACAGGCGTGTTCCGTAGTAACGTGGCGTGTTCCGTAGTAACAGGCGTGTTCTTTGTAACATGAGAAGCACAGAGCATTTCATTACAGGCCTGAAAAAGATCTGAGAACACAGGTCACGGCAGCACGCAGATGAATGATGAATGTTCATCATCACTTGGTTCGTTGTGTGAAAAATGCTGAATCATGTTAAACACGTGTAAACTGCTTCATGTGTCTGAGATGTTCAGGACGTTCTCCTGCAGATGATGCACGAAGTTTCAGTGGAACTCAAACTTCTCAGACATCAGCTCAGAGGAGGAGCCAGCTTCTGATGTTCTGTGAAGGTTCTGCAGGTTCTGCATCTCTAGCATGATGGCACTGACCTGAACCAGATGTGACGGGTGTTGACCACGTCTGTCCTGTTTGTGATGAAATGGGACGTGTCTCTCCGTCTTGTTGTGAAGTCCGTCTGGAAGCTGATGCTCGTTTGGTGTCTCGGTTTCTGCAGAAGCCCAGCGTGGCCACCATGACCAGCGAGAAGATCACGCGACTGTATGACATGGGCCTGGAGCCCGAGAGGAGGCTGTGGGTGGACCGGTACCTGTCCTTCATGGACGAGAGGGGGACGCCCGTCCCAAACCTGCCTGCCGTCGGGAAGAAGCCTCTGGACCTCTGCAGACTCTACCTGGCTGTCCGGGAGATCGGAGGTCTGGCCATGGTGAGACCTGACCCGGTCCTGGTCCCGGTCCCGGTCCCGGTCCCGGTCCCAGAGTCCAGGTGTTAACGGGTTCCTGCTCCTCTCTCAGGTCAACAAGAACAAGAAGTGGCGGGAGCTGTCGTCCCTGCTGAACGTGGGGACGTCCAGCAGCTCGGCCAGCTCTCTGAAGAAGCAGTACATCCAGTACCTGTTCGCCTACGAGTGCAAGGTGGAGCGGGGGGAGGAGCCTCCGCCCGACGCCATGGCTTCTGCGGCAGACGCCAAGAAAGCGTCCTCCCTCCAGGCCAAAATCCAGCCCCCCTCCCCAGGTCAGAAAAGAATCCTTACTTGATTTAAATTAGCAGATATTATCGGTTTATATTGCTATAAAACTTTGCCGGGGCATGGCAGATTTTATCCTCCTAAGCAAAGAGGCTACGAATCAAAGGATACCAAGGTTTTTGTGAACTACATTACCCAGGTAACCTTTCTCTGTAGCTAAAAGACTGGAGGTTGTTGCTAGGGCTGGGGGAAAAAAAAACGATACACTGAAAAATCGCGTTTTTTTTCAAGTGCAGATTTCATATAGAGATTCAAAAATATAGTATTGATCTATCTTACCAACGAAATCTCGCGAGATTTCGTAAGATAACGGCGAAATCTCGCGAGATTTCATGAAAACACGCAAGATTTCTTGACTGAACAACGAAATCTCGCGAGATTTCATTAGTAAAATGGATCGATAACACATTTTTACATATCGATATATCAGCATATGAAAATATCGCGATATTTCAGTGTATCGATTTTTTTTTTTCCCAGCCCTAGTTGTTGCGCAATAGGGCTTTGACGCAGAGCTTAAGGATAAGTGTGACGGACCGGTGTTTTGTTTGTGTCTGCCGGATGCTTTGAGTTGGATAGTTTTATTTGAAGTTTTATATCGTTTGTAAAACGACATTTGGTTGGAAAAAAGACGTACATCACTAAGACAGCGGAGATATTAGCGGAGATATTAGCGGAGATGCAGCAGCAGCCAGACGTGGAGTTACCAGATCCTCCTGACTCAGACAGCTGCAATCTGCTGGTTCGAATGGAGATAATTTTTCCCACGTGAAAGTTGGACGGTCTATTAGTGAGTTCTTACTCTTTTTAAATTGTGATTACTTTTATTGATAACCTTTGTGATTACATGCTAGTTAACATGCTAATTTGTGTTGACATGACAGTTATTTACCTTTTTATATGAACAGATCACCACCATACAGCACTAAACCAGGGCAATCTACTATACATTTTTTTCATATTTTCACTGCATTTCTCTCTTTTGGTCTAATGTATATATTTCAGAATGTATTCACCCCTTTATCATAGTTACTGTCTTCTGTTACATAGCTTGGTGTAAAACTGCAAGAATGAGACAATCTGGTCCCTGGTGGATTTGACCTGGTGAAGGCTTTCCTTAAACTCGTGTAAAATCTTTTTCTTTTACTTAAACGCATTCAGATTTGCTACATTTGCTGTCAAGGAGTAACTGAAGGTAATAAATAGCATCTGCCTTCATGAAATCATTGTTAGCATGGTGTTACCATCTGCCAAATAATAAAAAACAACAGGCGGGCATAGAAATTTCACAATTTTCCTCTATATTATTGTAATTTAGTCAGAAATAGTAGCAGATACAACATTTTTAACACTGGAAACACATTCTCTGTAGTCTCCAGGTGTCCCCAGATACCAAGAACATGAAAATTAACCTTATTATTGTGGAGCAATTCTTCATTTACTTTGTGTACGTCTTGTCAGGCGTTTTTTTCTGAAAATATGGCTAGGGCTAAAGAGGTTAACAATTAAAGGATAACTTTCTTTTTTTCAACCTGGACCTTATTTGTAGGATTATATACGCACATTTACTCACCGGTAAAACTTCTGCATCACTTTGAGTCCTTCTGAAGATATTACGTTGAGTCGCCCTTCGGTGTACATCCAGTAATAATGGCGGAGAGACGGGGCAGCCTCTATATAAGACATTATCTGCAGTAGGGATGTAAAAATAATCAATAAAAAGACAATTCAGGATATAATTCTGTAACGCTGCATTACAGTAAGTGATTTAGTAGATTCATTGTGATCAGTAAGTTATAATGAACACGTAGTGTCGTATTTGAATGAGTTGATAATGATAATAAGAATAAAAATTGAAGGGTTCAGGTTGTCACGATGTTCATAAAATATAAACATCCTGACAAATAAAGGGAAACATCTGCAGTTTTTGTTATTTATTGGTTATTGTCTGATCATTTTCCCGGTCCGGCCCAGTTGAGATGAGATTGTGCCGTATGTGGCCCCTGAACTAAAATGAGTTTGACACCTCTGGATTAAATCATCCGTCTCATATTTCTTTGCTGACAGAGAAAAGTAGCAGCGATAGAGGAAACGTCCGTGTTTCATCGTCTGCAGGACAAACACTCAACTTCGTACGACAAAGTAAAATCAATAGTTGAGACATTCCTACGTGAGAGAGTTTTCTACCAGGACCAGCAACCTAAACCTGCAAATACTGATCCACCAAGTTTCAGTTTGACTGTGAAGAGATGGCTATTGATTTCACGCTGCTGAAACACACACACACACACACACACACACACACACACACACACACGTCTGATTATGTAACCTACTCAGCGAGTCCTCAGCGTGAATGCAAACATCAGTGACCTTAGTCTGACCTAATTCCCACGAAGCCTCCCTGATTCCAAACACACACACAACATAGTGAACAAGCAGCGTCACACGTGCCTGGAAAATCCTGGAAAAGCTCTGGAGACATTTGTTCATCGTTGTCATCTGTTTGCATTTTAAAAGTTCTGACAAATGAAAACAGAAAAATATCAGAAATCATGTTGGAGTGAAATATTTGACCATCGTCTTGATTTCAGCGTGTGATGTAACAGGATGCTTTCTGTCTGATCTCTGCAGCCAACTCCGGCTCTTTACAAGGACCCAACACCCCTCAGTCCAGCAGCAGCTCCCTAACCGAGGCCCCCGTAGACCTGAAGCCCCCGACCCCCGCCTCCACTCCACACAGCCAGATGGTCCCCCAGCCTGGAAGCAGGTAGGCTGGGGGGGCTCAAAGACTAACCCGCTGGTCAGACTGAGGATTTTTACTCACCTACACACCAAACCCTCCAGAGTCAAAACTTTTCAGAGTTTAGTTTGACTTTTTTTCCCTCTGTGAATATTTTTGCTGACGTCCTGGTGAAGCAGAAATCTCCTGATTGTTACCAGGAATACAGCGTTGTAAAACGGGTTTTATTTAGTATTCTCTGGTACAACAGCTCTGAAACTGAAAAGCTAAGTGGGCCCACAAGCGAGCTCTGTGGTGCACCACATTTGATCCAGCTGACAGACTTCAGTCTTTTTGAGCTGGGACCAGTGAGCGTTCCGTTTGCTGCGGGAATTACAAAGAACAGCAGGCTTCAGATCAATATCTAAAAACTTCCAGCATGAAGTAGGAACGTTGGGGTTCCCACGTGTCCTGGAAAACCTGGAAAGTGATTGACCAATTTTCTAGTCATAGAAAACTCGTGGAAAACGACAAAAAAAGAAAAAAGTCAAATGTCCTGGAAAATTATTTTTTCCCCCTCAACTTCAACTTTGTTATATTAAAATATATTGTATATTAAATATATATATATATATATATATATTTATATATATTATAAATAGTATATTTTATATTAAAAATGTATTGTATTAAAAAAAAACTTAAACTTTATTATATAAACAATATATTAAATATTAATTTTATATATATATATATATATATAAGAACTTCAGGTTTATTACATTTATTGTACAAATAATATATTATATATTAAATATTTACTCTATATATTAAAAGAACTTCATCTTTTAATATATTATATATTACATATATTAAAAAAAGAAGTTAAACTTTATTAAATATATATTATATGAATAATTTATTATATTTTTATAATAAAAAAAAGAACTTCAACTTCAAACAGATTGATATAAGATCAAATCATCTAAAAAAACAACAATAAAACCACATTGAAAAACCAAAAATCAAACATGCACTTAATTCAAACAAAAGCTTAAAAAATGAACAATTGAATAATCTTTAATTAATACATTTGATTTTTTATATTTATATTTTTGATTTATTTTTGCAGTGATTTTGATTTTTAATTCAGGAATGCAGGTTTTAGATGCACAAAGTAAACTAAGTAAACAGATTAACTAAAGGAAATTGTTTTGGTGGTTTATTGAACATATAAATATATTTAGCGCAGAAAGTAAAAGAGAGAACGAGGGAGAAGTAATCTGGTTAAACGTACAAAATATAAAAGGTAGATTGTAGAAGATAAAACTTCCAAAGTTTGGAATGGAATTTATTGGTGTGTTATGATAACTTAAGTCGTACTGTAGCACTTTGAAAATGTCCTGGAAAATCCTGGAAAATCATTTCAAGAAGAGTGGGAACCGTGAACGTGATGTTCAGGTCAGAAAACCCGTCCATCCATCCGTCTTTTCTCCTCTCGTCTCAGGAGCGTGGGCGGCGTGAGCGTCCAGGACCCCTTCTCCGAAGGAAGCGACCCAGCCTTCAACAAGCGAGGCCCGGGGCCCGGCGGTGGCCCCTACCAGCAGGGAGGAGGCCCTCCGGACCCCTCCATGAGGATGCAGTACGACGCCAGCAAAGACTCGTACGGAGGTCACAGGAAGGGTGAGGAGAGGGAACGGGACAGAGTCCTGATCTGGATCAGATTCACCAGCAGATCCATCACGCTAGCTTCTTTAGAGGTGATCCTGGTCTGATCCAGGACCAGGTTCCTTCCTGGTCTCTGGTTTCTGCTGTTAGCTTCTTTAGAGGTGATCCTGGTCTGTTCCAGGACCAGGTTCCTTCCTGGTCTCTGGTTTCTGCTGTTAGCTTCTTTAGAGGTGATCCTGGTCTGATCCAGACCCCTCTAATCCAGGACCAGGTTCCGTCCTGGTCTCTGAATTCTTCTGTTAGCTTCTTTAGAGGTGATCCTGGTCTGTTCCAGGACCAGGTTCCTTCCTGGTCTCTGGTTTCTGCTGTTAGCTTCTTTAGAGGTGATCCTGGTCTGATCCAGACCCCTCTGATCCAGGACCAGGTTCCTTCCTGGTCTCTGGTTTCTTTTGTTAGCTTCTTTAGAGGTGATCCTGGTCTGTTCCAGACCCTCTGATCCAGGACCAGGTTCCTTCCTGGTCTCTGGTTTCTGCTGTTAGCAGGACTGCAGTTGCACATTAACGTGGACTCTGCTGCCCCCTGCTGACCCAGCCAGTCTCAGATCCACATCGCTGAGCCTCCTCTTAATCAGTCTTAATTTTGACAGCAAAATTTGATTTAGTTTTCGTCATAGCCTTTAAAATGATTAGTTTTAGTCACAATTTCAACATCTTAATTAAATTAGTTTTAGTTGACAAAAACAGTCAATTCAGTTGATTAAAATATGGGTTAAATGTAAATGAGTGAGTTTGAACGTGTAACGCATACACAAACTGATTTTGCTTATTTAAAAGAAAAAGTGCATTTTTATGCAATTCTCCTTTCTGAAGTAGAAGTTGTGAAGAAGAAAAAACATTTTTTAATGACCAAGGCCTGTTATCAGGCCGCCAGAGTGACTGTTTTATTTAATTTATTCACGTGTGTGAGTGTGTGTATACAGTTATGTGAAAAAGTTTTTGCCTCCTTCCTGATTTCTTACGTTTTTGCATATTTGTCACAGTTAAATGTTTCAGATCATCGAACAAATTTAAATGTGAGTCAAAGATAACACAAGTAAACAGAAAATGCAGTTTTTAAATGAAGATTTTTATTAGTAAGGGGGGGGGGGGGGGGGGGGGGGATGCAAACGTGTGCAGGCCAGCCTTGCTGCACGAGTTTGTGTTCTGATTGGATGCGATAAATCCCGCCCTTCCACACAAACAGTTGTTCTGATTGGATGCGATAAATCCCGCCCTTCCACACAAACAGTTGTTCTGATTGGATGTCATTGTTGTCGGGTGTTTTCGTCTGGTTTTTATTCGTTGATGAAAATGTTATTAACTTCTGTTATAGTTCTGATCCCGTGCGTTCGTTTTCGTCTACGGTTCTGAATCCTCCATCGGATTATCGCTCCTCGTCTAGATTTTCCTTCTCATCTCTCCTCTGTTGCAACTCTTCAGGTCCAGGGTCTGGCGAGGCGTTCGGTCCGGGTCAGATGCCCAGCGGTGCCATGCAGGACATGTACCCTCGCGGGCCAGCCTCCGGGCCCCTGTCAGGGATGGGCCCCAGACCGCAGTACCCCTACGGTCCCGGCTACGAGCGGAGGTGAGGTCCCGGTCCGGAGTTCTTCATATGGCAGGTTTCCCACGGTGATGTTGACCCGTCTGTCTGTGTCCTGCAGGCCGGACCACGTGATGGGCCCAGAGGGAGGCATGGCGCCCCCCGCGGGTCAGAACAGCATGGGCCAGTCTGGGAACGAAGGCAGCATGTATCCCAGCAGCAGATACCCCCATCAGAGGTGAGGAAGGCTGGAAGCATCCGCCTCCAGGTTTAACTCGGAGCCGACCAAGAATCAGACCGGTCACATTTACGACTCTTTATTTTTGTACAAATGGAGGTGTCCCACAAGGCTCCGCCTCCTTCCTGAAAAGTTTCTGATTATTGGCTCAAACTTTGAACTAAGGCTGATTATGGAAAAAATCATTATCACGATTATTTTGGTTAATATTGAAATCACAATTATTTAAACAATGCGAACGTTTCTCTCTCTGTCAAAAACACAGATGGAGAACCATTTTTTAAAACCGATACCGATAAATTTCAGCCGATACTGATAACTGAGGCCGATACTGATAACTGATGCTGATAACACACATACATGCCTAATTATACCAAATCAAAATTCCAACTGTAAGAGAAAGTGGTTTGGAAGCAGTTTTGGGTCTCCTCAGTAAGAACAGCTTAAAAGTGGGATTTAGGGATGCACGATATTGGAATTTTGGCCAATATCCGATATGCCGATATTTTAAAACTCGTGTGGCCGATAACTGATATTGATACTGATGTTAAAGCTGAAAAAAAATAAGCAGTCATTACAAATAGTTTAATCTGTTTCTGACACTTTGAAAAATAGGGGTGGGAAAAAATATGAAAACACTGAAATATTGCGATATTTTCACATGCCGATATCAAATCAACATTTAAATAGGTCTCTCTCTCTCTGATTCCTGTGCTTCCTGTTTGTGAATATATTAAGAGTTGTTCATGTTTTAGTCTGAAGAGGAATAAACTTGGACTCGTTTTCCCGTCAGGCACGGACACGATGGTTACGGGCAGCAGTATCCTCACAGCATGGCCTACAGTTCCCATCAGCCCCTGTATCCTCAGCAGCAGGTGAGCTTCCCGGGTCTGAGAACGGATGACGTTCGTGTAGTCAGAGAGTTGATACGTTACACACGCGTGATGGAAAACAGGAGCTGGGTCTCATGTTGCATCTGCACATTCGAAGTGTGCAGATGCAACATGAGACACAGCGAGGAAGTTTACATGAACAGAGTCCTGGTCTCCAGACTGGTTCTGGTCTCTGACTGGTTTTGGTCTCTGACTGGTTCTGGTCTCTGACTGGTTCTGGTCTCTGACTGGTTCCTGGTCTCTGGTTCTGGTCTCTGACTGGTTCCTGGTCTCTGGTTCTGGTCTCTTATTGGTTCCTGGTCTTTGGTTCTGGTCTCTTACTGGTTCTGGTCTCTGACTGGTTCTGGTCTCTTACTGGTTCTGGTCTCTGACTGGTTCCTGGTTTCTGGTTCTGACCTCTTACTGGTTCCTGGTCTTTGGTTCTGCTGTCTGACTGGTTCTGGTCTCTTACTGGTTCTGGTCTCTGACTGGTTCCTGGTCTCTGACTGGTTCTGGTCTCTTACTGGTTCTGGTCTCTGACTGGTTCCTGGTCTCTTACTGGTTCTGGTCTCTGACTGGTTCCTGGTCTCTGGGTCTGGTCTCTGACTGATTTCTGGTTCTGGTCTCTGACTGGTTCCTGGTCTCTGGTTCTGGTCTCTTACTGGTTCTGGTCTCTGACTGGTTCCTGGTCTCTGGATCTGGTCTCTGACTGGTTCTGATGTCTTACTGGTTCCTGGTCTTTGGTTCTGGTCTCTGACTCAGGGGTCGCGTTAACCGAATATTTTCCGTCATTGACCGTTTCTTTTAAACGGTGACAGAAAAATCTGAAGGCCGTCAGTCATTTTGACAGATTGCAATTTACACTCCTGACCACTAGATAGCGAGTTAGCATGTTGTCTCTCTTGATGCATGGCCTGTTGGGTTCACTCGGAAAAATGTCACAGCAGCTGAGTGTCCGAAGCTTCTTCAAAAAGCCCGATAATGAATATAGTGTTGACAAAAGAGGTGAAAAAAGGAAGACTGATGCAGTGGAGGATGAGGGACAAAAAAGTAATCAGTCTTCGGCACCAACTGAGCAACCAAGCATTTAATGGAAAAATGCTACTGAATATGTCATTATTATATGTATATGTTTTAATTAAAGTGACAGGTAAGAAATAGATTATGACTGGATTTTTATGACCCTGTCAGTCAAAATGACGGACAACGAAAAAGTCTAGCGCAACCTCTGCTCTGACTGGTTCTGATCTCTTACTGGTTCTGGTCTCTGACTGGTTCCTGGTCTCTGGTTCTGGTCTCTGACTGGTTCCTGGTCTCTGGTTCCGGTCTCTGACTGGTTCCGGTCTCTGACTGGTTCCGGTCTCTTACTGGTTCCTGGTCACTGGTTCTGGTCTCTGACTGGTTCCTGGTCTCTGGTTCCGGTCTCTGACTGGTTCCGGTCTCTGACTGGTTCCGGTCTCTTACTGGTTCCTGGTCTCTGGTTCCGGTCTCTGACTGGTTCCGGTCTCTGACTGGTTCCTGGCCTTTCGTTCTGGTCTCTGACTGGTTCCTGGTCTCTGACTGGTTCTGTTCTCTGGATCTGGTCTTTGACTGGTTCTGGTTTCTTACTGGTTCCTGGTCTTTGGTTCTGGTCTCTGACTGGTTCTGGTCTCTTACTGGTTCCGGTCTCTGACTGGTTCCTGGTCTCTGGTTCTGGTCTCTGACTGGTTCCTGGTCTCTGGTTCCGGTCTCTGACTGGTTCCTGGTCTCTGGTTCCAGTCTCTTACTGGTTCCTGGTCTCTGGTTCTTGTCTCTGACTGGTTCTGGTCTCTGACTGGTTCCTGGTCTCTGTTTCCAGTCTCTGACTGGTTCTGGTCTCTGACTGGTTCCTGGTCTCTGTTTCCAGTCTCTGACTGGTTCTGGTCTCTGACTGGTTCCTGGTCTCTGTTTCCAGTCTCTTACTGGTTCCTGGTCTCTGGTTCTGGTCTCTGACTGGTTCTGGTCTCTTACTGGTTCTGGTCTCTGACTGGTTCCTGGTCTCTGGTTCCAGTCTCTTACTGGTTCCTGGTCTCTGGTTCTGGTCTCTGACTGGTTCTGGTCTCTGACTGGTTCTGGTCTCTGACTGGTTCCTGGTCTCTGGTTCCGGTCTCTGACTGGTTCTGGTCTCTGGTTCTGGTCTCTGACTGGTTCCTGGTCTCTGACAGATTCTGATCTCTGGTTCTGGTCTCTGACTTGTTTCTGGTCTCTGGTTCTGGTCTCTGACTGGTTCTGGTCTCTGACTGGTTCTGATCTCTGGTTCCGGTCTCTGACTGGTTCTGGTCTCTGGTTCTGGTCTCTGACAGATTCTGATCTCTGGTTCCGGTCTCTGACTGGTTCTGGTCTCTGGTTCTGGTCTCTTACTGGTTCTGGTCTCTGACTGGTTCTGGTCTCTTACTGGTTCCTGGTCTCTGGTTCTGGTCTCTGACTGGTTCTGATCTCTGGTTCCGGTCTCTGACTGGTTCTGGTCTCTGACTGGTTCTGGTCTCTGGTTCTGGTCTCTGACAGATTCTGATCTCTGGTTCCGGTCTCTGACTGGTTCTGGTCTCTGGTTCTGGTCTCTAACTGGTTCTGGTCTCTTACTGAATCTGGTCTCTGACTGGTTTCTGGTTCTGGTCTCTGACTGGTTCCTGGTCTCAGGTTCTGGTCTCTTACTGGTTCCTGGTCTTTGGTTCTGGTGTCTGACTGGTTTTGGTCTCTTACTGGTTCTGGTCTCTGACTGGTTCCTGGTCTCTTACTGGTTCTGGTCTCTGACTGGTTCCTGGTCTCTGACTGGTTCCTGGTCTCTGGGTCTGGTCTCTGACTGATTTCTGGATCTGGTCTTTGACTGGTTCTGGTCTCTTACTGGTTCCTGGTCTTTGGTTCTGGTCTCTGACTGGTTCCTGGTCTCTGGGTCTGGTCTCTTACTGGTTCTGGTCTCTGACTGGTTCCTGGTCTTTGGTTCTGGTCTCTGACTGGTTCTGGTCTCTGACTGATTCCTGGTCTCTGACTGGTTCTGGTCTCTGGTTCTGGTCTCTGACTGGTTCTGGTTTCTGGTTCCGGTCTCTGACTGGTTCTGGTCTCTTACTGGTTCTGGTCTCTGACTGGTTCTGGTCTCTGGTTCTGGTCTCTGACTGGTTCCTGGTCTCTGGTTCTGGTCTCTGACTGGTTCTGGTCTCTTACTGGTTCTGGTCTCTGACTGGTTCCTGGTCTCTGGTTCCGGTCTCTGACTGGTTCCTGGTCTCTGGTTCCGGTCTCTGACTGGTTCTGGTCTCTGGTTCTGGTCTCTGACTGGTTCTGGTCTCTGGTTCTGGTCTCTGACAGGTTCTGGTCTCTGGTTCTGGTCTCTTACTGGTTCTGGTCTCTTACTGGTTCTGGTCTCTGACTGGTTCCTGGTCTCTGGTTCCGGTCTCTGACTGGTTCCTGGTCTCTGGTTCCGGTCTCTGACTGGTTCCTGGTCTCTGGTTCCGGTCTCTGACTGGTTCTGGTCTCTGGTTCTGGTCTCTGACTGGTTCTGGTCTCTGGTTCTGGTCTCTGACAGGTTCTGGTCTCTGGTTCTGGTCTCTTACTGGTTCTGGTCTCTTACTGGTTCTGGTCTCTGACTGGTTCCTGGTCTCTGGTTCCGGTCTCTGACTGGTTCCTGGTCTCTGGTTCCGGTCTCTGACTGGTTCTGGTCTCTGGTTCTGGTCTCTGGTTCTGGTCTCTGACAGGTTCTGGTCTCTGGTTCTGGTCTCTGACAGGTTCTGGTCTCTCTGCAGGGCTACAAGCGACCGATGGAGGGGCTGTACCCCCCCGCGAAGCGTCATGAGGGCGAGGCGTTCGGCGTGCAGCAGTTCGGCTCTCAGCAGCCCGACATGTTCGGCCCGTACGGGGCCGGAGGGGGGGGCTTCATGGGCCCCGAGCGCCGACCCGTCCAGAGCCAGTATCCCTACCAGTACGGCAGAGACCGGCAGGGACCCCCCCAGCACGGCGTGATGGGCTCAGGACCCTCGGCGGGGTCTGGGGGCCCTGGGGAGGGGCCGCAGTCTAACATGTGGCACCCCAGGACTGATATGGGCTTCACGTACAGCCGGCAGGGCCAAGGGGCCCCCTTCCCCGCAATTAACCGAGGGGACGACCAGGAGGGCAGGGCCCCCCAGGACAACCAGTGGCCCCCCAGTCACCTGAACCAACGCCAGCCGCCATTCCCCCCCCATTCTACCTCCTCCTCCTCTCCCTCCATGCCGTCCCTGTCATCCAGACAGCCCCCCCCTTCCTCTTTCCAGGCCACGCCCACAGTTCCCAATCACGTGACTCGCTCCCACAGCCCCTCCTCCTTCCCCCGACCCCTGGGAGGGTCTCTGTCCCCCAACAGCACCCCCTACCTGTCCTCCATGAAGAAAGCAGCCCTGCCGGGGGCCCCGCCCGGGCCCCTGCCTGGACCTCCGCCCGCTCAGGGTCTCCCACTCGTTCACAGAGAGTTCAGCTTCCCCCACGGCTCTGTGGAGGCCACGCCCCCCAACCTGAAACCACGGCGACGGATGACGGCCAAGGACACAGGTCAGACCGCCGCACACACACACGCGCGCACACACACACATGCAAACGTACGCACACACAGACGCACACACACACACACACACGCACGCACGCACACACACACATGCAAACGTACGAACACACACACGCACGCACGCACACACACGCACGCACACACACACACACACACACACACACCCAAACGTACGAACACACACATGCACGCCCACGCACGCACACACACACACACACGCGCGCACACACACACATGCAAACGTACGCACACACAGACGCACACACACACACACACACGCACGCACGCACACACACACATGCAAACGTACGAACACACACACGCACGCACGCACACACACGCACGCACACACACACACACACACACACACACCCAAACGTACGAACACACACATGCACGCCCACGCACGCACACACACACACACACGCACGCCCACGCACACACACACACACACATACACACACGCCCACGCACGCACACACACACACACACACATGCACACGTACGCACACACACACGCACACACACACGCACACACATGCAAACGTACGAACACATACACGCACGCCCACGCACGCACACTCGCACACTAGCACGAGCGCACACACACACGCACACACACACACATACATACACGCACGCACGAGCGCACACACACACGCACACACACACATACATGCACGCACACATACATGCACGCACACACGCACGCACGAGCGCACACACGCGCACACATGAACACGCACACATACATGCACGCACACACGCACACATGCACGCACGAGCGCACACACGCGCACACATGAACACGCACACATACATGCACGCACACAGACACGCACGCGCACGCACACATACATGCATGCACATGCACACGCACACATACATGCACGCACGCACACACACGCACACGCACGCACGCACACACACATGCACGCACACATACATGCATGCACATGCACACGCACACATACATGCACGCACACACATACATGCACACACACACACACACGGATACGCACATTATCATTATTATTATTATTTTTATTATTACGATTGTTTTTGTTATTGTTATTACTAATACTGTTATTAGATTACTATTAGATAGTAGTGCTGGGAAGGAATATTGATACACTAAAATATCGCGATATTTCCATATGCTGATATCGGTATTTAAAAATGTGGTATTAATCTATTTTACTAATGAAATCTCGAGAGATTTCATCGTTCAGTCATTGATCATTTCAGTAATTTATTAGTAAAATAAATCAATATCGCATTTTTAAATATCTGTATGAAATCTGCACATAAAAATATTGCAATATTTCAACGTATCAATATTTTTTTCCAGCCCTGATAGATATAAATACTTTATTGATCCTCGAGGGGAAATTCATTATTATTTTTGTTGTTATTACTAATACTATTATTATTACGATTACTATTATTCTGATTATTAACAGTAGTACTACTTGCAGTATCACTATTATCGCTACTTTTACGCTGCTGCTGCCTCTGTTGTTTTTAGTCTTTATCATTTATACGGTCCGTTTCCTTCGTTTCTTTGTGTTTTTTACTTTTTATTGCGTATTTTATGTGTAGTTTTATGTGATCGTGTCTGTCGGTGCTGAGCTGCTGTTTCTAGAAAAACGATTTCCCACGAGGTATGAAACAAGTGAATCTGAATTTACTGCCGAAGCCTCATCCTGTGTTCTGATTGGTCAGGAACCCCGGAGGCGTGGCGCGTGATGATGTCACTGAAGTCGGGGCTGCTGGCGGAGAACACGTGGGCGCTGGACACCATCAACATCCTGCTGTATGACGACAGCACGGTGGGCTCCTTCAGCCTCGCGCAGGTAAGCCGGGACACACGCCCGACCCCCCCCCCCCCTGCAGCTGCTAGTCAAAGCTTCCTGTAACCATGGCGACGGTGTCTGTCGTCCCGCAGCTGCCGGGTTTCCTGGAGCTCATCGTGGAGTTTTACCGCCGCTGCCTCATCAAGATCTTCGGCATCCTGAAGGAGTACGAGGTGGGGACGGAGGGCCAGAAGACTCTCCTGGACCCCCTCCCCGAGGAGAAGGAGAAGGGGGAGCTGAAGGAGGCTCTGGCCCCCGCTTCTGAGTCAGTGCTGATCCAGAGGAGGCCAGCGGAGGAGGAGGAGGAGGAGGAGGAGGAGGCGCCACCAGCACCCACAGCTCCTCAGGAGACGGAGGACAGGAAACCGGTCTTAAAAGAGGAGGTGAAGGAGGAGCAGGAGCAGGAGGGGCTCGCCCCCAACAGGCCAGCAAGTACGACAAGCTGCCGATCAGGGTGGAGGAGACGGGGGAGGGGTGGGAGGCCGTGGAGGAGCGCTGGGCCAAACTCAGCCAACCCAACGGCTTCATCAGCGGCCTCCTGCACTGGAAGGCCGGGGGCGGGGACTCCACCTCCCACATCCAGACGCACTTCGAGCCCCAGAGGGGAGACTTCACCCCCCCAGACCCGCTGTGGAGGGAGGAGCAGGCGGCAGGAGACCCGGGGAGGAGTCCAGACAGGGAGGGAGCGGAGGAGGATCAAGATGGAGGTGCAGAGGGGAAGCCGCCATCTGAAAACAGAGAAGGTAAACGCTCGGAGGGGGAGGAGCTTAAACACTCTTCAGCGATTGGTTCAAAGTCTTAAAGTCAGTAATTGATCATCAAAGAAATTAATTGGAATCGTGATGTAGGACATCAACGATCTTGGTCCGGCTGTGCCGTTAAACTCCGCCCACTAAGCTTTAAATGAGACTTTTACACCTGACGTGGGCGGAGCCTAAAGGAGAACGTTCTTTTTTCAGCCTGGAGCTTATTTCTAGTTTATACGTGCATTTACTCACCGGTAACGTTTCTGCATCACTTTGAGTCCTGGAGGCAGGAACTCTAGTTCCTTTTAAAGGGATAGTCCGCCCACAGAATGATGTAACTTTATCTTCCACTTCCCCTCATGGTGAGAAAGACTCTTGGTGTCCTCGCAGGAGATGCGATGTTCTACTGTTTAGGCTCTAAAAATCTACTCAATGATGTCGTTTCCAGTAAATTCTGGACGCTACCCACTCAGGACACTTGGATTACATTGGACGAGCAGTATGGAGGAATATTGACACGTTTTTGTGGACTTTAAGGACCTTTTGGCTCGGACCCCGGTGAACTCCATTATATGAAAGTTGGGGGGAAATGAGAAGCCTTCCTGATCACCGGCTGCATTTGAGATATTAAGAGGGGCAAAAAAAAAAAAAGTGCTGCAGTGTCTTTCTCACCATGAGGGGAAGTGGAAGATAAAGTTACATCATTCTGTGGGTGGACTGTTCCTTTAAAGGGGAAGTTCATAATTTTTGACATAGGTCCTCATTTACAAGTGAGCCAGAATACTATTTATCACTGAAGACGGTTTCATCATATTTCATTCCGTTATTCTAGTTCCAGGAGGTTGCTATGCTAATGCTAATGCTAGTGGAAGTCAATAGGAATCTGCTAGCCTGTCATCAAAAACAATCTTATCCACTCCACAGAACATCCGAGGCAAATCAGCAAGCATATCTGTGTAAATGCCGTGTTAAACTAGTAAACTTGTGTGTTAAACTAGTAAAACTAGCCTTGTATGACATATTTTGTATTACATATTGAGGAACTAATTTCTTACCAGCTTACTACCTTTGCCAGTGTATTCTGGTTCATAGAGACATGATGACAGTTAGTTTGATGAAAAAAGTTTGAAATCATCTTCAAAATCCGACATATCCTCATACCTTTCGGACGTGGCCGTATTTTAGACTTTATATTTGTGTAATCAGATTCCTTCATGCACGTAGCAGCAGATGACATCACTCTGCTGCCAAATACAGGAAGTAAAACTTTGTAAAGTTTCTCAGCAGCAACAATCAAAATGCAACGCAACGCAGGTTAGTTTGATTGTAACATTATTCTGTTAACACGGCATTTATACAGATAGTCTGAAGTTAGAAATGATTTGCCTCGGATGTTCTGTGGAGTGGATAAGATTGTTATTAATGACACGCTAGCAGATTCCTATTGACTTCCACTAGCATTAGCATTAGCATCAGCGACCCACTGGAACTAGAATAATGAATGAAATATGATGAAACCGTCTTCAGTGATAAGCAGCATTCTGGCTCACTTGTAAATGAGGCCTTATGTCAAAAATCCTGAACTTCCCCTTTAAGAGTTGGACGATATCAGATATCGGTAAAAAAAAAAAAAAGCTGATATTGAACCTCCCTAGTTTTTCTGTCCTCCCTGCATCTCTGACTCTTCTCTGGTGTTTCCCAGGTTCTGCTGCAGAGGCGGGAGGCCCGCTGTCCCCGGCAGGAGGTCGGAGCCCCCCGGCAGGAGGTCGGAGCCCCCCGGCAGGAGGTCGGAGCCCCCCGGCGGCCGGCGAAGCGGCCCGGAGTCCCATCAGCCAGCTGGAGGACGAGCCGCGCTGCTGGGACGAGGCTCCGCTGTCCACCGCTGAGTCCTGGCAGGACTCTCTGGCCAGAAGCTGCATCTGCGTGTCCAACGTGGTCCGCGGCCTGTCCTTCGTCCCCGGCAACGACGCCGTCCTGTCCCGCCACCCCGGCCTGGTGCTGATCCTGGGCCGGCTGGTGCTGCTGCACCACCAGCACCCCCGCAGGAGACGGACGCCCCCCAGCTACCAGCGGGAGGAGGAGCGGGGGCTGGCCTGCAGCCGGGACGAGTGGTGGTGGGACTGCGTGGCGGCGCTGCGGGAGAACACGCTGGTCACGCTGGCCAACATGGCGGGCCAGCTGGACCTGTCGCTGTACCCGGAGAGCATCTGCCTGCCGCTGCTGGACGGGCTGCTGCACTGGATGGTGTGCCCCTCCGCCGAGGCCCAGGACCCCTTCTGCTCGGCGGGGGGCGTGTCCTCGCTCACGCCCCGCCGGCTGGTGCTGGAGTGTCTCTGCAAGCTGAGCATCCAGGACTGCAACGTGGACCTGCTGCTGGCCACCCCCCCCTTCTCCCGCCAGCAGCAGCTGTTCTCGGCGCTGGTGCGGCTGGTGGGGGAGAGGAAGAGCCAGGTGTGCAGGGAGATGGCGGTGGCCGTGCTGTCCAACCTGGCGCAGGGCGAGCCCACGGCGGCGCGGGCCGTGGCCCTGCAGAAGGGCAGCGTGGGGGCCCTGATCGGCTTCCTGGAGGACAGCGTGGCCATGGCGCAGTACCAGCAGAGCCCGCACAGCCTGCTGCACGAGCCCCCCAGCATCAACATGATGTGCCGCGCCGCCAAGGCGCTGCTGGCCATGGCGCGGGCGGGGGACAGCCGGACGGAGTTCGTGCTGTACGAGAACCGGCTGCTGGACATCTCGCTGTCCGCCGCCCTCAACGCGGCCGTGGCCGCCATCATGTGCGAAGTACTGTTCAAAATCAGCCGCTCGTGACACCAACACCCCCACGGAGCGCGCTCAGTGGCGCCGCCGGACGAACTGGCTTCTATTCTATTTTTATTTAAAGAACAGAAAGTTTTTACATACAAATGAATATATAGAGAATCTATCTATCTCCTCGGCTCCATCCGCAAAGTTTATTTGGGATTTTTAAGTAATTTTAATACAAAAATATTTAATACTTGTATTTTTAATTTTTTTAATTCTTTTGTCAGTTTGTTGTTTTGTTTGAACCAAAGTGTGACGCTGGTTCTGGCTCTTCTTATACAGATGTGGTGTTTTATTTTGGTTTTGGGGAGGGGGGGGGGCGTTATTTAAACGGTGTCATGTTGTAGATAAAAGTTTCTGTTCTCTTGTGGTTAAACGGGAAACACTGATGTTCCACCACGTTCTTCGTTCTGGTGCAATACGTTTGTTTTGTTTTTTAAATGTGAATTTTTTACCATCTGCAGTTTGACCATCAGTATTTTACCGAACCACGGCAGTATCGGGTGAGGGGGGGGGAGGGGCTGCACCCCTTTCTGTTTTCTAGAACTTTTCGCGTCGCCTCCGCCAATCAAGCCCCCCCCCCACGTCATCCTGTAAATACGTGATGTGCACCGGAGCTCCGGCAGGCGGCGCCGTGAGCGATCCGGAGACGATGCCTCGGTTTCAGGATGTTTTCTGGAGTCTGAGCCGGGGAGGGTGCGTTGGATTCGGAGGACTGTGTGCGCAGGATGTCGGGCGGGACCGTCCTGGCTGACACCAAACTTGTTGTAAGAATTGTAAAGAAAGAAAAATGGCGTCGTTTCTTCAGTATGAGATCTTTCTATGTTCCACAACATGTTAAAGAATAAACGTACATGAACTCTGGTTGAACACTGTGAACGCAGCGCAGGCTGGTTTTTCTCTCTGAACTCCACGTTTCATCCCCACGCAAGCCAACGATAGACCGATACATCCGCCGGCTGATATTTTAGGCCGATATTTGCATGTTTTGCTGGGATTGATATCAACACAGACAGCAGTTTTTCCTAGGGATGCACGACATTGGAATTTTGGCCGATATCCGATATGCCGATATTTTAAAACTCATGTGGCCAATTACAGATATCTGTACCAATATTAAAGCTAAAAAAATAAGAAGTCATTGAATATATTTTTGTTGTCCGTTTCCAACACTTTGAAAAATAGGGGTGGGAAAAAATATCAATGCACTGAAATATCGCAATATTTTTTTCATATGTTATCAAATCGATATTTAAAAACGCAGTATTGATCTATTTTACTTAGAAAATCTCACAACAGTTCATCGTTCTGTTATGAACTCGTTAGTAAAATAGATCGATACCGCAAATATCAGCATATGAAAATATCATGATATTTCAGTATATCAAAATTTTTTCCCACCCCCAGTCTGTAGAAGTTTTGAAGAGGAAGAAGAAGGTTTTGTATTTTTTTCAGGCTTTAGAAACAGCGGGCTGATCAGTTAAATATCGGTGGAGTGGCCGATATCTGATACAGTTTTAAGGCCAATATAGGCCGATACCAATGGGGGCTGATTACGTTGTGCATCCCTTGCTTTTTCATGTATATTTTTTCATGTTTAATGTTTCTGTTTAATATTTGCTTACAAGTGCACTGTACTGTATATGATATATATATATATGTACATGTATGTGTGTTATATATATATATATATATATAGTGTGTGTTAGGGATGCACAATATAATCGGCCCCCCTAAAAAATCCCAAAACTACTACTTTAAAAACTTTTTTACAGACTATACTTCTAAAGACTAGGGGTGGAAAAATATTGATACACTGAAATATTAGGATATTTTCATATGCTGATATCATATTGACATTTAAAATTGCGGTATCGATCTGTTTTACTAATGAGTTTGTAACAAAACAATGAACTATTGCGAGATTTTCTAAGTAAAATAGATCGATACTTGTTTTTAAACATTGATTTGATGTCAGTAGATAAAAATATCACGATATTTCAGCGTATCAACATTTTTTTCCACATCTCTATTTTTCTAAAAATGTCAGAAACGGAAAATAACTATTTGCAATGAATTTTTATTTATTTTGGGGTCAAATGCAGTATCGACCCCAAATATCAACAGGTTGTATCGGCCACCGGCTGAGACTGATGTTAAAATATCGGCTCAAGGGGGGGGGGTGGCCGGTTTGTGTTGCTGTTGGGGGCGGGGGCGGTGGCCGCTGCGGTTTGCCTGGGTGGTGGTTGTGGCTGTGTTTTTGACCGCTCACCATCATACTGGTGGGAGATGAAGCAGAATGGTTAACCACTATGCTAATGCTAACATTAGCATTATGAGTCGGAAAAACCCGGAAAAACTTATAAATAAAATTTTATATTTTTATATAATATGATATAATTACATTTATTAAATAACATTTTAATTATAATTATTTATGAATATAATATATATTAAATTTAATAAATATATTTTTATTTTATTTAATTCAATTTGATATCTATGAGAAAAATCGGCAGGAGTTTGAGTTCTGTGGAAAGTTCTGTTCTGAACAAAAACTGTAACAAAAGTGTAATTCGCTTAAGTTTCCCACCTTTTATTATTCATTTTACGAATGAAATCTTGCGATATTTTGTCGTTATTTTACGAAATCTCGTGGGAATTCACAAAATATTGTGAGATTTTGAAAGTAAAATAGATCAAAGCTGCGTTTTTAAATATTGATTTTATATCCGCATATGAAAATATTGCGATAATTCAGTGTATCGATATTTTTTCCTACCTCTATATTTTTTTTAAAGTGTCGGAAACGGATAGCAAAACTGCTATTTGCAATGACTGCTAATTTTTTTTTCAGCTTTAATATCGATATTGGTTATCGGCCAAAATTCCAATATCGTGAATCCCTATCTTAAAGGTATCGCTCCATTGCAGTGATGCAACTGAGAAAACACTGGTTAGAAATGTTTGTTAAACCAAATTAAAGACATTTGCTGGTTTTGATGATTTGTCTTCCAGTTTAAATAATAAAGGTGGTAAAAAAAAAAATATCGATACACTGAAATATTGCAATGTTTACATGTCTGTATTTAAAAACACTGTATCAATCTATTTTACTAATGAAATCTCACGAAATCCCGCAAGATTTCATCATTCTGTTGCAAAATAGCACGATATTTCAGTGTTCGATATTTTTTCCTCCTCTATTTTTAAAGTGCGGAAACGGATAGCAAAACTGCTTTGCAATGCTGCTAATTTTTTTTCAGCTTTAATATCGATATTTCATCGTTCTGTTGCAAAATATCGCGATATTTCAGTGTATCGATATTTTTTCCCACCCTTATTAGATAATCAGGTGACCCCTTTGTAGTCAGCCGAGGTGCAGCCGGGTCATTAGGAAAAAATAAACTAACACCACGATATAACGATATGTGTGAATATCGTAACGCCATATATCGGTATATCGCACAGCCCCGGCTAAAATGTAGGCTGATTATCGTCTTAACTTGGAAATATTCATTATGACGCTTAAAAGTCCAGATGTTTGTTTTTTTATTGCACCAAAACGACATTTTAATCTCAAAACTTCTCAGAATATCAGATGTGATATCTGTAAATGTTCAAGTCCACGATTCACCGCCGATACCAGAAGATACCGATTCCAAGAACAAGGAGGAGCTTTGAGTCCACCAGCATTTTTCCCTTCAGCGTTTCGTCACGTGATGCGCCGGCGCTGGTCTGTCCGACAGGATGTGCGGTTCCTGAATGCAGCAGGTCGTCTTAAAACTGGAACGCAGAGAAATGAAAACTTTTCCGTCTTCGTCGGTTTTTTCCTGCAGACGTCAGAGCAGCCGAGGTTCGGTCCGGTTCTGCCCGCAGACCCGAACGGCTCCAGAACTCAGACCGGTCCGGGTCACGGTCCTGGCTCTCGCTGATCCGGATCACTTGGACTTGAACACGGATTCCCAGTCCAGGGGTTCTGATCCGGCTGCCTCCGGGTTCTTGGGGATGGACGGGAAGAAGTTCTGCATCTTCTGCCGGAACTCTGCCAACTGAAGAAGACACGAAGCGTCAGACGAAGCGGTCACGCGCCAGGCTGCAGCTGGAAATACTGAAGGAAAGCTGGGAATTATGGGTAAAAACAAGGCGGCGTACGCTGTGAACGCCGAGCGCTTTCCACGCGGTGACGCTGAGCAGACCCACCCCACACCAGGCGAACAGGGACCCCCACCCCAGAGCTCTGAGGGCCAGAGAGGCTCCGCTCTCCGGGACCACCGCCGTCGCCGTGACGCCCTGCAGGAGACAAACGGACCAATGAGAGCAAGGAGACTGTAACCACGGTAACTGTAGAGAACAGGTGGCTGTAAATAATGATCCCTAAACTCTAGGGATTGACCACTACCGATATTTTCTCATCAGCCAAAGGCCGATATTTGAAGCCGATACTGCATTTGACCCCCAAATTAATATAGCGAAGGATGAAGTGAAAATTAATTTTACATCTTTGAATATAAAAAAGAAGAAAAGCGTATTAAATATATTTGAAAAGAAGTTCTGCCAAAAACAACTGATACAGGTTTTTTAGGGCCGGCACGATACCGATATTTTCTCATCAGCCGATACAACCTCCTGATATTTAAGGCCGATAATTCAAGCTGATACGGCATTTGACTCCCAAATTAATATAATAAAGGATACAATGAAAAGTATTAATATATGTATATACATGTGTGTTTATATATATATATATATATATATATATATATATATATATATATATATATATATATATATATATATATATATATATACACGAAGTTGTATTCAAAATTATTCATACCCTACAATTACACAAAAGGCTAAGTTCTAGGGCTGGGAAAAATATTGACGCACTGAAATATCACGATATTTTCATATGCAGATTTCATATAGATATTTAAAAATGCGACATTGATTTATTTTACCAACGAAATTTCGTGAGATTTCACAAAAAATCTGCAAGATTTTGTGAATGAACAACGAAATCTTGTGAGATTTTATTAGTGAAATAGATCGATACCACATTTTTAAATATCAACATATCAGCAAATAAAAATATCGTGATATTTTAGTGTATCGATATTTTTTCCCAGCCATACTAAATTCACAATCGTAATTTAAATAACAAGAAACTGAAAAATAAATAAAAATTTAGAAAATTAAAATTTGGTGAATTTTAGTAACGCTTTTGAATTGAAGTTGAAAATGATATTTTAAAAGAAAAAAAAATGTTGGCATAAAAAATAAATTAAAAAATTATGCTGAGTGAAGTATCGGCCAACAAACCTGATGTATCAGCCGATGCCAATACCAGAAAAAAACATGTATCAGCCTAAAATATCGACTGGCCGAGGTATCGGTCTATCCTTGATCATCTCTGACTCCTCCCTCCTGTGACATCAGACAGGCTGTGATTGGTCGGAGGGTTTTAAGGTTGAACTGGTTCCTCTTGTTTCTTCTTCTGTGTATTTCTGGTCTGTTTGGATCAGAAAGTTTGACCCGAACCCGTCTGAGCAGAACTTATGATGAAGTCCCGGGTTAAAGTGGAAAGTCTCCTGATCTGTGACCTCTGACCTCTCGCCCTTCGCCGTAAATGTGCTGCAGGTTTCTGGTGAAATCCGTCACCAGAGACCAGCAGCGGTGCTCCGGTCAAATGTCACGTCTGAGTCGCAGCAGACAACAAAGACGAGTCTGTGACGGGAATAGTCGCTGGATTGTGTCCCCCCCCCCCTCCCGGAGCCGCTCACGGGTCGACCCCTGCAGGAATGAGTCAGGAGGACGAGCGGACGTCATCAGCTTCACACACTCGTCTTTTTCTCTGCGCATCACCGTCGCTGAGTGTGAAACGTGGATCCGTTTTTAGCAAATCAGTTTAAAATTAACGTCGTTATTTTTTATTTCTCTGTAATTCACAGAAGTTCCGCGCGGACCTCCACCTCTCACTGCTGTCATCAACGCAATCTGCTGCTGCTCCGTTCATCTCTGACCCCCCCAGACAAAAGATCGTAAACACGAAGGCAAAAAAACTGGTCCAGATTCTCAAAGTTCCTCCCATGTAGGGCTGCGAAATAATCCAGAATGAATGGAAACCGACATTCAGAACAATAAATTCATGTAATCTAGCTCATGTCAATTATTTATCAAAACAATCTTAAGAAATATTAAATACAAACACACACATTTATACATTTATATATATATATATATATATATTTTTTTTTTTCTCTGGGCATGTGCTGTAAAGTACATTTAATATATATATATATGTATATTCCCATTGGATGACCAGATATAGTAAACTGTTTGCTTCCTTTGATTTCTAAAATGAATATCTGCTGCTCTTCTATTATGAAAATATTTGCAACAAATACTTTCAGTAAGCTACGAGGACTGAAAACAAAACTGAAAATAATTACCAATTACTTTAATTTATTGTTGTTGGTTGTTTAATTATTTAATTAAAAAGTATTGAGACTGCCACGATGCTGAAAAATTAATCTAGTCACACGCCGACTGTGTAATAAACAGATGTTGTGTTCACATGTGTACCCCAGGAGAAGCGTGAACATCTGTGTACCTTATTAAACCACTCCGGGCTCTTCTTCTTCGCCAGAGCCAAAGTGGAACCAAATCCTGCGATCATCCCTGCTGAGGCCACGGTGGTCAGAAACGCTGCACCTGCACACAGGAAGTCAGCATCAGCGTGACGTCACTGCAGACTCGTGCCGGTAGAAAATGCAAACATGTTAAAAACGTCACGCAGTCTCAGTGAATCCTGTTACAGCCGCTAAATCTACGAGCAAGATGTGTAAATGTCAGAAAGGCAGATTCTGGTTCTTCCGCGAGCCGACTACGTTGTGACCTCACAGACAAACAGTCCCAACAAGCAGCTGCGCGTGCACATAGCCCTCCTTAACAGATGCTAACCGGTTAGCATCTAGCTCACCTTTTAATGTCTGCAGTTTGGCTTCTTCATCTTTATCTGCCTCATCTTTCGCTCTCACACCAGCGTCCTCCTCAGCGGCTGTCATGTTGCTTCGGTCCGTCTGCATAAAACCACCGGACATAAACAAGCTAGCAAGGACGGCGAAAACTAAATTAATTTAATTCTTTAATACTATAATAAAACATCTGAAAATATGTATTATGTTTTAAAACACAATATCCGAATTTAAAACTCGCTTGATTCATCGCCTTTTATGTATTTATTCACTCAGAAGGGAAGGAAGCGGAATCCTGACCCGAAGATCGTCTATTAAGCGGCAACGCTGTTTGAATTTAATGCAAAAAGGAAGAGATCTCACTCCGCTTTCGAAAACCTTCTGTGCCTGGTCATATCTGGAACATAGTTGTCAAACCTCAGTTACTCAGTATGTATAAATTAAACTGTTTTATTTATAGGTGTACACATGTATTAAAGCTACTACTATGTTTTTGTTGAGATACCCAGATCAGTTAATATTAGCATATTAACAGATCATCAGGTTGTGTGAAGTTAAAACTTCAGTCTCATTAACATCCTCTCTCAGAATGTTGTTTTATTTCTAACAAAAACATATAGACTTTGCATTTCCGTCATTCAGGAATCACCAGATCTGCTTCTGATCAAAAACTTGCTCCAATAGTAAAAAAAAATTTATTTAATAAGTAAGAAACTGAACCAGAAAAACTTACTGGTCCGAACTTAAGACAGTTATCATTTAAAAATACTGGAAGGCCATTTAAACCCCCCAGAAACTCTGTTAACCCATCTTATCTTGGTGGGAAACCTGGTTTTAGGGAGAAGTTTGGTCTTATTTCTAATTTAAAAACTCGCTTTGACTGAAACAGATTATAAAAACAACCTCATAAATCATGTTTCCTCTTTTTCTTTGCAGAGTGCGTACTCTTTATAATAGAGGATCTCTGCAGTCTCTGAGCTCTGCGGAGGATCAGGATGCTCTTCACCTCCTCCTCATCCTCCCTCTCTTCCTCATCCTCATCGACACAGACCACCTGAACCCCCAGACCCACGTCTGTCTCCCGTCCTGGATCAAACCCGTTCCCACCCAGAACCGGAACCATTTTCCCGGAGAATAAAACCCGGTTCAGAAGGACCGACACGGGGGTGTAGAAGCGCGCGTGCGACCGACCACGAGTTCGTGTTTGTTTACGGAATATTACGAAGAAAAAAAAAGAGATTTTAGTAAAAATGTCGGTTTTGCTTTCGTTCGGGCTCGCGCCAGGAAAGCGGGCGCGCGGATTCGTGTTGGAGGCGGACTGAAGAGAACCGAGCCCGCAGCTCGCGCGCAGCACCGAGTCCGGTTTTTCTCCACAACATCTGCCTCGCGTCTCTCTGCCTCGCGCTCACCTGTGAGGACGCATGTCTCAGGTCCAGCACGCGGCTCCGGACCAGCATCCGGGCCAGTACGACCAGATCTGCACCCGCAGCAGCAGCTGCTCCTCCCCGGCCGCTGCCGCCGGCCCCGAGCCGCCCCCCTGCCCGGCCCACCGGAGCCGGACCCCCCGCAGAAAGTGGCAGGTGTTCCCGGGGCGGAACCGGTTCTTCTGCGACGGCAGGGTCATGATGGCGCGGCAGACCGGGGTCTTCTACCTGACCCTGGTCCTCATCCTCCTCACCTGCGGCCTCTTCTTTACCTTTGAGTAAGTAAAACACCTGCAGTCCCACATTTGGGGTTCACGTGAGGTGACCTTTGACCCCAACTAGTTTCAGACCTAGAGATGCACCGATCCAGTTTTTCCCATCCAATCCGATACCTGGATTGAGAGTATTGGCCGATACTTGGGCTTATGGATGCACGATATAATCGACCCCTATAGCCTTAAAACTGAGTATAAGACATCGGCCACCCCACCGATATTTAACCGATATTTAACCGATATTTAACCGATCAGCCCGCTGTTTGTAAAGTTAAAAAAAAAAAACAGAAAACTACTTCTTCAAAAACTTCTTTTTTACAGACCTTAAAACTTCTAAAGACAGTTTTTTAGGATGTTCTGTGTGAACAGAGTTTAAACACGCTCATTAGTGTAAATAACCAAATATCCCGTGTTTTGTTTTTGTTTTTTGTTTGTTTGTTTGTTCTTTTCTTCGAGGATATAACGCACATATCCTCATAGTTTTGTTTGACACGACTGATTAAGTTTGATTTTTCTTCATAACACAAGTTGAGGTTTTATTTTTCTAATTTTACACAAAGAATGAATGTTACATAATTTATTTCTCAGCTTTAATATCGATATCATTATCGGCCACATGAGTTTTAAATTATCATCGTATTGGATATCGGCCAAAATTCCACTATCGTGCATCTCTATTCAGACCAGAACTCCAACTTTTCTCCCCTGACTCTTTTGTCCCCAACTCTGTTGGACTCGTTTGGTCCCCGGATGTTTTGGACCCTGACTCTTTTAGACCGACTCTTTTGGCCCCCCCATACTTATTCCTGGGATTCTCGGACCCCTGAGACCTTTAACTCTTGGGTCAACTCACTCATCTCTCTTCCTGACTCTTCAGATCCAGGACTCTGTGGCCCCCTTCACTTTTTGGGCCCCTAACTGTGGGACCCGAACCTTGACCACCCGTCTCTTATTGTGGCCCTAAACTTTAAAATCTTTGACCACAGTGATTTTGTCTCTAAGAAGAGCCTCTAGCACACGTATTTGTATGCTAGATATTTCATTGTTTTGTTATAAAATCTTGAGGTATTTCGTGAAGTCTCATGAGATTCCGTAACCAAATGATGATATCTCGCTAGATTTCATTAGTAAAATAGATCGATACCACATTTTTAAATATAGATATGGTATCGGCATATGCAAATATTGCGATATTTCAGTGTATCAATATTTTGATATTAATCAGTCGAGGTGCAGCAGCGTCATTACGTAAAAATGAAGCAAAAAAATTTGCACACCTAATAACGATATGTGGAAATATGATATCTCTCTCATGTAAAAACCATATCGCGATATCACATGGGTATATATACAGCCCTACTTTCCTGTAGCCGCTGGTAGATGAACGTTGACTCATGAAAGTTTGTTGCAGTTTCCTAAAAACGAGCTGTTTGTTCATCGTGATAAATCTTCACTGATCATGCACACAAGTTTTTCAGACACGTAAATGATTCCAGAACCAGAAACTAAAAATAATTCCAGAACCGGAAACTAGAAATAATTCCAGAACCAGAACCGGAAATAATTCCAGAACCGGAAACTAGAAATAATTCCAGAACCAGAACCTGAAATAATTCCAGAACCAGAACCGGAAATAATTCTAGAACCAAAAACTAGAAATAATTCCAGAACCGGAAACTAGAAATAATTCCAGAACCAGAACCGGAAATAATTCTAGAACCAAAAACTAGAAATAATTCCAGAACCGGAAACTAGAAATAATTCCAGAACCAGAACCAGAAATAATTCCAGAACCGGAAACTAGAAATAATTCCAGAACCAGAACCTGAAATAATTCCAGAACCAAAAACTGGAAATAATTCTAGAACCGAAAACTAGAAATAATTCCAGAACCAGAACCGGAAATAATTCTAGAACCAAAAACTATAAATAATTCCAGAACCAGAACCGGAAATAATTCCAAAACCAAAAACTATAAATAATTCCAGAACCAGAACCGGAAATTATTCTAGAACCAGAAACAAGTAAATAATTTCAGAACCAGAAGAAATAACTCAAAAACAGAAATTATTCCAGAACCGGAAACTAGAAATTATTCCATAACCAGAACCGGAAATAATTCTAGAACCAAAAACTAGAAATAATTCCAGAACCAGAACCGGAAATTATTCTAGAACCGGAAACAAGTAATAATTTCAGAACCAGAAACTAGAAATTATTCCAGAACCGGAAACTAGAAATTATTCCAGAACCAGAAACTAGAAATAATTTCAGAACCAGAACCGGAAATAATTCTAGAACCAAAAACTAGAAATAATTTCATAACCAGAACTGGAAATAATTCCAGAACCAGAAACTAGAAATAATTCCAGAACCAGAACCGGAAATAATTCCAGAGCCAGAAACTACAAATAATTCAAGAACCAGAAACTATAAATGATTCCAGAACCGGAACTACAAATAATTCCAGAACCAGAAACTAGAAATAATTCCATAACCAGAACCGGAAATAATTCCAAAACCAGAAACTAGAAATAATTCCAGAACCGGAACTACAAATAATTCCAGAACTAGAAACTAGAAATAATTCCAGAACCGGAACCGTAAATAATTCTAGAACCAAAAACTAGAAATAATTCCAGAACCAGAAACTAGAAATTATTCCAGAACCGGAAACTAGAAATTATTCCAGAACCGAAAACTAGAAATAATTCCAGAACCAGAACCGGAAATAATTCTAGAACCAAAAACTAGAAATAATTCCAGAACCAGAACTGGAAATAATTCTAGAACCAAAAACTAGAAATAATTCCAGAACTGGAAACTAGAAATAATTCCAGAACCAAAAACTATAAATAATTCCAGAACCAGAACCGGAAATAATTCCAAAACCAAAAACTATAAATAATTCCAGAACCGGAAACTAGAAATAATTCCAGAACCAGAACCGGAAATTATCTAGAACCGGAAACGAATTTTCCAGAACGGATAGATTAGATCAGAAACTAGAAATATTTAGAACCAGAACGAAATATTCTAGAACCAAAACTAGAAATATTTCATAACCAGAACTGGAAATAATTCCAGAACCAGAAACTAGAAATAATTCCAGAACCAGAACCGGAAATAATTCCAGAGCCAGAAACTAGAAATAATTCCAGAACCAGGAACCGTAAATAATTCTAGAACCAGAACTAGAAATAATTCCAGAACCAGAAACTAGAAATTATTCCAGAACCGGAACTACAAATAATTCCAAAACCAGAAACTAGAAATAATTAGAACCGGAACCGTAAATAATTCTAGAGCCAAAAACTAGAAATAATTCAGAACAGAAACTAGAAATTATTCAGAACCGGAACTAGAAATAATTCCAGAACCGGAAACTAGAAATAATTCCATAACCAGAACCGGAAATAATTCCAAAACCAGAAACTAGAAATAATTCCAGAACCGGAGCCGTAAATAATTCTAGAACCAAAAACTAGAAATAATTCCAGAACCAGAAACTAGAAATTATTCCAGAACCGGAAACTAGAAATTATTCCAGAACCGGAAACTAGAAATAATTCCAGAACCAGAACCGGAAATAATTCCAGAGCCAGAAACTACAAATAATTAAAGACCCAGAAACTATAAATGATTCCAGAACCAGAACCGGAAATAATTCCAGAGCCAGAACCGGAAATAATTCCAGAACTAGAAACTGAAATAACGCAGAACAGAATACTGGAACAAAAACTAGAAATAATCCCAGAACGGAAACTAGAAATAATTCAGAACCAGAACCGGAAATAATTAGAACCGGAAACTAGAAATAATTAGAACCAGAACTGAAATAATTCAGAACCAGAACGGAAATAATCTAGAACCAAAAACTAGAAATAATTCCAGAACCAGAACCGGAAATAATTCTAGAACCAAAAACTAAAATAATTCCAGAACCAGAACCGAATAAAAAACAAAAACTAATATTCAGACAATGAAATAATTCTACAGACGGATATGAACCAAAAACTAGAAATAATTCCAGAACCAGACGGAAATTATTCTAGAACCGGAAACAAGTAATAATTCCAGAACCAGAAACTAGAAATTATTCCAGAACCGGAAACTAGAAATTATTCCAGAACCAGAAACTAGAAATAATTTCAGAACCAGAACCGGAAATAATTCTAGAACCAAAACTAGAAATAATTTCATAACCAGAACTGGAAATAATTAGAACCAGAAACTAGAAATAATTAGAAAGAACCGGAAATAATTAGGCCAGAAACTAAAATAATTAAGAACAGAAACTATAAATGATTCAGAACCGGAACTAAAATAATAGAACCAGAAACTAGAAATAATTCATAACCAGAACCGGAAATAATTCAAAACCAGAAACTAGAAATAACAGACCGGACAAAATAATAGAACAGAACAGAAATAATAGACCGGAGAAAGCAAATAGAAATAAGACAGAACTAGAAATATCGAACCGAAAAGAAATATAGCAAACTAGAAATAACCAGAACAGAACCGGAAATAACAGAACCAAAAAAATAATAGAAGAACCGGAAATAATCGAAAAATAGAAATAATTAGAACTGGAAACTAGAAATAATTAGACAAAAACTATAAATAATTCAGGGGAAATAATTCAATATCGGGTAGAAATAATTCAGAAGACCGGTTCTAGAACCGGAAACAAGTAATTATTCCAGAACCGGAAACTAGAAATTATTCCAGAATCAGAAACTAGAAATAATTTCAGAACCAGAACCGGAAATAATTCTAGAACCAAAAACTAGAAATAATTTCATAACCAGAACTGGAAATAATTCCAGAACCAGAAACTAGAAATAATTCCAGAACCAGAACCGGAAATAATTCCAGAGCCAGAAACTAGAAATAATTCCAGAACCGGAACCGTAAATAATTCTAGAACCAAAAACTAGAAATAATTCCAGAACCAGAAACTAGAAATTATTCCAGAACCGGAACTACAAATAATTCCAGAACCAGAAACTAGAAATAATTCCATAACCAGAACCGGAAATAATTCCAAAACCAGAAACTAGAAATAATTCCAGAACCGGAACCGTAAATAATTCTAGAACCAAAAACTAGAAATAATTCCAGAACCAGAAACTAGAAATTATTCCAGAACCGGAAACTAGAAATTATTCCAGAACCGGAAACTAGAAATAATTCCAGAACCAGAACCGGAAATAATTCCAGAGCCAGAAACTACAAATAATTAAAGACCCAGAAACTATAAATGATTCCAGAACCAGAACCGGAAATAATTCCAGAGCCAGAACCGGAAATAATTCCAGAACTAGAAACTAGAAATAATTCCAGAACCAGAAACTATAAATTATTCCGGAACCGGAAACTGCAAATTATCCCAGAACCAGAAACTAGAAATAATTTCAGAACCAGAACCGGAAATAATTCTAGAACCAAAAACTAGAAATAATTCCAGAACCAGAACCGGAAATAATTCCAGAACCAGAAACTAGAAATAATTCCAGAACCGGAAACTAGAAATAATTCCAGAACCAGAAACTAGAAATAATTCCAGAACCAGAACCGGAAATAATTCCAAAACCAGAATCTAGAAATAATTCCAGAACCGGAACTACAAATAATTCCAGAACCAAAAACTAGAAATAATTTCAGAACCGGCACCGGAAATAATTCCAGAACCGGAGGTGATAACTTTTAATAATTCAGGCATTTCAGGAATTTTCCACACTGATGTTTACACAACAGATACACTGAACTGGAGCCCCCGGAGCCGCGTGGGGCCCCCCTCTGTGGAGGCCTCTGATTGGTGGAGACCCTCAGCGTGTCCTCTCTGTGTGTCCTCAGCTGTCCCTTCCTGGCGTCCAACCTGACCCCCGCCATCCCCGCCGTGGGCGGCGTGCTCTTCGTCTTCGTGATGGGGATGCTGTTCAGGGCCAGCTTCAGCGACCCCGGCGTCCTGCCCCGAGCCACGCCGGAGGAGGCCGCCGACCTGGAGAGGCAGATAGGTAACCGTGGCAACGCTTGGAAGCTGCCGGCACGCGTGTCGCCTCGTTTTCCGTCAGACAGAAACGGAACATCTCGCGTCTGTTTCTGGAAAACTGTTCTGATATTTAATGTATTTTTATCGGAGGGGGAGGGACAGAGCTGTCAATCACAGCCCAGCAGAGCTCAGAGAGTGTGAGGCAGGACGGACGGACGGAAATAAGAGTTATTTTTACTCTTTGTTTTGTTGATGATGGTCAGGAATTTATTTATTTATTTGTGGTCAGGAATTTATTTGGGGATGCAAAGTCTGAAACGGAGCGAGGTCTTCAGTTTCCCACGTTAGTCGGTGAGAGGATGAAGGAAAGTTTTTCTCTGGGAAGATTTTTAACATCCGTTTGCTTCAGGTTTGTTTTTTTCTGAAAAGTTTTTAGAAAATTTTAAATTTTAGAAATAAACTCTGGAATACAGTCCTGGTGAGCTTCATTCATTTATTTTATTTTATTTTATTTTTTATCTTATTTCATTTTATTTTCTTTTAGTCTATTTCATTTTTTATTTGATTCTGACTTTAATTTCTGAATTCTGACTTTTTTTCCAGAACATTTTTTTTTTTAAAAGGGATTTTTTAATTTTTTTTTTTTTTACTTTTGAGGTTGAAGTCAGGATTCTGACTTTTTCAGAAATTGAAAAAAAAATCCCCTGAAATTTTTTTCTTAATGTTCTAGGGGGAAAAAGTCAGAGAGAGATTATAGTCAGAAATAAATATAAAATAAAATAAAATAGATAAAATGAAGCTCAACAGGACTGATTAAGTCAGAATTATAAATTTTTTCTCAGAATTTTTTTTCTGCGTATGAAAATATTGCGATATTTCAGTGTATTGATATTTTTTCTCGGCCCTAGTTAATAACTAAATATCCCCTGTTTTTGGGTGTTGGTTTTTTGTTTTTTTTCTCGGGGAGAAGCAAATCCAGGTTTTTCCAGGATATCACGCACATGTCCTGTTAGTTTTGTTTGAACAACTGTCATTAAGTTTGACTTCTACATAAACACAAGTTGACATATTTTTCTAATTTGGCACAAGGAATGAATATTACATAATTTATTTTTCAGCTTTAATATCGGTATCAATATCAGTTATCAGCCATATAAGTTTTAAAATATCGGCATATCGGATCTGGGCCAAAATTCCAATATGGTGCATCCCTGTTGTCATATGTAAACGTGTCCTGGACCTGCGTTTGTTCCTCGGGGGGGGGGAGCAGCTGGAGGTGTAAATGTTGTGTGTTGTTGCGCAGCGTCGTGTGATGGTGAGTCGTGTGTTTTCAGACTCGGGGGGCTGCTCCAGACCTCCTCCCCGCACCAGAGAGGTTCAGATCAACGGACAGTCGGTCAAACTGAAATACTGCTTCACCTGCAAGATCTTCAGGCCTCCTCGAGCGTCGCACTGCAGCCTGTGCGACAACTGTGTGGGTCAGTGTGTGTGTTTGTGCGTGTGTGCGTGTGTTTGTGCGCGTGCATGTGCGCGTGTGTTTGTTTGTGTGTGTGTGTGCGTGTGTGTGTGTGTGTGTGCGCGTGTGTGTTTCCATCTTTAACCAGAGATGATTTAAACTCAGATTAAATAACTTTTATTTCTAGCTTGAATCTGGTGTGTTTGTGTCCGTCAGAGCGGTTCGATCACCACTGTCCCTGGGTGGGGAACTGCGTGGGACGGAGGAACTATCGCTTCTTCTACCTCTTCATCCTCTCCCTCTCCCTTCTCACCATCTTCATCTTTGCCTTCGTCATCACGCACGTCATCCTCAGTGAGTAACTGCCGCTCTCCGTTTTACTGCGACTCCCCATCGCTCCGGTTATGAAACAGAAGGCGGAGCCTCGGTGAGTTCACACAGAGACGAGTTCTGGACCGGACCGGACCGGACCGGACCGGACCGATCAGCAGGAGGAGCGAGCACGAAGTTCATGACTATGTTACACTGCAAAAACTCAAATCCTACCAAGTAGATTTTTCTGGTCAAAATATCTCATCACACTCAGAATAAGACAAAATTACCTAAAGACAAACATTTCAGTGAGATATAAGAACTTTCTTTAAGGCGATGCATCTTATTTCAAGAAATCTTATCAAGAAAATTTTGCTTTTTTTTTAACTTAGTTTAAAGGAATATTCCTCCCACAGAATGATGTAACTTTATCTTCCACCCCCCCTCATGGTGAGAAAGACTCTGCAGCACTTTTTTAATATCTCAAATGCAGCCGGCGATCAGGAAGGCTTCTCGTTTCCCCCCAACTTTCATATAATGGAGTTCACCGGGGTCCGAGCCAAAAAGGTCCATAAAAGTCCACAAAAACTTGTCAATATTCCTCCATACTGCTCGTCCAATGTAATCCAAGTGTCCTGAGTGGGTAGCATCCAGAATTTACTGGAAACCATCATTTAGTAGATTTTTAGAGCCTAAACAGTAGAACATCAGTACTATATCTTACTTTCATGAAGCACGCATATGCGCGTTCACGAAACTCTCACTGAAATGTTCCTGTTTATGTAGTTTTCTCTTATTTTCAGTGAGATGTGAAATCTACTTGTCAGATGTGAGTTTTTGCAGTGCAGAAACTGGGATTGAAGCAGCTGAAACTTGCTGTCGTTCTGGGTTTTATCCAGACTCGGTGTTCTTGTCTCAGAGTTTTGATTGGCTCTCGTTGGTCTCAGGTTTTTGGAGTTTAGACTGTTTGGATATTTTTGATTCGTATCTGATTCCTGGAAGTTTTCCTTAAAAGTTCGGAGTCTGTTTTCTGTCCCAGCCTGTGAAAGCGGTGAGACTTTTCCACGACCGCGTTTTCCTGGAGGGAGATTGTGGATGCTTCCCCGTCCGTCACACATGCCGATGTGCTCCTCCCCGTGAAGCTGTAATGACCAGCAGCGTGTCTCCGATAAACCCGTGTTTTCCTCTGAACACTGCGCTGCTTGTTGTCTGTTTTTAGCAGCAGAGCTAAAAAAAGATGCATCAGATCGTTGTGACTTTGATCTGCAGCAGGAAAATTGGGAGGGAATGACTCCAGATCGTCTGTTTGCTCTGCTGGAGCCTGAAACTGAGAAAAGTCGAGCTTTCTCATCACAAACACAAGTCACCGACTCACAGGTTCGACTCCTGATCAGTCAAACCATCTGCAAAAGGATCCGTGAAGGAGTTTGTTTATTTAACGCACTCAAAATAAAATCGTCAGGTTTTTCTGTTTTAGCTTGAAGACGAGTTCATTCGAGTTCTGCAGCTTCAGTTTGATTTTACAGTTAATAAAACTGATGGTTTTACGGTCTGAGACGGACTTCTGACCACAGTCCAGGTGCAGATGCAGTCATCAATGATCCAAACAGAAAATCTGGATGAAACTGTGCGATATACCGATATGATATTTACACATATTGTTATATCGCTGTATTAGTTGTGCAGATTTTTTAGCTTTATTTTTTCGTAATGACCCGGCTGCCTTCACTGACTACAAAGAGGTCACCTGTTTATTTTATAAGGGTGGAAAAAAAACATTGATACACTGAAAAATCGTGGTATTTTCATATGTTGACACCATATCTATATTTATCGATCTGTTTTTTTTTTTTTTTTATCGATCTAGTTTACGAGATATCATTGTTTTGTTACAAAATCTCATGAGATTTTCACTAAATACCACGATATTTATGTAACAGAGCGATGAAATCTCGCGGTATTTCATGAAATCTCACGAGATTTTGTAACAAAACGATGATATTTCGCAAGATTTCATTTCTAAACTAGATGGATAAGTATAGATATGGTATCAGCATATGACAGTGTATCAATATTTTTTCCAACCCCTATTATCTAAACTGTCTGGAAGACAATCCTCCCCAAGACTTTTACAAAGAAATCATAAAAAACCAGCAACTATCTTTAATTACTTTGATCTAACAAACATCTCTAACCAGTGTTTCATCAGTTCCATCTCTGCAGTGGAGCGATACTTTATGATAAACATGTTTCAGTACTAAAAAACAGCTGTTTGGTATGAAATGAAACTTTTAGACAGATTAGGGTAAAAATATCGGGATATATCGTATATCGTCATCTAAAATAAATACATGGTGATATGATATTTGGTCCATATCGCCCAGCCGTAGATGAAATACGGCAACGTGCATACGTAAAACATTATTAGCTTTACATGTGATTTACACACCTGCACTGGTGCTGAATGCAAACCCAGCTGCAGGATCGGCCCGGTCTCTCCAGAACCCTCACGGTGCCACGCGTTGCTTCTGGGAGGTGATTTGTCTCTGAAGTTTCTGGGTTTTCTGTTATTTATCAGGTTGATTATTAATTATTGTTCATTTGGTGTTTTGCGGGAACATTGTGGGATTTATTTGACTTAAATGAACAAAAATCTGATTTTTTAAAATGTGATATCAAACATGAGATGAAGAAACTACGCAGAGACTCACTGATGAATACCAGCATGAACCGGTATTTTAGTGGCATTACCTGGAAAACTGTTTAAAGAACCGGATGATTCATGTGTCTTAATTTTGCATCCAAATAAACGTGTTTGTGAAATGAGCTGATGTCTGTAAATATCCGGTCCGATCGTAAATGCGGTTTTCTTGTCATTAAGTCTGTTTTCTCTCTGCGTGTCTTGCAGGATCAAACCGGACCGGTTTTCTGAGCGCGCTCAAAGACAGCCCGGCCAGATATCCTTTACTGTGGGAGAGGGATGCGCGATATAATCGCCCCCCCCCTATCGGTATCGGCCTGTATCGGCCTTAAAACTGAGTATTTTGTCTTATTTTGAGTGAGGTGACATATTTTGACTTGAAATGAGAAAAATATACTTGGTAAGCTTTGAGTTTTTTTTCTTTTATATAGCTTTTGATAAAAATGTTGCATATTGAACCTTAAACTGATCAGGTCACCGAGTCGTTCTGGAAAACAGAGAGAAAACGTTAACTTTCAGTTGGTCACAAATCGAGCTCACAGCCGTCTCAGAAAATCAAACAGGCTTTAATTACAGCTCATACGCCCGACTCTAACGATGTTTCTTAGAAATCAATGACTCTGATGCTGCTGCCGTCCACAGGTCAATATGTCCCATGATGCATTGCCAAGGTCAGACTGTTTTTGTCACACCCAGTGATGAACACATTAGTGTGGGCTCCACTTTCTGCTCCTGCCACCTGTTCTGTGAGGCGAAACCCGGCAGCGGTGTCCGGGTTCCCCACCCGGCAGAACCCGGCAGCGGTGTCCGGGTTCCCATCCCGGCAGAACCCGGCAGCGGTGTCCGGGTTCCCATCCCGGCAGCGTTGTCCGGGTTCCCATCCCGGCAGCGGTGTCCGGGTTCCCATCCCGGCAGCGGTGTCCGGGTTCCCATCCCGGCAGAACCTGGCAGCGTTGTCCGGGTTCCCATCCCGGCAGAACCCGGCAGCGGTGTCTGGGTTCCCATCCCGGCAGAACCCGGCAGCGGTGTCCGGGTCCCGGCAGCGGTGTCCGGGTTCCCATCCCGGCAGAACCCGGCAGCGGTGTCCGGGTCCCGGCAGCGGTGTCCGGGTTCCCATCCCGGCAGCGGTGTCCGGGTCCCGGCAGCGGTGTACGGGTTCCCATCCCGGCAGCGGTGTCCGGGTCCCGGCAGCGGTGTACGGGTTCCCATCCCGGCAGCGGTGTACGGGTTCCCATCCCGGCAGCGGTGTCAGGGTCCCGGCAGCGGTGTACGGGTTCCCATCCCGGCAGCGGTGTACGGGTTCCCATCCCGGCAGCGGTGTACGGGTTCCCATCCCGGCAGCGGTGTCCGGGTCCCGGCAGCGGTGTACGGGTTCCCATCCCGGCAGCGGTGTCCGGGTCCCGGCAGCGGTGTCCGGGTTCTCATCCCGGCAGCGGTGTCCGGGTCCCGGCAGCGGTGTCCGGGTTCTCATCCCGGCAGCACATCTCAGCCTCGCGTTCACGTTCAGGGAAAACGTGTGCGCGTTGTTGAGTTTCCTCCGAATCAAAGAGCCGAGCTCGTCCTTGACTCTGCTCCGCACCGTCCTGGAGGTGGTGGTGTGCTTCTTCTCCGTCTGGTCCATCGTCGGCCTGTCGGGCTTCCACACCTACCTGATCAGCTCCAACCAGACCACCAACGAAGATGTGAGTACGCCGGGCGTAGACCAGCCCCAAGCCCGGAAACGAGGGGCTCTCTTACTCAGTGTTGGTTTAATGTCCCGGTCCAGATTAAAGGAACCTGGTCCACCAAGCGAGGGAAGGATAACTACAACCCCTACACGCACGGAAACGTCCTGACCAACTGCTGCGCTGCTCTGTGTGGGCCTCTGCCCCCCAGGTGAGTCAGCCTCTCTGCACCAGGACTACACCCAGAACTACAGCCGGGACTCAAACCAGGAGGAAACTGGCCTCACGTCTGGACTAGGGATTACAGATACAGATGATACAGATTTTTAGGGTTGATATCAGTCAGTCAGTCATTTTCTGTACCGCTTATCCAGTTCAGGGTCGCGGGGGTTGCTGGAGCCTATCCCAGCGATTATCAGGTGAGAGGCGGGGTACACCCTGGACAGGTCGCCAGTCTATCGCAGGGCTGATATCAATACAGATATTTTTTCATCAGCCAATGACCGATGCAACCTGCCGATATTTGGGGCCGATACTGCATTTAATCCCAAAACTAATATAATGACGGACACAATGAAGGCTGATTTTGAAAACTCTTTAAAAAAAAAAGAAAAAAGCACTTTGAATAAATATATGTTAGAGAAATAGTGCACTTGAAAACAAATAATAAATAGAAACATGAAACTTATAATGAAGATAAAAAAGAAACAGTATAATTGTAATATATATACAGTGTGTATACAGTGTGTATATATATATATATATATGTACATATTAGGGCTGGGGGGAAAATCGATTCACCGAAATATCGGGATATTTTCATATGCTGATATCATATCGATATGTAAAAATGTGGTATCAATCTATTTTACTAATGAAATCTTGCAAGCTTTCATTGTACAGTCAAGGAAACTCGCTGGGTTTTCGTGAAATCTTGCGAGATTTCACCATTATCTTACGAAATCTCGCGAGATTTCGTTGGTAAACTAGATCAATACTGCATTTTTGAATCTCTATATGAAATCTGCATATGAAAATATTGCGATATTTCAGTGTATCGATTTGTTTTCCCCAGCCCTAATATATATATATATATACATATATATATATATATATATATATATATAATATATATATATATATATATATATATATATATATATATATATATATATATATATATATATATATATATATATACATGTACATAAATCATTTATACTCTCCAATTAAAGAAAAGGCTAAATTGACAATTAAATAACAGGAAAATAAATAAACGAATGAAAAGTAAAAATGTACAAAATTATAGTTTAGTGAAATAAAATGTTGCTGTTTATTTGTGGTTGTAAAAAATTTAAAAAAAAAAACAAAAAAGCCCCAGCAAAATTAGAGAGTCTTCCTCATGAAAAAGAACCACCATCCCTGCCGGCAGGGGAGAGTCGGATGGGGTAAACACCTGAATGTTTCAAATTGTTGCTCAATAAAATTTTAGCTTCAGAGCCCCATCATGCTTTTTCACTTGTTTTCATTTTTTTCTGTTTGTTTTTAATATTACTTTCAAACCACAATTCAAAATCAATGTCATAATTTTCATAGAATTTTTTTATTTATTATTACTTTTGCCAATTTCAGCTTATTTCACTGGCAGGTGATTTTTTTTTCCTGTCTTTAATTTGAGGGTATGAATAATGTTGAGGACAGCTTTATATGTATTTATATAAATAACAGCCAGTCTGTTGATATCCAGTTGCTGGCGTGGGACAAAGTTGTTATTGTTAACTAAAACTAACAAAAAACCTAAAACTAAAATTGAAAAAACATTTTCTTTAACTAAAATGGGAATAAAAATGAAAGTTTAAAAAAAACAAAAACTATAACAACTGAAACTGCATTGTGTCTTTACAAAACTAAAACTAACTAAAATTATTACAAAAACATCCTTAGTTTTAGTCTGTGTTAAATTTATTTAATACATGAGCCTTTTGAGTTGATATAAAATCTATTTCTATTTAATCTGTTTACTTTGTTCTACCGGTTTTACTCTGAGTGACTTTCTGATGATTTTGAATGTCACACCAGACAAATACATATAATTTACGGAGAAAAAAAACTACCCAAAAACTAAAACTAACACTGAATCTAATAAAAACTAAACTAAAACTAAGCATTTTCCAAAAAACTAAAAACTAGCAAACCTGCTCAAAAAACTAACTGAAACTAACTGAACTGAAAAACAGAAAGTAAAAACTAAATAAAAACTGAAACTAATTAAAGCGGGCCTCTAATTTGAAGCGAAACAGGGCTGCATCACGGGGTTCCAGGCAGGAAACAGAAAGCTGTTACGTACATGTGGTTTCTCAGCTTCTGGTCACTGCAGGGCAACAGCAGCTCCAGGAATGTACACGATAAATGTCACTGCACCATTAATGCGAGTCAGAAACACATTTTTAAGCTTGGAAAGTTACGTAGTGCTCCTTTAAGGAGAACACTTCAGTCTGGACCAGAGCCAGAACTAAACTAGATTGTTGGCTAGACAGAATTTAACACTTAGTTTAGGGAATAAAGTCAGAATTGACCCAAATATGGCCCACATCTGAGTTTTTATGGTGCATGACGGGAGTAAAAGCAGCTAAAGGTGGAACTAAACTAACCCTCATCGCTCCGTAAGAAAAAGTTACGTTCAGCTTCTTAAGGCCGCAGGCTGGCCGATGTCAGTTACTGGCCTGTAAATATTATCTAAAAATGAAACGTTGCCATTTTCTTTCATGGCTGTCATCACAGACTTCTGGCCGAACCATCAATAGCAAAAATTCACTGGCCCTCATTTATCAAACGATCGTACGACGAAAATCTGTGGGTACGACCATTTCCAAAAAGAAACGGGAATAAATAATTAAAAAGGGGGGGGGGGGAAGAAAAAAAAACAAAAAAAAACAAAGATTAGGTGGGAAGGGAGAAAGAGGGGGGGGGGGAAAGAAGGGGGGGGGGGAGAAGAAAAAAAAAATAAATAAAAGGGGAGGTAGTAAAATAAAAAAAATAATTAACAAATAGAAGGAGAAAGAACTAAAAAAAAAGAGAAGAAAAAGGGGGAGGGGGAGGGGGGAGGAAGCAAATCCAAAATAGGAAAAAAGAAGGGAAGAATAAATATCCCAAAAAAATAAAAAAAAATAAAAAATAAAAAAAAGATTAGGGAGAAAAGGATTTCCCCCTTGTGTGGATCTCACACCAGGGGAATAGAAGGGGGGGGGGAGGCAGATGCGGGGGGGGGGGGGGGGGGGTGTGGGGGGGGGGGGAGGGGGGGGGGGGGGTGGGGGGGGGAGGGGGGGGGGGGGGGGAGGAGAAGGAATAAAAATTGAGAAAAATAAACTCTTGAGGAGGGGTGGAGAATTTGGGGGGGGGGGGGGAGAAGATGCGCGAAGGGGGGGATGGCCGGGGGGGGGGGGGGGAGGGGGGGGAGGTGAGGGGGGGGGGGGAAAGGAATATAATTAAAAAATAAATATAAGAAAGAGGGGTAGGAGAGAAGGAATATTAAATATAAAGCAGTTTATTTTTCCTTGGTGTGGGAGGATCCAGGGGTGGGGGACAACGGGGCGGAGAAGGGAGGGGGGGGGGGGGAAATATGGGAGGTAATAAAAGATAAAATTGTAAGAAGGATGGGGGGGATAAGGGGAGGTAATAAAAAATAAAAAAAGAGAAAAAGGAGGAATAGATGTATAGGGGAGACGGGGGGTGAGGCTTCTTGAGTTGGTTAATGTAATCAAACCTATATCTTTATCAAAAGAAGGACACATTGATCCCCCCAAGAATTTTGGTTCCCTCGCGGGTAACCGGGGGGAGCGGTATGATGGGGGCGTAGTGGGGTGAATATAAAGGGGATTTGTTGACTTTCGGGAGGGAGGAAATGGAGGGGATTGGGGGGGAGGCAATAAGTTTAAAAATTTTAACCCTTTCAATTCCACTTTGCATACATGGTGCTCCAACTTCCAAAAATTAAAAATGGGGTTAGAATAAATGTTATCAATGCAAAATGATTTTTTTTGTGCAGGATTATCAGAGCCCTTAAGTATTTAAAAACGGTCTAAAAATGTTTTTTGATGCATCTTTACTTTTTGTGTTACAGTGGTTTTTTAAAAAAAGTTAGATTAAGCTTCTTAAGGACACGGACTGGCCAATGGCCTGTAAATATGCTCTAAAAATTAAAATTTGCAATTTTTTTTTTTTCATGACTGTCATCACAGACTTCTGGCCGAACCATCAATACCAAAAAACAATGAGTTTCAAAATTTTAATCCTTTAAATTCCAGTTTGTACACACAATGTTCCCACAGCCTAAAACTAAAAAGTGGGTTAAAATAAGTAAAAACTAGCCTGTAGGTGGCAGGTTATTATTAGGTATGCAGAGCAGACATAAGCATAGATTATAGCAACCACAATTAAAAAAGCTCAATGAGAAGTTGTTTCAAGATAAAATGCAAAAACAATGTGGGAGAAACTCCAGTTTGAACTGGAATGGCAGCATTACAGAGAGGGAACTAAATTCCCTGCAAAAGACTGAGCTAAATAATTAGCATGTGATCTGACTGATCACAAAAAAACAAACACCAAAATGACAAATGTGAGACTCTTTCACGCTCAAATAACCTCACATGGAAGAAGAACAAAGATGTTTTACTTCATTTAATGTGTTCATCATGTTTGAGTGTTTGAAGGACTCTGATTGGCTGAAATAACATTGAAGTCTCTGGTTTCATCACTAAGATAAAAAGCGGGGGGGGGGGCTCCTTCTGAGTAAATGGTCTGATGTCATGGAAAACAGTTCAAACTACATCATTGAAGTGTAGAGCAAGTGTGTGAGGAGAAAAATGTTCTCCTAAACATTTATTCTGGAATAACATTTGATTCTAGAAAGGTCCTTTTCAATGCAAGTCAATGTGGCACGGATTGGCTCTAAGGAGGAAATGAGGAGGATTTTAGTTAGAGACCTTAGAGAAAGAGTTACACCCCCCATCTTCTAGAAGATCATGAGTCAGACCAGAATACACACCTGCACCAAGTTTATGCTGTTTGCATTAGTAGAAAAAAAGTAACATAAAAGGTCGTTCACCCCCCCTTCAGAAAGCTTAAGGAACTATGAGGGCTAGACTTAATCAGAATATTGAAGCCAGGGCGTAAGTGAGTTTGGTCTTATGTTAAGTAAAAACTGAGGGCTGAAGTTTGAACAAAAAAGATTTTGATCTGAACTAAACTGGTATAAACCAGACAGACGTCTGAACCAGATCTCGCTTTGACTCAGGACTGGAGTCGGGAAGCTGCAGACCTAAACTGTGAACTATTCCCGTCACACGACTCTCGCCTCTTCTCAAGTTTCAAGATTCAATTTATTCATTATTACACAAAATTGTAAGATGAAATTACAGCGCTGCCAAAAACCAGCTAAATTCATCAGCCGGGAGTCGGAGAAGCCGGAGGATGAGGACGAAGGAGTCGGGACTGCAGCCACGTTCGGTTGATCTGACTGGTTTTTACAAAGTCAGCATGTTTTCTGTGTGACGCTCCAGCAGACAAACACGTCTGGTAGAAATCTATAACATGTTATCCCTCAAAGGCAGCTTTTCAGATTTGGGATGCACGATATTGGAATTTTGGCCGATATCCAATATGCCGATATTTTGTAACTCATGTGGCCGATAACCAATATCGATACCGATATTAAAGCTGAAAAATAAATAATGTAATATTCATTCTTTGTGAAAAAATGAGAAAAATACCTCAACTTGTGCTATGTTTAACAAGTCAAACTAATAGGGGATTATCACGCTTCCGTGTTCCGAACTTCCGGTTTGAAACACTTAGACGGCCCACTTCCGGCCCAGTTCAATGTCCCTGCTTTACTTCGTAGATAACGTGAATAAACGCCAGCCCTACTGAAATTTTCACGGATTCCAGACTGAAGTGATACTAAGGAGGAAGTGGATCAAAGCGATCGATTCGCCGCGGTGAAGGACCGAACTTTACAATAAAACACACGTTTGTTTGTAGCCGGCAGACTGCGCAGTCATGTTAGCAGGTTAGCATTAGCCAGCTCGATAACGTGCCTAACTTTGTGCGGCTGAAAACACACAAGCATCTGAAAGCGTCTCCTTTCTTGGCAGTCCCCAGTTGTTCCACTGGAAACGGGGGGGTCAACAGACCCGATTTTCAGATGTTTGTGTGTTTTAAGACGCACAATGTTAAGCACGTCAGTAAACGCTGAGCTGGCTAATGCTAGCATGCTGTGAAGTGCCGGTGTTGTGTCCCACCGGCGACAAACAAACGTGTGTTTTATTATAAAGTTCGGCCCTTCACCGCGGCGAATCGATCGCTTTGATCCAGCTTTTGATCCAGTATCACTTCAGTCTGGAATGAAAACTTAAGTATGTTTGGAGTTTATCCGATTTAAACAGTATAACAGAGCAGGAACGGCTGTCGTTAACATGGCCCGGAAGAGGAAGTGCCCAAATACCGGGAACTTCCGGTAAGCGTGATAATCCCCTATGGGATATGTGCGTTATATCTAGGGCTGGGGAAAAAAATCGATACACTGAAATATCGCGATATTTTCATAGACTGATATCATATTGATATGTAAAAATGTGGTATCGATCTATTTTACTAATGAAATCTCACAAGATTTTGTTGTTCAGTCACGAAATCTTGCGGGTTTTCGTGAAATCTCGCAAGATTTCATTGTTATCTTACGAAATCTCGCAAGATTATATCCTAGAACCACCTGGATTTTCTTCTCCCTGAGGAAAAACAAAAAAAGCAACACCCAAAAACAGGGGATATTTGGTAGGGCTGGGAAAAAATATTAATACACTGAAATATTGCGATATTTTTTGCTGATGTCATATTGATATTTAAAAACACGGTACTGATTATTTAGCTAACATAATCTCGGGAGATTTTGTGGGAAAAATAGACCAATATCGCATTTTCAAATATCAATGTGAAATCTGCATATGAAAATATTGCGATATTTTAGTGTATCAATATTTTTTCCCAGCCCTAATACTTGGTTATTTACACAAATGAATGTGTGTAAACTCTGTTCACACAGAACATTTTTTTTTAGACTTAAGAAACAGTGGCCTGATCGGTTAAATATCGATTAAATATCGGTTAAATATCGGTGAGGCGGCCATTGTCCGATACTCAGTTTTAAGGCCGATATAGGCCGATTATATCGTGCATCCCTATTTCAGTTGTTTGTTTATGGTTGAAAGTGTCGCCTCGCTGCTCGAACTTAAAACAGCTAAAAATATCATCGCTTCCTTCTGCTCCTCTACCTCCTCATCATCTCCACTCTTCCTCCTCCTCCTCTTCCTCCACAGCAGACTGTGTGCTTCTGTATTTAATGAGGACAGTTTTCAGCTGAGACCTTCCTCAGAGTAATTACTCCCCGTTCCTCCCTCCTCATCCTCGCCTTCTCGTCTCTGCAGAGTTTCACGTTCCTTGTTGCTGGTGAAGCTGCAGACTTCATCATGAAAATGATGAAATTTCAGTGGATCGCTTTAGTTTCTGTCAGATCTCAGCGTTCATGTTTGGTCCTGAGAGCTGAGCTGGATTTCTTCACATATTCTCATCATGATGTGAGTAGTTCACGGACAGAAAGATAAAATCCGGTATCAGAACACCGACCGACAGGTCCGCAGACGTGATTCTAAGCAGGAAGGATTCATTTCTACCAGTAAACTTCATCCATACGATGTGTTGCAGAAAAATGCTGACTGACTGTTTGATGCCGTCTCCTCTCATAGAAACCTGATGTTTGAAATGTTGAGCATTTGTGGGACATCCATTCAGAAGGTGAAAAAAGAGGGGAAAAAGTTGTAATAAAGAAAGAAAAGAAAAAACCTTGACAAATTACATCTGAAAATTACAGAAGAGGATTGGGGCCATTGAAGAAAAAATAAAAAATTCTGACAAAAAAAAAGTCAGAATTCAGACTTTTTTTTTGCAGAACATTTTTTTTAATTTAGGGAGTTTTTTGGGGGGGGGGGGGGGGGGGAGGGATTTGTATTCTGACTTTTTTTTTCCAGAACATTACAAAAAAAAGGGTAAATTTTTTGGGAGGTTTTTTTGTTGTTTCTTTGTTTTTGTTTTTTTCAATTTCTGAAAAAAAGTCAGAATTCTGACTTTTTCTGCAGAACATTAAAAAAAAACAATAAAAATAATATTTTGGGAGGGTTTTTTATTTCTGAAAAAAATAAGACTTTTGACTTTTTTCCAGAACCTTACAAAAAAAAGAGTAAATATTTTGGGAGTTTTTTTTTTCTGAAAAAAGTAAGAATTCTGACTTTTTTTTGCAGAACATTTCAAACAAAAACAGAATATTTCGGGAGGGTCTTTTTTTTTTATTTCTGAAAAAAAAAATTAAAGTTCTAACTTTTTTCCAGAACATAAAAAAGAATAAATATTTAGCTTTTTTTCCACTTTCTGAAAAAGTCAGAATTCAGAACATTACAAAAAAAAGAGTTAATATTTCGGTAGGGTTTTTTTTTTTTTTTTTTTTTGTCAAATTCTGAAAAAAGTCAGAATTCTGACTTTTTCCATAATATTACAAAAAAAGAGTATTTCAGGAGGGGTTTTTTTGGTTGTTTTTTTCAATTTCTGACAGAAGTCAGAATTCTGGCTTTTTGTTTTGGCAGAATATTAAAAAAAAACAATATTTTAGAGGTTTTTTTTATTTCTGAAAACAAAGTTTAAATTCTGACTTTTTTTCATAATTCTCATTTTTCTGATTTTTATCTGAACTGTCATTGGAAACCCGAACACATACGCACAGAACAGGAGGAATTATATAATGGAATCATCACAAACATCAGTTTTACCTCAGAGATAAAAGACACGAACATGATGGGAAACGTTTATTAGAAACTTCGTGTTTCTTCGTGGTGGCTGGAAGCCGTTGTAACCACGCAGATCTGAAGTTCCTCTCCTGAGGAGGAGACGGAGCTGCAGGGACATTTTCTGGTAGTTATTTATATCGCTGAGAAGTCTGGATGGAGCACCAGCTAACGGTAATGCTAACGCCGCTAAATGCTAGATGTGTTAGATGCTAACATCTAACACTTTGGAAAGAAAAGATTTTTAGGAAAAAAAAGAGAGAAAATCAGCTGTTGAGGCAGAAAATGTCTGTTATGTTTGGAAGTTTTTAAAAAAATTCTAAGAAAAGTTTAAATAAATAAATTATTAAATGAAATTTTTGCTTTAATTTCCTGTCTAAACAAATAAAATCCAGGTTTTTACAGATTATTTAAGTTGAGCCTTTTTGTTTTTCAATGTGATCTATTTCTGCAGCATTTTATCTCTTTTTTTAAATCAGTTTCAATCAGTTTAGCACATTTTACAAGGTTCAGTCTGTTAAAGGCAGGTGGATTTGCTTTAGTTATTAAATTAATAAACCTAAAATGAGATTATTACACTAATACAGTGTTAAATATGAACGGAACCTGGACCAGTTTGGACTGGAAACTTGGGCCCATCATGAAGAAGGTTGAGAACTCCTGCACTAAACCTTTGTTGGATGCTACTTTTATACCCAGTCGTGACACCCTCACCTGTCACCAGTTCAGCTGCTGGCTGGAGGATCTTAGGGGACCATGTTACTGCTCCATCTGCTTTTTCTGAGTGTGTTGCTGCAGCAGATTTATAATTTATCATTATTATCCGTTAGCTGCTGACTTTGTTTATTTCATGCAAAAATATTTGAACTTCTTGGAAATTTGCTTTTTGATAATGAAGGTTTATTTATGGTCATTTTGGGGAAGTATTTGGAGCTCTAAAGAAACTAAATGAGCCACCAGAAGGGTAAAAGTAGAAACCAGTGAGGAGATGTTTGTTTTCCAGATCAGCACATAAGGAGATTCGTTACACCGTCTGCTCGTCAGCTTGTGGAGGCTGCTGGCAGCTTTTTAACGTGTCGACTCCACCTGGTGTCACCACGACAGGTGGTGGCATCCATCTGCACACACACACACACACACACACACACACACACACACACACACAGGCTTTATAGGTCAAACATCGAAGGAGACACAAAGCATAAAGATCCCATTAGTCTTCTTCCATCTTCAATTATTTACTTTTATTTACAGTGAATTTAGAATTGGAGAGCATCTTAACGTATTATAATTATATACATAGTACACATATACTTCATACACAGTTATATTATACTGTAGGTTTGCATTTTATCTCGTGGATGGTAGCGTTGCAGCCGAGTGTAGAAGGAATTCACCTGGAAATTAACAACCAGATACTTAAATACACCCCAGTTACACCTCTGATATACTGTATGTTTTCTAGGATTGTCCCTTAATCCAAGATTATTAGTAGAACATGAAAGCAGAAATAGAAATGATTAAACAAATAAATATCCCTTTTTAACCCACTGATATTTTTAAGAGCAACAGAATTAGATAGATCACTGTCATACACACCACATTCACAGCTAAGAAGTAAGAGAATAAATAAATAAATAAACAAAGCAATTAAGTCCAGATCAAATCAGTATTTTCCTTTTTTTTTTTTTATTAATAGCTTAAAAATAATTAACAATTAATTGGAAAAGAAAGAGGCGCCGACCAAAACACAGTAGACATAAGAAAAATGTCTTTTTTTGTGTGTGAAGAAGGGCAGAAGCCCGAAGCGTCACACACGGTTTCTTTGTGAGATTTATGCGAACAGCTGATTACCGGGAGCGAGCTGTCAGTTTACGATCGTTTGGCATTCATGATCGACACGTGTTCACGAACAAATCCCAGTTTCTCAAACACAATTTCACGTAGGGCTGGGCGATATGGATCAATATCACGATATATTTATTGCAGATGACGCTATACGATATATCCCGATAATTTTACCCTAATTTGTCTGAAAGTTTCTTTAGCGTAAAAATATCGCTCCACTGCAGAGATGAAACTGACAAAACGCTGGTTAGAGATGTTTGTTAGATCCAAGTAATCAAAGATAGTTGCTGGTGTTTATGATTTCTTTGTGAAAGTCTTAGAGGATCGTCTTCCAGACAGTTTAGATAATAGTGGCGGGGAAAAATATCAATACACTGAAATTTCACGATATTTTCAAATGCTGATGCCATATCTATGTTTAAAAACGCGGTATCGATCCATTTTACAAATAAAATAATGCAAATTTCATCGTTCTGTTACAAAATCTCGCAGTATTCAGTGAAATCTCATGAGATTTCGTAACAAAACGATGATATCTCACGAGATTTCATCAGCAGAATAGATCGATACCACGTTTTTAAATATAGATATGGTATCAGCATATGAAAATATCGCGATATTTCAGTGTATCGATATTTTATCCCACCCTGCGAATTAACGATGTGTAAATATATCTATGTTGAGGTATCATATCGCGATATCACATCAATTTATCGCACAGCCCTAATTTCAGATTTGTTCGTGAATCCGGAGTAAGTTTTTCACGGAGTGCGCCTTTAAGAGTAAATCTGTTCGTACATTTCCTCACGGTTCATGAGGGACACTCGTTTCCTGTGAAGTGAGTCGTC
>JALJCO010014091.1:252500-323002 GCA_023101725.1 Atherinomorus stipes
ATTGGATATCAGAAATTAAGAGTTGGACAGTATTGGTATATCCGATATCGGTAAAAAAATCAATGTTGGACTTCTTGTTTGCAATGATGGACCTCAAATTAAAACAGCAGCATTTTTTAGTCTTTGTAAAATTTTCTGTTGCATTACAATCTGTTTGAATGCAGCGTGACTTGTTTCGATGAAATAAAAATACTTTCTCTAAAACTCCCGAATCTTCATCGTAGAAGATGCTGATGAAGAACGAGCTGCTTTTCTCTCAGTCTCAGCTGTGATCTGTTTACAAACTCTCGGTTTTTGTGCCTGGAACATCTTCGGCTCGTCTCTGCGTGACACGTTCCGACTGAAATCCGTTTTCAGACTCCGACACGTTCAGGTGGGCAGTTTGAGCTCGAGCTGCTGCGGGACCAAAGCTGGACTCGGTTCACGTCCCGTTTGTCTCAGCTGCTCACGCTCCTCTGTGATGACGCTAAAACACTCAACTCTGAAGCCAAAATAAGCTACTTCAGTGCCAAATGGATTAAAGATGACTTATTTTATGCTGGTTTTTTGTTTGTTTGTTTGTTTTTTTGGTGGATCGGTGAGAACTGATGGATCCTTCGAAGGTCTGCGATGAACAAAGCAGCAACACTGCCAGATGTCTGCTGGAGGTCACTGCCTCTTGTCATGGAGATAACTTCATATGCTGCACATCCAGTTGTATGATGAGTTCAGTAGAAAGATTTCGTGCAGAACGATCCACCTCAGCACGTTTTTACTGTTTCATGAATGCATAATATCTGTTTTATTATTATTATTATTATTGATGATAATATTACGTTATAATTTTCGAGGCCAAATGCGTACATGTACTCTCTTTATTTGTAAACATTTTGTTTATTTCACGCCAATATCTCTTTTTTTTCTTCAAATAAAAGATCCATCAGAAATCTGGCTGGACTTTCACTGTAAAGAAAAATTACCGTATTATCTGGACTATAGGTCGCTCCGGAGTAGAAGTTCATCAGTCCAAAACTGCATCACGAACAGGAACCAGAAAGTTTTCACTGGGGTGGCCATGAGTGTACCTCAGAGTGCGTGTTTTGTAAAAATATATGTAGTGTAAAACATGTATATATACAGCCGTGCTCAAGATTTTTTTCCAGTTAAAAAAGGAAAAAAAATCAGTTGTTAGTGAAGTGAGCTGAAATTGACAAAAGTAAGAATAAATAAAAATTCTATTAAAATCATAACACTGAATTTGAATTGTAGTTTAAAAGAAATCTTAGAAATAAACACACAAAAAATAAAACAAGCCAACAAGCATGGTGGGCTCCATGGTGTTTACTGTACCGTCCAATCAGACGTCTGCACCTGTTGACAGGTGTTTGGTCCATATTGCACAAAGAAGGTGCTTTAATGTGTCTGAGCCAGTTTAGTTTGTTTGTTGATTATAATTTCCTACCACAATTCAAAAGAAATATGTCATTTCACTAAATTATAATTTTGTAAATTTGTATACATTATTAGTTTCTTTAGTTTGTTGTTATTTGAATTATTATTATGAATTTAACCGTTTTTTAACTGGAGGGTGTCAATAATCTTGAGCATATATAAAATATGAATATAAAAAATATAAAAATATATATATAAAACTTACATATATCTAAATTCCAACTGTATGGGGTAGTTTGTGTCTAAAATAACGAGGCAAAGTGGTTTGGAAGCAGTTTTGGATCTCTAACTGCTTAAGCGCCTCATTGTTATTTTAATTATTATCATTATTATTATTTTAGTTCAGGCATGGGGGTGGCCAGTGATTGGTCAAGGGTGGACCACAAAAAAACGTGGACGGACCCAATCCAGACCCGCTGGTGGAAACGGGGCTTAAGTTGCATTTATTTATCTAAAATAGGGTTAAGACTTTCGGATTTTTCATATCTGCTTAAACTTCCTGAATCACTCCGATTCCAAAGTTCATCCCTGTAAATGATCATAAACATCATAATTTGGAAGGATTAACGTGTTTATTAAGGGTTTGTTCCACCGTACAGCTAGATGTCCAAAATGAACTCCTCTCGCTGAGATAAGGCTATTCTGGGATTTTTGCTCTCGGAGCAGAATATAGTTGTCACAAGCTTAGAGCGCCCTCTGGTGACATAAGGCGGTAATATTACTCCTAAGCTCACGTCAGTTGATTTTAACACTTAGAAATGTGTTAAACTTTGATATATGAGTCGCAGGAGCAGCCAAACTATTAAAAAAATTGTGACTTATAGTCCGTAAAATCCGGTAAGTCTGATTCATGCTGCAGAATTTCATCAGTGGGACTTTAACCGAAGGTTTTAAAAATCTTGTTTACATTATTAAACTCAAGATTTAAGATGAACCCACATTATGAAGAGTTTGGAGAAAAATGAACCACAGTATCTCTGAAGTCGCGTGCTGTATTGATTCGGTGCAGGTACTATTGTCTCACATAAAGAACACAAGACGCTTGAAAAGAGCTTAAAGAGGAGTTGATGTCCACTGCAAGGTGTCCGGGTGCTGCGGCTGCAGAAGAGCCCCGATCATCATCCTCTTCCACCGTGCTGGACAGATAGTTTGAGGTGTTCATGCTGATATGCGTGTTTTTGCTTCGTTTTGTTAATCCAACATGGTGCCAGAAGTCTGATCAGATGCAGCTTTGCAAACCTAAGCTGTGCTGTCATGTTCTTTTCCCTGCAACTCATTATTATGTGTTTGAGATACATGAGAAAGAAATGAAAAGAAGATGATCCATGCTGATAACACATTTTTGTTTATTACTGATTAATAGTCCAGAACTCGAGTCTTTATTTGATCTTATAGTTTATTTCTTTTTTTTTTTATGTTCTTTTCTGAATGACAACACTGAACCCAAACTTTGTGGTTATGTTCTAGTTTCTCTGTCATTACTCTGACTTTTTCTTTTATGTTTTTTTCATTGAAATTACGTCACTTGCATTGAAACTCCATAATGAGGTCACCAGGGTGCCAAGCGGTGCCAAGCCATCTGCAGCTGGTTTTCCAGGGTTTATTTTTTAGATAAGGTCTGTAATTAAAAAGTTCTGACTTTAATCAGGTAAACATAGAGTCTCTGCAGCAGCTGCAGGAGAGCTGATTTGGTTAGAAAAAATAAATACATTATTTATTATTCTGATGTAACGTGTGTGTGTCAGATGATCAACAGTGAGGTTCTCAGCTTGGTTGCAGTTTTGCACTCTGAGGTTATTACAAGCTTGATTATATACGTATATACATGTAAATACTACCAGTCAAAAGTTGTAGAACAGCCCCGTCAACAGAAACATCACTTTTCTTTTCAAGGCTTCATCAACAGATGTAGTTGCAGAATATAAATTGTTGAATTACTGGGTTTTTTTTTCTGCCTATGTATATATATATATATATATATATATATATATATATATATAATACACACACACACACACACACACAGTTATTCAAATAACAAGAAACTAATTTTAAAAAACAAAAAAATTACAAAATTATAGTTTTGCGAAATAAAATATTGCTTTTGATTTTTGGTTGGAACTAATAACTTTAAAAAAAAACTGTTCCAGACACATCAGGGCATATTTCCCATGATCAGTGGACTAAAATACCTGTCAACAGGTGTAGAAGTCTTTATGAACATTAGAGAAAACCTGATTGCAGTGATCGTCTCAAAGTGTTGCTCAACAAAATTTTAGCTTGGAAGCCCCATCATGCTTGTTTTTGTGTGTGTGTGTTTGTTTTTAATATTTCTTTCAAACCATAGTGCAATATATAAATGTCACGATTTTCATATAATCTTTATTTATTATTACTTTTGTCAAATTCAACTTCTTTAACTGACAGCTATTTTTTTTTTCCTTCTTTGATTGGAGGGTATGAATACTTTTGAGGACCTTCGTATATATATATATATATATATATATATATATATGATATCGTGTTTTTTCCGATTTTGAAAATGAATAGATAGATAAATTACCATCATTTTTATTTTCAACATCAACAGTTTCAGATAAATTTATCTATTTATAAATTTATAAATTTGTTCTACCACTTATTGCTCAAAATCCATCTGGAAAAAGTATAAACTATTTACATAATGTTTGGCTTTAAATATATACGCCTTATTTTCCTTTCTAGACACAAAAAAATTAAAGATATATTACAATTTTATCGGAATCGGATGCTCTAGATTTCTAGTTGTAACAATTTCGGCAAATAAATGAGCTAATTTAGCCGCTAGATGGCGCCACCCGTTTAAGACGAACATGAACGCATGTTGCAGTCTTCCACAGCAGCCAATCAGAGCGCTTGCCTCGGAGGTAACCTGGAAACAGTTGCCAGGTTACCTTCCAGCTGCGAGGGAAGAGCTTCATAAAAGACAGATTACGGAAAATTTAACGGAAATATTTTTACTTTAGTGGCCGAGACACGATTAGATTAAATGGGAGAAGAAGACAGGCAGTCACCTAGAAACACAAAATATAATCCAGCCTGATTAAATATGTTGATATATTTGGTTGAAATGGCAACAAAGTAACAGACTAATAGTGAGGAGACCCCCTTTGTCTGACTTTCTGGTAGTTTTTTAAGGATATAACCGAAGATTCAAGACTGAGGTCTTCTATTAAAGTATTAAATATATGATGTATGCAAATTACAAATTCCGATTATTTATGTTCAATTATTTTTGGCGCTAACTCTTGTTGACATCGCCTTTCAATACAATAAACAAGAAAGCGCGGCACCGTGACAGAGAGTAAACAATGTAAATACAACTTTTGTTGGTAACAGAAATACTGAGATGAAGTTTAAAAAATAAGTTTCTGGTGGATTTTCAGCTGCAATCTAGTTTCCAGTCTGAATGAAAGCAACATAAACAAAAAAAAATCTAAAATTTTCATGTGTTCTTATTGTTTTCTGTTTAATCTATAATAATTTTACAATTATAAATGTACTTTACCACTAAAACTTGTGAATAAGATCAAATGAAGATAGTTTGGGCGATTAAGATATTTTATGAAAATGCTTTCGTAGCTATATGTTATCTATACTATAGCTTTTATGTAAAACATATGTATTTAACTGAAATTTTCAATGTTTCATAAGCAGTTTTTTTATGTTTTGTAACATTATCGGTTGCCAGTTTCGTAACATAAAATCATTTGAAATTCCCGCAGTTGGCTTGTAACCACGTGAGCACTACTCTTCATCTGATTGGCTCAGTCGCAGCGTCATTTTAAAGGGACTCTGTAAGCTGTGTTTCTATTGGTCAGCTCTGTTCTAGCGCCAAGATTTCAATAAAAAGGCGAGCTGCTGTTTCAGACCGCTTCATTCTCTGCTCTTCGTCTGTCTGCTTCTACTCCGTTTGTATTTTAACTTTTTAGGTTATTTTAATCGTCTTTTTTTCTTTCTTTTAATTGATTGTTTGCGTTTAAATCGTCACAATGCTGACCGCGCGCTCCGCTCTCTCTGTCAAGAATGAAAATACTCTGAATACTCAGATGGGCAACATGTTGCTGGACAAAGAAAACACGGTGAGTAGAGAAAGTAGAACACAAAAAGCTTCAACACGAAAGTATGTAAATCGATAAAGTGTCCGGTTCGGCTCGCTGACTGTCTTCGTTTCCCTTCAGCCTCCGAGTCTGAACAGCAGTCGCGTCCTGGCGTCCAAAACGGCGCGGAGGATCTTCAACGACGCCGCGGTGAGTCGGTGGAAATATTCCGGGGTGAATTTAGCTGAAAAAGACGGTGTTAGATGGATGGAAACAGCTGGCGACGCCGATTGTGGCGCCCAAAGTGCGGATGTGGCGCCAACAAAGGTGTGCACAGTCAGCTGTCATTGTCCCTCACGAGCTTCCATTAATAGACGTGATCAGCTGATCAATACAGCAGAACTGTGATTGATCCGGACTACTCAGATGAAGGATAAAAAAAAAAACAAAAAAAAAAAAACATGTTTTTGTTCAGTTAATGTTTGGAGGAACATAAGCTTAGTGAACTCCGTTTATATATATATATATATATATATATATATATATATATATATATATATATGTGTGTGTGTATGTGTGTATGTATGTATGTATATATATATATATATATATGTATATATATATATATATATATATATATATATATATATATATATATATATATATATATATATATATATATATATATATATGTGTATATATATATATATATATATGTATATATATATATATATATATATATATATATATATATATATATATATATATATATATATATATATATATATATATATATATATATATGTGTGTATATATATATATATATATATATATGTGTGTGTGTGTGTCTGTATGTACTTGTTTTCTCATGTTTCTTGGTCATTTTAATGCCTTGTACTACTAAAAGTACATTTGTCAGTACAAATATGATTACAAAAATAGCTCAAGAGTTTAATTGAAGAACTGATATCAGCAATTTTTCATGCTTTTCGTGATAAGTGATTTTGGTTATTAAGTTCTTACATCAATATCTTTGGTACTGCTGCCAAAAACGGCTAATAGGCGTTTTATAATTTTCTTTTTTGTCTCTTTTAGTCACGATTCACACCACAGTTGGTACTTAATTGCATAAGCATTATTTTTGATGATGAGGATGGTCTCTTGTTTTCTTTCTTTTTTCCTTTTTCACTGCCTTGCTGCCATGCTTGAACCCAGAGCACTTTTATTGATGTCTTGCTCCCTGATCATGTACCTGTCTGTCAGGTTTAATGCCAAATGCTGTCATTTGTTTTCTGTTAAATAAATCCACCCACGAATACTAAAGAAGTAGCCTTAAAACATGAGCTCACTGAAAGTCTCAGTCCGTCACTGAGCTCCTCCACTTATCCAGATGTGTATTTGTTGGTAATATTTCAGCCCAAAGCCGTGAAGAAGAGCAGCAGCTTGGGGGAGGAAGAGGAGCCGCTGCTGAAGGAGAACCCTCGTCGCTTCGTCATCTTCCCCATCCAGTACCACGACATCTGGCAGATGTACAAGAAAGCGGAGGCGTCGTTCTGGACAGCAGAGGAGGTAGGCAGGAGCCCTGCTGCTCTCTCCCGTTCACGTGTGGTCAGAAGCTGCAGGACGTGTTGTTGACGGCTCCCGTCTGTCCAGGTGGACCTGTCCAAGGACCTGCAGCACTGGGAGACTCTGAAGGACGAAGAGCGCTACTTCATCTCGCACGTCTTGGCCTTCTTTGCTGCCAGTGACGGCATCGTCAACGAGAACCTGGTGAGGAACCTGCTGCTGCTCGTTGATGGGGGGGGATTGTGTGTCCACAGTTGGCCTATCTCTTCATCCTCTTCCTCACTTTGACCACCAGGTGGAGCGCTTCACTCAGGAAGTGCAGGTGACGGAGGCCAGGTGTTTCTACGGTTTCCAGATCGCCATGGAGAACATCCACTCAGAGATGTACAGCCTCCTGATCGACACCTACATCAAGGAGCCCAAAGAGAGGTGAGCTGCTCTCTGATTGGTCCGTTTCTGACCCCCGCTGCTCTCTTTTTCTCTGACGATGCGTTCAATGACCCACAGAGAATACCTGTTCAACGCCATTGAGACTCTGCCATGCGTGAAGAAGAAGGCCGACTGGGCGATCAACTGGATCGGCAACAAGAACGCCAACTACGGTAACACCCCCCCCACCGTGGCGCACCATGCTGCTGCCCCCCCTCCCCGTGCTGATATTGATCATGACTGTTATTGATCTCTCAGGAGAGCGAGTGGTGGCCTTTGCCGCGGTGGAGGGAATCTTCTTCTCTGGTTCGTTCGCCGCCATCTTCTGGCTGAAGAAGAGGGGTTTGATGCCCGGCCTGACCTTCAGCAACGAGCTCATCAGCAGAGACGAGGTGACGCAACGCAAACACGCAACACGCAGATCACACGCATGCAAACACGCAGATCACACACGCATGCAAACACGCAGATCACACACACGTGCAAACACGCAGATCACACACACGTGCAAACACGCAGATCACACACGCGTGCAAACACGCAGATCACACACACATGCAAACACGCAGATCACACACGCATGCAAACACGCAGATCACACACACACGCAAACACGCACATCACACACATACATCACACACGCATGCAAACACGCACATCACACACGCATGCAAACACGCACATCACACACGCATGCAAACACGCACATCACACACACACGCACATCACACACACACACACATGCAAACACGCACATCACACACACACACACACACACATGCAAACACGCACATCACACACACACACACACGCATGCAAACACGCACATCACACACACATGCAAACACGCACATCACACACATGCAAACACGCACATCACACACGCCACACACGCACACACACACGCAAACACGCACATCACACACACACACACACATGCAAACACACACATCAAACACGCACATCACACACACACACACACACGCACATCACACACACACACACACACACATGCAAACACGCACATCACACACACACGCAAACACACATGCAAACACGCACATCACACACACACACGTGCAAACACGCAGATCAATCAGTTGTCGGCAGCGGAAATTCTGACTTTAACAACATTTAGAAGAATTGTGTATTTATCTGAAACTGTTCAGTCTTTAATTGTGGAAAACATCACATTTGTATGAAGCTGCTCTTGTTGGGAGGGGCCGATGCCAGCGTTTGTTTGATACGATACCATTTTTATAAATGTATTTTTTGAAGGATAGACTATATATATATTAGGCCGATACTTGCGGTTTTTGCTGGTATAGGTATTAGCCGATACACATGTGTGTTGGTCGATTTTCCTGCTCAGAGCTTTTTCTGAAACTGTGTTGCGTTCAGGGTCTGCACTGCGACTTCGCCTGTCTGATGTTCAAACACCTGCTGAACAAGCCGTCTTCAGAAACCGTCGTCAGGATCATCAAGAATGCGGTGGAGATCGAGCAGGTGGGTTGTGGGAGCTCTGGTTTCCCAGCGCGGCTCAGACCGGCTTCTCCGGTGTTAACGTGTGTGTGTGTGCGTGCGTGTGCAGGAGTTCCTGACCGACGCGCTGCCCGTGAAGCTGATCGGGATGAACTGCGACATGATGAAGCAGTACATCGAGTTTGTGGCGGACAGGCTGCTGCTGGAGCTCGGCTTCTCTAAGGTAACGGATCACCTGCGCAGGTGAACGGGTCGTATCTGAGCTGCGGTCGGCCTGCAGACTCGGCCGGTCTCAGAACTGATCAGGGATCAGATTCTTGTAGCTGTAAATCAGGGCTCTGCTACCTGTGGCTCTTTGGCTTTTCCACAACGGCTCAAAAACATTCACATAAATATACAGTCGTCCTCAAAATTATTCATAACCTCTAATTAAAGAAAAGGCTAAATTCATAACAGTAATTCAAATAACAAGAAAATAAAGAAACAATTATAGAAATTTTTTCAAAATTATAATTTAGTGAAAAAATATTGCTATTGAATTGTTTGGAAATAATAATAAAAATGAAAAACTGTCCCTAACACGTCTGTTGCTCAACATTTTTTAGAGCCCCATCATGCTTGTTTACTTGTTTTTACTTTTTGTGTGTTTGATATTTCTGCTCAAACCACAAGTCAAAATCAGTCATGATTTTCATAGAATTTTTATTCATTATTTTTTACAATTTCATCTTATTTTACAGATTTTTATTTGAGGGTGTGAACAATTGAGGACTGTAGATATATAGTTAACAAATACAGATTTTAGTTGTCATGAATTATTGCATAAAATTTTTACAACAAAATGACACTAAAATTACAATTTTTATTAGCTTGGAAATTGTTTTTTTTTTTTTGTTTGTTTTTTTTGTTTTGCATCATGGTTTCTCAAACGCTGCAGGACAACAACGGTGTTTATTAAAATGTCGCATGCAGCCGTAGAGTTCTGCAACTTGTTTACAGATTCTGATCAGTTTGTCCCTGAACTCCGTTCCGTGTTCTCCGCAGATCTACCGGGTGGAGAACCCCTTCGACTTCATGGAGAACATCTCTCTGGAGGGAAAGACCAACTTCTTTGAGAAGCGAGTGGGCGAGTATCAGCGGATGGGGGTGATGTCGGGTCCCACGGACAACACCTTCAGACTGGACGCTGACTTCTGAGCGGTGACGGACCTCACGGTCATGTGACCGAAGCCTGCAGCGAACGAAGTGCAATGAACTGACCTTTTCAGGTAAACGAACTTCTGCAGCGCAAAAACAGACTCAGCAGGAATGAACCATAAACAAGCTGCAGGTGACGTGATCCTGGAGCAGGACCTCGCCTCTTTTCTGTACAAACTCTTTTTGTGCTGCCGTTTTTCTTTCTTTTTTTTAGCTTGTGTATATTTTGTACAGATGTTAGTTTTTTTTTTGGGGGGGGGGGGGTTGTAATAAAGTCACATTGTGCACAAATTCCTCAATTGTCTTCATTGGTCCACTTCCATTTCAGTCTATTCTGCAACTTTTTTTTCTTTTGAAACAAACTGAAGTACCGTATTTTCTGGACTATAAGTTGCATCAGTCAAAAAATGCATCATGAACAGGAAAAAAACATAAGTCGCACCGGACTATAAGCCGTATTTATTTATTTAAAATAGGGTAATTTTTGGATTTTTCATAGGATAAAGTGTTTTTTGAGGATTTGTCCCACCGTACAGGCAGAACAGCCACGTGTCCGAAATGAACTCCTCTCAGAGAGATGAGGCTATTTTGGCATTTTTCCCCTTAGAGCAGAACATAATTGTCACAAGCTTGGAGCGCCCTCTTTTGATGGTAATATTTACTCCTTGGCTCATGTCAATCAATATGAATTGATACTGATCAATGTTAAATTGTATATATTTTGATATATTTGTCGCACAAGGTGCCAAACTATGAAAAAAAAGTGCGACTTATAGTCTGGAAAATACGGTAAATGATTTTTATCTGAATGTCACAGCTGCTTTTGGTACTAAGGTGTGGTAGAATATGGACTAAACTAAACAGTGAAAATGAACTGATGGTAGATGTAGCGGCCCTGGTCCTCCTAGAACTGCATCACTGTTCTGACCAGCAGGTTTTATGTGTCATGTTCGTAGTAAACTGCAGGTATCCTGACAGGTGCATTCAGGTAACTTTAGACTGAACTTTCAGCTGCAGAAATTTTCCATATTTTAATTGTCTCAACAGCAGCTGAACATTCATCTTCCTTCAGAGTTGGAGATGACGTCACTGCCTTGTGACGAAAAGAAGCTTGATAACAATATAACAATGGTTAACTTTTAACTTTGTGTGTGTATATTTATATGTGTGTGTGTCGTCATAAACTTTAGGGACGCACATGGATCCATAGTGCAAACAAAAAAAAAGACTTCATATATTTAAAATATTTGTGTAGAGTTTCTGCAAAACAAAAAAGATGTTTTGTGATTTAAATCAAAAGAATCTGATGTTTAATCAGAAAACCATCCATTGATGATTTCTAGAGATATATACATTAAGATTCGATAGATCTTCAGGAAATGAAAATATAGTTATCCTCCCTAAAGTTTGCCTCTAAGCTCTAATTTGTTCAATTTTCCGTATTTAAGTCTAAGTTGTTCTCTTTTTTCAGAAACTGGGTGGTGGTTCATTCATTAGTTCAGTCATTGGAACCACGGGACTGTTCATACAGCTGCAGCCTACCGGGAGTGGACAGTGACGTCACGAAAAAAAACCCACAACTGTCTTTTTTTAAAAAAGTTTTTTTTTATATTACATTGAAAATGTTAATTTGGATGAATTTAAGCATTAAATTACCTATCATGCGCGCGAAGTTTTAAAAAAGGCTTGTTAATCCTGTTAATGTGTATGTTGTGAATTTCATGACGAGGCACAGTTGTCCAATACTTGAATACATCGTCCGTGATTACGTCAGATGAGGAAGTAAACAATACGAAGCTGCAGGTCTAAATTTTTTATACGTCAAAATGTCGATTTCCAACCCGAGACAAGTGTTTTCAAACCCGGTAAGAAGCTTATCGTGTAGTCTCTCTCGGTTTGATCAGTTTGGTCTCACTTTTCCTGCTTCTTTAAACTTAAACACACTTATATGATTTAATTTTTTCCCCTCTTGTTTTTAATCCAAGATCCTCGGTCAGCTAGCATGTTAGCTTAGCTGTAATGAATTAACGTCGTAGTGACTGTTCATTGTTTAATGTTCTTTAAACACTTTAAAAATCTTTTTTCACGTTTTTGTATTGTTACAGATTTATTTTGTCTTTCAAATGAACTTTTTTCCATCTAAGTAGAGTTTGGCGAAGTTCCAGGAAACTGGTTGAGGTGTAAGAATAAAAAAGACAAAAGCAAGAAAAAAACAAACATTTTTATGTATATACTTAAAGCTTTACAGTTTCGTACACGTGAACTACTAAAGGATTAATAAATGTTAAAGCATTACTTCGTGAGGTTTTAGGTTAATTTTCTGAGTTATCATATCTAAGGGCTTTGTAAGAACAGTTTGTTCATCACCAGATAAAGATTGTCCCTGTCTTGGCCCAGTTTGTGATGTACTTCTGTATAACCTTTTCATGTTTCCTGAGAAAGTCCAGCTGTTAACTGAAGTGGAGGTGATGATGATGATGATGAAATATTTTCTGTAATGGTGAATCTGTCCCAGGACTGTCCAAGAACAGAAACTGTCCTTGTTAATGTCAGACTTTGTGTTTGGTCTGTAATTATCGTCTGACAGTTTCCTGATATTCCTGATTATGATTACAGTTGATCCCCTTTGCGGGAACGATTCTGGGCGGTTTGGTTCCTGGGGAAATGGTTCTTATCCAAGGCTCAGTGCCATCTGATGCTGACCGGTGAGGATGAGTTTACTGATTATTGTTCGTGGTTATTTATCTAAATATTTGTATTAACAGAAGTACAAGTATAAATGCACCTCATAGCTTTCTTTTGGTTTTGTTCATGTCTGTTTATTGTTTATTTTATTTGGATCCGCATTAGCTGCAGTAAAGCTGCAGCTATTCTTCCTGGGGTCCTACACATCATATTAAAAATGCATTACACAAGAAGTTAAAGGAATAGTACACCCACAGAATGACGTAACTTTATCTTCCACCCCCCCTCATGGTGAGAAAGACTCTGCAGCACTTTTTTAATATCTCAAATGCAGCCGGCGATCAGGAAGGCTTCTCGTTTCCCCCCAACTTTTATATAATGGAGTTCACCGGGGTCCGAGCCAAAAAGGTCTATAAAAGTCCACAAAAACTTGTCAATATTCCTCCATACTGCTCGTCCAATGTAATCCAAGTGTCCTGAGTGGGTAGCGTCCAGAATTTACTGGAAACGACGTCATTGAGTAGATTTTTAGAGCATAAACAGTTCTACGTTACTTTCATGAAGCACGCAAATGCGCGTTCACGAAACTATGGAAGCCTCAGCGTTCTTTGCCGATACTGCAAGCGTAAAAGAAGAAATTAGCGATTTACATTGTGCTTAGAACGACGGAGCTGCAGACAAACCGGGACAAACACAAGAGGGTCCAAGAGGGGTTGATATTGATTTAAAACAAAGAAAGAAAGAAAGAAAAAGAGAACGCGCGATCTCGTCTGCCGCGGCTTCCGTAGTTTCATGAACGCGCATCAGCGTGCTTGCAGGAGATGCGATGTAGTACTGATGTAGTACTGATGTAGTACTGATGTAGTACTGTTTAGTCTCTAAAAATCTACTAAATGACGTCGTTTCCAGTAAATTCTGGACGCTACCCACTCAGGACACTTGGATTACATTGGACGAGCAGTATGGAGGAATATTGACACGTTTTTGTGGACTTTTATGGACCTTTTTGGCTCGGACCCCGGTGAACTCCATTATATGAAAGTTGGGGGGAAACGAGAAGCCTTCCTGATCGCCGGCTGCATTTGAGATATTAAAAAAGTGCTGCAGAGTCTTTCTCACCATGAGGGGAAGTGGAAGATAAAGTTACATCATTCTGTGGGCGGACTGTTCCTTTAATGAAACAAATCACAAAAGGTAGCATGAGCAAACAAAACCTCTACATTACTATTAACATAAAAACTATGAACATAAAAATCAGAAACCTAAAATTACAGAGCATTAAATTTCTAAAGAAAAAGTTCTTCCCATAAACACTGGGGACCAGATTATCCATTCATAATCTAGTATTCATTTTCACGATACATTATTATTTTATTTTTATTTAAATTACTGGTATTTATTTAATAGTATTCAAATTAAAATTTTATATCTATTTAAAATATATATTTTTTTACTGATAATTTGAATTTTTTAATGCTTATATTTTGCTCTAAATGTTTGGGCAGTGCGTTCCTTTCAAACGCAGCTCTGTACATCCGTACGTAGTCTGTGTAACGTCTCTTTCTGCTCTGTCTTGCAGATTCCAGGTTGATTTCACATGCGGCAGCAGCGTGAAGCCTCGGGCCGACGTGGCGTTTCACTTCAATCCGAGATTCAAAAAGTCGTGTATCGTCTGCAACACACTGCAGAAAGAGCGCTGGGGTCGCGAACAGATTCTCTACCAGATGCCCTTCAAGGTCGGAGACACGTTTGAGCTCCTCTTCCTCATCCAGAAAGACCAGTTCAAGGTGAGAGATGAAGTGATGTAAAGATGTGTCATCAGCGACACAAGTTTGGTCTGAAACTGGTCTGAAAAGTCTCTGTGGGACTGTTTCAGGTGGCCGTGAACGGAGCTCACACGTTAGAATACAAACACCGTCTGGAGCTGGAGGGAGTCGACACCATCTGCATCTCAGGAAAGGTCAAAGTTCAGGCTGTGGGCATCATCCCTCCTGCCTCTGTGAGTCTGCAGCCTGTTAATAACGGCAGCCATGTAAAACAGCTCGTTTCTGCAGGAGGTTCAACATGTTTGTTTGGTTTTAGAGTGCGATGATGCCTGCTGCCAGCCAGGCCGGCCGGGACTCTGAGGTAAACAAATGTTTTCTCTGACAGTAAATCACTTTCCTGCTGTTGGAAGTAAGTTTCAGACAGCAGGAAACCACCTGACAGGGTTTCTGTCCTGTAGATGCTGAGAAATGTCACCATGCCTGGCCAAAAAACCAACAAAAAAACAAAACTTGCCACCAAAAAAGGTCACACACTTTGTTGAACCACTTTAGCTTTGAGTGTAGCAACATTCGCTATGGCAGGGCTGTCCAATCTGGGGCCTGGGGGCCAAAGTTGGTCCGCCAGCTATTATCTTAGGCCTGCTGCCAATTATCATTCTTTTCAAAATTATGATTTTCTGAGCAAAGTGAAAAGTTCTTTTGACATTTATTCATTGTTTCACTTCCCCTCCTGACCACAAATGAGCAAATGAGATTTCATATCAACCCAAAAGGCTTATGTATTAAACAAATTTACAAAGATAAAAACTAAGGATGTTTTTTCAATAACTTCAGTTTGTTTTAGTTCGTTTTGTAAAGACACAATACAGTTTCAGTCATCTTTAAAAAAAAAAAAATAAGGAAAATGTTTTTTCAATTTTAGTTTTTGTTTTTTCTTTAGTTTTAATTAACTTTAATAACCTTGTTCTCTGCTTTGGAATTAAATCTTTCATGAATCCTACTTTTATAACCAATTTTGGCACCCTCACCAGTTAATCTGCTGATTGGAGAATCTCCCAGAACCACGTTACTGGATATTAGTTTTACTTTTTTATTTGACATTTGCTGAGTGTGTTGTAGCAGAAGAAAGTTTGTTTAAAAAGAAAAAAAAACATGACTTCAATTTTCTTATTCAATCCCAGTTTTTCTTTTCTTATCCTTTCAGCCAATAAAGTCGTCATCAGGTGACCTGGTGAGTTTCACTTCTGCAAGTTTTCTGTCACATGCGCTCACCCAGCGACATTTAATACAAAGTTCACTTACAGCTGAAATAATCATGAGACCAACTATTAAACAAAACAAACATGTCATTATCACTGAAATCAGGAACTTTGATCTTGTGTTTTTCATCGTGACTGCTGAAACAAACCTCCTCGCAGCGATGACTTCAGCCATTCTACATTTAGATCAACTGTCTTTAATAATTATTTCCATTATTATGTGATGATGTGAAATGTTTAAAAGAATGTTTCAGTTGGTGTCATGCTTGAGTCGGAGCGTGTTACAACCATTCTGTTCATGAGAACACGGATGATGATGTCACGTGAGATGAAGTGGAGAGGTTCTCCATCGTCAGTGTGTGATTCGTTCCTGTCGTCTGCAGAGCATTCCCTTCAGAGGACAGCTGGTCCAGGGCCTGAGTGTCGGACGCAGCATCGTCATCAAAGGAGAAACCAAGCAGACAGCACAGAGGTAGAAAACAGCCGAGGGGGGCTCGAGTCAGATCCTCGCGTAACGCGTATCACACAACAGGACGGCCTTCGTTTAGATTCTCAGGCTGGTTTTACAAAAGGAAAAAAAATGGTCAGATGTTTTATGCTGATTAACTTCTGGCTTCCTGAGACATTTACCTGCATAACACCTGGAAACTGCTCAGCTCACTTATACAGAACATTTCCTTCTACCGTAGAACAGTTCCTCTTCATATGTTCATTTATTTCATTTATATAGCACAGATTTCTGCATCCAGCAGGATGCCCAAAGTGCTGCACATAGCAGGACATCAAAACGAGGCTAAAAACGTATAAACATGTAAACACATAACAGGAACGTTTAGAAGAAGCCAGGGGACCAAGGGCAGCTGTGGTGCAAACAAGAACCAAGGGGGGGCCAAAAAAGATAATCTCCGTTTTATCCTGATTAAGATCCAAAAAGTTAATAGACATCCACGTTTGCAGCTCCTTGAGGCAGTTTAACAGTCGGGTCATAGAGCCGTCACCAGTATGTATGGGGAGGTAAACCTGAATATCATCGGCATAGCAATGATATATGTCATATTTCTGGAATATCTGACTTATGGGAAGTAGATAGAGGGAAAACAGAAGGGGACCAAGGATCGAACCTTGAGGAACCCCGCAATCCAGAGCAGACTGGGTGGAGGTGAATTGTCCCAGCTGAACGATAAATGATCTGTGCGTTAAATATGACCGGAACCAGTTTAGCACAGTACTCGAGACCCACCACTTTACTCATTCCTAGTACTTCTTTACTCATTCCAAGGTCTACTTTACTCATTCCTAGTACTACTTTACTCATTCCTAGTACTTCTTTACTCATTCCTAGTACTTCTTTACTCATTCCAAGGTCTACTTTACTCATTCCTAGTACTACTTTACTCATTCCTAGTACTTCTTTACTCATTCCAAGGTCTACTTTACTCATTCCTAGTACTACTTTACTAATTCCTAGTACTTCTTTACTCATTCCAAGGTCTACTTTACTCATTCCTAGTACTACTTTACTCATTCCTAGTACTTCTTTACTCATTCCTAGTACTTCTTTACTCATTCCTAGTACTACTTTACTCATTCCTAGTACTACTTTACTCATTCCTAGTACTTCTTTACTCATTCCTAGTACTACTTTACTCATTCCTAGTAGTACTTTACTCATTCATAGAGTTTATCTTTACTCATTCCTAGTACTTCTTTACTCATTCCTAGTACTACTTTACTCATTCCTAGTACTACTTTACTCATTCCTAGTACTTCTTTACTCATTCCTAGTACTTCTTTACTCATTCCTAGTACTTCTTTACTCATTCCTAGGTACTACTTTACTCATTTCTAGTACTACTTTACTCATTCCTAGTACTTCTTTACTCATTCCAAGGTCTACTTTACTCATTGCTAGTACTACTTTACTCATTCCTAGTACTTCTTTACTCATGCCTAGTACTTCTTTACTCATTCCTAGTAATACTTTACTCATTCCTAGTAGTACTTTACTCATTTCTAGTACTACTTTACTCATTCCTAGTACTTCTTTACTCATTCCAAGTACTACTTTACTCATTCCTAGTACTACTTTACTCATTTCTAGTACTTCTTTACTCATTCCTAGTACTTCTTTACTCATTCCAAGGTCTACTTTACTCATTCCTAGGTACTACTTTACTCATTCCTAGTACTTCTTTACTCATTCCAAGGTACTACTTTACTCATTCCAAGGTCTACTTTACTCATTCCTAGTACTACTTTACTCATTCCTAGTACTTCTTTACTCATTCCAAGGTCTACTTTACTCATTCCTAGTACTACTTTACTCATTCCTAGTACTTCTTTACTCATTCCAAGGTCTACTTTACTCATTCCTAGTACTACTTTACTAATTCCTAGTACTACTTTACTCATTCCTAGTACTTCTTTACTCATTCCTAGTACTACTTTACTCATTCCTAGTACTACTTTACTCATTTCTAGTACTACTTTACTCATTCCTAGTACTTCTTTACTCATTCCTAGTACTACTTTACTCATTCCTAGTACTACTTTACTCATTCCTAGTACTACTTTACTCATTCCTAGTACTACTTTACTCATTCCTAGTACTACTTTACTCATTCCAAGGTCTACTTTACTCATTCCTAGTACTACTTTACTCATTCCTAGTACTACTTTACTCATTCCAAGGTCTACTTTACTCATTCCTAGTACTACTTTACTCACTACTTTACTCATTCCTAGTACTTCTTTACTCATTCCAAGGTCTACTTTACTCATTCCAAGGTCTACTTTACTCATTCCTAGTACTACTTTACTCATTCCTAGTACTTCTTTACTCATTCCAAGGTCTACTTTACTCATTCCTAGTACTACTTTACTCATTCCTAGTACTTCTTTACTCATTCCTAGTACTACTTTACTCATTCCTAGTATTACTTTACTCATTCCTAGTACTACTTTACTCATTCCTAGTATTACTTTACTCATTCCTACTGCTTTACCCATTCCTAGTATTACTTTACTCATTCCTAGGACTACTTTACCGATTCCTAGGACTACTTTACTCATTCCTAGTACTACTTTACACATTCCTAGTACTACTTTACTCATTCCTAGGACTACTTTACTCGTTTCTAGGATTACTTGACTCATTTCTAAGACTACTTCACGTATTCCAAGGATTACTTTACTTGTAACTAAGACTACTATACCTGTTCGTACATGAACTAGGCTTCCTGTCTTCTGGGTTTCACTGACAGTAAATTTCTTTTAGGAGGATGTAACCATTTCCATTTTCTATAGTATTCCAGATGAATTTACTTTGATACAGTAACGCATATGTTGATTCTGACTCACACATCTCATCTTTCTGGAGAGACCAGGATTATACACACATCCCTGTAGTTGTGAAGATATACTTTATTTATTTTGGGTGTGTCGGTTCAGACAGGTGATACTGATGTAAATTAGAATTTGTTTTTTAATTATTTATTTTGATCGCATTTGAATAATTTTACTCTCCAACATGTTTTTGTCTGTTTTCAGTTTTGCTGTGAACCTGCGAGAGCTGGGCGGCAGCGACATTGCTCTTCATCTGAACCCCCGTCTGAAGAAAGGAGTCTTCGTCAGGAACTCCTTCCTGTCCGAGTGCTGGGGCCCCGAGGAGAGTAAACTGGCTTTCTTCCCCTTCACCGCTGGACAGTACTTTGAGGTGACCTCTGACCCCTGCAGGGTCACAGAAACATTTCGCTTTCCCGCGGTTGTTTGACGTTCCTGAAAGCATCCACGTGTCTCCCGCAGATGATCATCCTGTGCGACGCGCAGCATTTCAAAGTTGCGGTTAACGGAGCCCACCAGCTGGATTACCGACACCGGGTCCAGGACATGAGCCGCATCGACCAGGTGGAGGTGCTGGGGGACGTGTCCCTGCTGGACGTCAGGATGCTCTGAGTTCTCAGAGCTGCAAACCAAGTTAAAAGCCTGAAAAACAAAGCTGCTGTTTCAGAATCGGCGCCTCCTGGTGGACTCTGTGAAACCTCCAGTAATCATGTTAGAGAGTCCTGCACCGTTCTCTGTTCAGGTTTCAAGGTTTCTCTGTTCCCATTCAAATAATATCCATTCCTTATCATTAATTTTATATTTTAATCCAGAACTGAAGCGGTTTCCTTCATCATGGGACAGCTTCAGAACCAATGCATGTTTCATCGTCATGTTTTAATCAGCAGCTTTCATCGAACAACTGCACTCTAACTTGTATAATCCAGTTTTCCGAAGCTTTCCTCTCAATTATAACAAACTCCTCTTTTTTTAATATCCAGCAGCAGATGATTGTATTTTGTTTGGAAGGAATGTTTGTAAGATGTTTGAAGAGAAAACGTTAAAAATAAAAATGATCACCTGTTTTATTACCTCTGTGTTAAACGACTGTAACGGACGAGTCTTTGCTGCGCGGTGTCGAGCCTGCAGTCAGAAAACGGATGATTGTATGTTAAAGCTGAAGTTGCTGCTTCACGCTCAGAACGAGCGTGTCAGATCCGCATGTGCAGCAGTGTGAACGTAAACCGGACCGCTCGGGCGGGAAGGTCCTACATGACTCGCAGGAATAAAGTGGAAACATCAGATGTGTGTTTGTGTTGTATGATGCAGATGCATAAAACCTGCACACAAACACCTTCCGTGAGTTTCAAAAGCATCTGGACCAAACTGGAAAATCTTACGTGCCATGCTGACAGGATGACGAACACTGACAGACTTCTGACGGTATAAAAACAACGAAAACACTGAGTGAAATGGTGTTTTAGAGGTTTCCAAGCTACACTTTGTAAAAATAAAACTAATGCTCAGTATGAAGTGACATCAAATGGAAAGATTATGACCTTCTACACGATGAACTACAGCGCTGAAAGATGAATTTACTCTGAAACGGTACAGTAATATTTTAAAACTCTACTGTTGGGTACTCTGATGTGGCATGCAGTACTTTTACATGCAGGAGCATAAGGTACCACACGATGAAGCGCTATCAAAGACCGGTCTCCAGCCGGGGGTCCCTGACCTGCCCAGTGGGTCCCAGGAAATCCACGAAGTTTAGACTGCAAAGCCTCTGTGAGAGCGATGGAGACGGACTTTATCAGGTGGGTCATTGTACAGACACGTACACTGTGAGTACAGTTGTTCAAATAGTACTAGTATAAAAATGTGACATGCTGTAGCATGTAATTTTGTATAAAATGTGCCATAGTATTGTATATACCGAAGTAGAACATGTGTCATAGTATAGTATATACTTTAGTATAGTATATGGCAGGGATGACCAAATCTGGACCTGTTGGGCCGGTCTGTGAAGGTTTTCAACATTTCCCTGCTCCAGCACACCTGACTCAAATTAAATGGATAAACGACCCATGAAGTTCTGTTCAAGGACTGATTAATTTGAATCAGGTGTGTTGGCACAGGGACTCATTGAAATCCTTCTGAACACTGACCCAAAAGGTCCGGATTGGTGATCCCTGGTGATATAGTACAGTATAGCGTGTATATGTGCTATTATAGTCTGTAATGGGATATAGTATGTCATAGTGTAGCATGTATAAAATGTGTATAAAATATTTATTGTTTTTGCATATTTTGGTATAAAATGTGTCTTAGTATAGCATGTGTCATGTATAGTATGTGCAATAAATAAGTTTTTTTTTTTTTTTTTGCATATTTTGGTATTAAATGTGTCTTAGTATAGCATGAGTCATGTATATTATGTGCAAAAAAATATTTTATTGTTTTTGCATATTTTGGTATAAAATGTGTCTTAGTATAGCATGTGTCATGTATTTCATGTGCAATAAAATATATTATTATTTTTGCATATTTTGGTATAAAATGTGTCTTAGTATAGCATGTGTCATGTATAGTATGTGCAATAAAATATATTTTTTTTTTTGCATATTTTGGTATAAAATGTGTCTTAGTATAGCATGTGTCATGTATATTATGTGCAATAAAATATTTTATTTTTTTGCATATTTTGGTTTAAAATGTGTCTTAGTATAGCATGTGTCATGTATATTATGTGCAATAAAATATATTTTTTTTTTTGCATATTTTGGTTTAAAATGTGTCTTAGTATAGCATGTGTCATGTATATTATGTGCAATAAAATATATTTTTTTTTTTTGCATATTTTGGTAAAAAATGTGTCTTAGTATAGCATGTGTCATGTGTTTCATGTGCAAATAAAATATTTTATTATTTTTGCATATTTTGGTTTAAAATGTGTCTTAGTATAGCATGTGTCATGTATGGTATGTGCAATAAAATTTTTTTTATTTTTTGCATATTTTGGTATAAAATGTGTCTGAGTATAGCATGTGTCATGTATTTCATGTGCAAGAAAGTTTTTTTTTTTTTTTTTGCATATTTTGGTATAAAATGTGTCTTAGTATAGCATGTGTCATGTATTTTATGTACAAAAAAGTTTTATTTTTTTTTTTTTGCATATTTTGGTATAAATGTGTCTTAGTATAGCATGTATCATGTATATTATGTGCAAAAAAATATTTTATTATTTTTGCATATTTTGGTAGAAAATGTGTCTTAGTATAGCATGTGTCATGTATTTTATGTGCAATAAAATATATTATTATTTTTGCATATTTTGGTATAAAATGTGTCTTAGTATAGCATGTGTCATGTTAGTATGTGCAAAAAATTTTATTTTTTTTTTTGCATATTTTGGTATAAAATGTGTCTTAGTATAGCATGTGTCATGTATATTATGTGCAATAAAATATTTTATTTTTTGCATATTTTGGTATAAAATGTCTCTTAGTATAGCATGTGTCATGTATATTATGTGCAATAAAATATATTATTATTTTTTGCATATTTTGGTTTAAAATGTGTCTTAGTATAGCATGTGTCATGTATTTATGTACAAAAAAATATATTTTATTTTTGCATATTTTGGTAAAAAATGTGACTTAGTATAGCATGTGTATGTATATTATGTGCAATAAAATATATTATTTTTTTTGCATATTTTGGTTTAAAATGTGTCTTAGTATAGCATGTGTCATGTATTTATGTGCAAAAAATATTTTTTATTTTTGCATATTTTGGTAAAAAATGTGTCTTAGTATAGCATGTGTCATGTATAGTATGTGCAATAAAGTTTTTTTTTTTTTTTTTGCATATTTTGGTATAAAATGTGTCTTAGTATAGCATGTGTCATGTTTTTTATGTACAAGAAAATATATTTTTATTTTTGCATATTTTGGTATAAATGTGTCTTAGTATAGCATGTGTCATGTATAGTATGTGCAATAAAATATATTATTTTTTTGCATATTTTGGTAAAAATGTGTCTGAGTATAGCATGTGTCATGTATATTATGTACAAATAAAGTTTATTTTTTTTTTTTGCATATTTTGGTATAAAATGTGTCTTAGTATAGCATGTCTCATGTATAGTATGTGCAATAAAGTTTTTTTTTTTTTTTTTTTTTACATATTTTGGTATAAAATGTGTCTTAGTATAGCATGTGTCATGTTTTTCATGTGCAAAAAAATATATTATTATTTTTGCATATTTTGGTATTAAATGTGTCTTAGTATAGCATGTGTCATGTATAGTATGTGCAATAAAATATTTTATTATTTTTGCATATTTTGGTATAAAATGTGTCTTAGTATAGCATTTGTCATGTATTTTATGTACAAAAAAATATATTTTATTTTTGCATATTTTGGTAATTAAATGTGTCTGAGTATAGCATGTGTCATGTATTTCATGTGCAAAAAATATATTATTATTTTTGCATATTTTGGTATAAAATGTGTCTTAGTATAGCATGTGTCATGTATTTCATGTGCAATAAAATATTTTTTTTTTTTGCATATTTTGGTTTAAAATGTGTCTTAGTATAGCATGTGTCATGTATATTATGTGCAATAAAATATTTTATTTTTTTTGCATATTTTGGTATAAAATGTGTCTTAGTATAGCATGTGTCATGTATAGTATGTACAAGAAAATATTTTTTTTTTTTGCATATTTTGGTATTAAATGTGTCTTAGTATAGCATGTGTCATGTATTTCATGTGCAAAAAAATTTATTATTATTTTTGCATATTTTGGTATTAAATGTGTCTTAGTATAGCATGTGTCATGTATTTCATGTGCAAAAAAATATATTATTATTTTTGCATATTTTGGTATAAAATGTGTCTTAGTATAGCATGTGTCATGTATAGTATGTGCAATAAAGTTTTTTTTTTTTTTTACATATTTTGGTATAAAATGTGTCTTAGTATAGCATGTGTCATGTATATTATGTGCAATAAAATATATTATTTTTTTTGCATATTTTGGTTTAAAATGTGTCTTAGTATAGCATGTGTCATGTATATTATGTACAATAAAATATATTTTTTTTTTGCATATTTTGGTAAAAAATGTGACTTAGTATAGCATGTGTCATGTATAGTATGTGCAAGAAAGTTTTTTTTTTTTTTTTTTGCATATTTTGGTATAAAATGTGTCTTAGTATAGCATGTGTCATGTATAGTATGTACAAGAAATTTTTTTTTTTTTTTTTTTGCATATTTTGGTATAAATGTGTCTTAGTATAGCATGTATCATGTATATTATGTGCAATAAATATATTTTTTTTTTTGCATATTTTGGTAAAAATGTGTCTTAGTATAGCATGTGTCATGTATAGTATGTACAAAAAATTTTTTTTTTTTTTTTGCATATTTTGGTATAAAATGTGTCTTAGTATAGCATGTGTCATGTATTTTATGTACAAAAAAATTTTTTTTTTTTTTGCATATTTTGGTATAAAATGTGACTTAGTATAGCATGTGTCATGTATAGTATGTGCAATAAAATATATTATTGTTTTTGCATATTTTGGTATAAAATGTGTCTTAGTATAGCATGTGTCATGTATAGTATGTGCAATAAAATATATTATTGTTTTTGCATATTTTGGTATTAAATGTGTCTTAGTATAGCATGTGTCATGTATATTATGTACAATAAAATATATTATTTTTTGCATATTTTGGTAAAAAATGTGACTGAGTATAGCATGTGTCATGTATATTATGTCCAATAATATTTTTTTTTTTTGCATATTTTGGTATAAAATGTGTCTTAGTATAGCATGTGTCATGTATATTATGTGCAATAAAATATATTATTTTTTTTGCATATTTTGTATAAAATGTGTCTTAGTATGCATGTGTCATGTATGTAATGTGCAATAAAATATATTTTTTTTTGCATATTTTGGTAAAAAATGTGTCTGAGTATAGCATGTGTCATGTATATTATGTACAAGAAAATTTTTTTTTTTTTTTTGCATATTTTGGTATAAATGTGTCTTAGTATAGCATGTGTCATGTATTTTATGTGCAATAAAATATATTATTATTTTTGCATATTTTGGTATAAAATGTGTCTTAGTATAGCATGTGTCATGTATATTATGTGCAATAAAATATATTATTTTTTTGCATATTTTGGTATAAAATGTGTCTTAGTATAGCATGTGTCATGTATATTATGTGCAATAAAGTTTTTTTTTTTTTTTGCATATTTTGGTATAAAATGTGTCTTAGTATAGCATGTGTCATGTATAGTATGTGCAATAAAATATTTTTTTTTTGATTTTTGGTTATTTTTGTAGATGTGTATGTTTATGTAATAAAGTATATTTTTTTTTTGCATATTTTGGTTTAAAATGTGTCTTAGTATAGCATGTGTCATGTATAGTATGTGCAATAAATTTGTTATTATTTTTGCATATTTTGGTTTAAAATGTGTCTTAGTATAGCATGTGTCATGTATAGTATGTGCAATAAAATATTTTATTATTTTTGCATATTTTGGTATAAAATGTGTCTTAGTATAGCATGTGTCATGTATTTTATGTGCAATAAAATATTTTATTGTTTTTGCATATTTTGGTATAAAATGTGTCTTAGTATAGCATGTGTCATGTATATTATGTGCAATAAAATTTTTTATTTTTTTGCATATTTTGGTATAAAATGTGTCTTAGTATAGCATGTGTCATGTATATTATGTGCAAAAAAATATATTATTTTTTTTGCATATTTTGGTATTAAATGTGTCTTAGTATAGCATGTGTCATGTATTTCATGTGCAAAAAAATATATTATTATTTTTGCATATTTTGGTATTAAATGTGTCTTAGTATAGCATGTGTCATGTATTTATGTGCAAAAAAATATTTTTTTTTTTTTGCATATTTTGGTATAAAATGTGTCTTAGTATAGCATGTGTCATGTATATTATGTACAATAAAATATATTATTATTTTTGCATATTTTGGTATAAAATGTGTCTTAGTATAGCATGTGTCATGTATAGTATGTGCAATAAAGTTTTTTTTTTTTTTTGCCTATTTTGGTATAAATGTGTCTTAGTATAGCATGTGTCATGTATATTATGTGCAATAAATTTTTTTTTTTTTTTTGCATATTTTGGTATAAAATGTGTCTTAGTATAGCATGTGTCATGTATTTTATGTGCAAATAAATATATTATTGTTTTTGCATATTTTGTTATAAAATGTGTCTTAGTATAGCATGTGTCATGTATTTTCTGTGCCATAAAATATATTATTGTTTTTGCATATTTTGGTATAAAATGTGTCTTAGTATAGCATGTGTCATGTATAGTATGTGCAATAAAATATTTTATTGTTTTTGCATATTTTGGTATAAAATGTGTCTTAGTATAGCATGTGTCATGTATAGTATGTGCAATAAAGTTTTTTTTTTTTTTTTTTGCATATTTTGGTATAAAATGTGTCTTAGTATAGCATGTGTCATGTATAGTATGTGCAATAAAATATATTATTGTTTTTGCATATTTAGGTAGAAAATGTGTCTTAGTATAGCATGTGTCATGTTTTTCATGTGCAAATAAAGTATTTTATTATTTTTGCATATTTTGGTATAAAATGTGTCTTAGTATAGCATGTGTCATGTATAGTATGTGCAATAAAATATTTTATTGTTTTTGCATATTTTGGTATAAAATGTGTCTTAGTATAGCATGTGTCATGTATAGTATGTGCAATAAAATATTTTATTATTTTTGCATATTTTGGTATAAAATGTGACTTAGTATAGCATGTGTCATGTATGGTATGTGCAATAAAATATATTATTTTTTGCATATTTTGGTTTAAAATGTGTCTTAGTATAGCATGTGTCATGTATAGTATGTGCAATAAAATATATTATTGTTTTTGCATATTTTGTTATAAAATGTGTCTTAGTATAGCATGTGTCATGTATGGTATGTGCAATAAAATATTTTATTATTTTTGCATATTTTGGTATAAAATGTGTCTTAGTATAGCATGTGTCATGTATTTTCTGTGCCATAAAATATATTATTGTTTTTTGCATATTTTGGTATAAAATGTGTCTTAGTATAGCATGTGTCATGTATAGTATGTGCAAAAAAATATTTTATTTTTTTGCATATTTTGGTATAAAATGTGTCTTAGTATAGCATGTGTCATGTATGGTATGTGCAATAAAATATTTTATTGTTTTTGCATATTTTGGTATAAAATGTGTCTTAGTATAGCATGTGTCATGTATAGTATGTGCAATAAAATATTTTATTGTTTTTGCATATTTTGGTATAAAATGTGACTTAGTATAGCATGTGTCATGTATGGTATGTGCAATAAAATATATTATAGTTTTTGCATATTTTGGTTTAAAATGTGTCTTAGTATAGCATGTGTCATGTATAGTATGTGCAATAAAATATATTATTGTTTTTGCATATTTTGTTATAAAATGTGTCTTAGTATAGCATGTGTCATGTATGGTATGTGCAATAAAATATTTTATTGTTTTTGCATATTTTGGTATAAAATGTGTCTTAGTATAGCATGTGTCATGTATAGTATGTGCAATAAAATTTTTTTTTTTTTTTGCATATTTTGTTTAAAATGTGACTTAGTTTAGCATGTGTCAAGTATAGTATGTGCAATAAATATATTATTGTTTTTGCATATTTTGTTATAAAATGTGTCTCAGTATAGCATGTGTCATGTATAGTATGTGCCATAAAATATATTATTGTTTTTGCATATTTTGGTATAAAATGTGTCTTAGTATAGCATGTGTCATGTATAGTATGTGCAATAAAATATTTTATTATTTTTGCATATTTTGGTATAAAATGTGTCTTAGTATAGCATGTGTCATGTATAGTATGTGCAATAAAATATTTTTTTTTTTTTGCATATTTTGGTATAAAATGTGTCTTAGTTTAGCATGTGTCATGTATAGTATGTGCAATAAATATATTATTGTTTTTGCATATTTTGTTATAAAATGTGTCTTAGTATAGCATGTGTCATGTATAGTATGTGCAATAAAATATATTATTGTTTTTGCATATTTTGGTATAAAATGTGTCTTAGTATAGCATGTGTCATGTATAGTATGTGCAATAAAATATTTTATTGTTTTTGCATATTTTGGTTTAAAATGTGTCTTAGTATAGCATGTGTGATGTATTTCATGTGCAATAAAATATATTATTATTTTTGCATATTTTGGTATAAAATGTGTTTAGTATAGATTGTCATGTATAGTATGTGAATAAATTTTTTTTTTTTTTTTGCATTTTTGGTTTAAAATGTGTCTTAGTATAGCATGTGTCATGTATAGTATGTGCAATATTTTTTTTTTTTTTTGCATATTTTGGTTTAAATGTGTCTTGTATAGATTGTATGTATAGTATGTGAATAAAGTTTTGTTTTTTTTGCATATTTTGGTTTAAAATGTGTCTTAGTATAGCATGTGTCATGTATATTATGTGCAATAAAATATATTATTGTTTTTGCATATTTTGTTATAAAATATGTCTTAGTATAGCATGTGTCATGTATAGTATGTGCAATAAAGTTTTTTTTTTTTTTTGCATATTTTGGTATAAAATGTGTCTTAGTATAGCATGTGTCATGTATAGTATGTGCAATAAATATATTTTTTTTTTTGCATATTTTGGTTTAAAATGTGTCTTAGTATAGCATGTGTCATGTATAGTATGTGCAATAAAATTTTTTTTTTTTTTTTTGCATATTTTGGTTTAAAATGTGTCTTAGTATAGCATGTGTCATGTATAGTATGTGCAATAAAGTTTTTTTTTTTTTTTTGCATATTTTGGTTTAAAATGTGTCTTAGTATAGCATGTGTCATGTATATTATGTGCAATAAAATATATTATTATTTTTGCATATTTTGTTATAAAATATGTCTTAGTATAGCATGTGTCATGTATAGTATGTGCAATAAAATTTTTTTTTTTTTTGCATATTTTGGTATAAAATGTGTCTTAGTATAGCATGTGTCATGTATAGTATGTGCAATAAATTTTTTTTTTTTTTAGCATATTTTGGTTTAAAATGTGTCTTAGTATAGCATGTGTCATGTATATTATGTGCAATAAAATATATCATTATTTTTGCATATTTTGTTATAAAATGTGTCTTAGTATAGCATGTGTCATGTATTTCATGTGCAATAAAATATATTATTATTTTTGCATATTTTGGTATAAAATGTGCCTTAGTATAGCATGTGTCATGTATAGTATGTGCAATAAAATATTATTTTTTTCGCATATTTTGGTATTAAATGTGACTTAGTATAGCATGTGTCATGTATAGTATGTGCAATAAAATATTTTTTTTTTTTGCATATTTTGGTTTAAAATGTGTCTTAGTATAGCATGTGTCATGTATAGTATGTGCAAAAAAATATATTATTATTTTTGCATATTTTGTTATAAAATGTGTCTTAGTATAGCATGTGTCATGTATAGTATGTACAAAAAAGTTTTTTATTTTTTTTTGCATATTTTGGTATAAAATGTGTCTTAGTATAGCATGTGTCATGTATAGTATGTGCAATAAAATATTTTATTATTTTTGCATATTTTGGTATAAAATGTGTCTTAGTATAGCATGTGTGATGTATTTCATGTGCAATAAAATATATTATTATTTTTGCATATTTTGGGATAAAATGTGTCTTAGTATAGCATGTGTCATGTATATTATGTGCAATAAAATATATTATTATTTTTGCATATTTTGGTTTAAAATGTGTCTTAGTATAGCATGTGTCATGTATTTTATGTGCAATAAAATATATTATTATTTTTGCATATTTTGGTATAAAATGTGTCTTAGTATAGCATGTGTCATGTATATTATGTACAATAAAATATATTTTTTTTTTGCATATTTTGGTATAAAATGTGTCTTAGTATAGCATGTGTCATGTATAATATGTGCAATAAAATATATTATTATTTTTGCATATTTTGTTATAAAATGTGTCTTAGTATAGCATGTGTCATGTATATTATGTGCAATAAAATATATTATTATTTTTGCATATTTTGGTATAAAATGTGTCTTAGTATAGCATGTGTCATGTATTTCATGTGCAAAAAAAATATATTATTATTTTTGCATATTTTGGTATAAAATGTGTCTTAGCATAGCATGTGTCATGTATAGTATGTGCATTAAAATATATTTTTATTTTTTCATATTTTGGTATAAAATGTGTCTTAGTATAACATGTGTCATGTATTTCATGAGCAAAAAAATATATTATTATTTTTGCATATTTTGGTATGAAATGTGTCTTAGTATAGCATGTGTCATGTATTTATGTGCAAAAAATATATTTGTTTTTTGCATATTTTGGTATAAAATGTGTCTTAGTATAGCATGTGTCATGTATTTATGTGCAATAAAATATATTATTATTTTTGCATATTTTGGTATAAAATGTGTCTTAGTATAGCATGTGTCATGTATTTATGTGCAATAAATATATTATTATTTTTGCATATTTTGGTATAAAATGTGTCTTAGTATAGCATGTGTCATGTATTTCATGTGCAAAAAAATATATTATTATTTTTGCATATTTTGGTATAAAATGTGTCTTAGTATAGCATGTGTCATGTATTTCATGTGCAAAAAAATATATTATTATTTTTGCATATTTTGGTATAAAATGTGTCTTAGTATAGCATGTGTCATGTATTTATGTGCAAAAAAATATATTATTATTTTTGCATATTTTGGTATAAAATGTGTCTTAGTATAGCATGTGTCATGTATTTATGTGCAATAAAATATATTTTTATTTTTGCATATTTTGGTATAAAATGTGTCTTAGTATAGCATGTGTCATGTATTTCATGTGCAAAAAAATATATTATTATTTTTGCATATTTTGGTATAAAATGTGTCTAAGTATAGCATGTGTCATGTATTTCATGTGCAAAAAAATATATTATTATTTTTGCATATTTTGGTATAAAATGTGTCTTAGTATAGCATGTGTCATGTATAGTATGTGCAAAAAAAATATCATTATTTTTGCATATTTTGGTATAAAATGTGTCTTAGTATAGCATGTGTCATGTATTTCATGTGCAAAAAAATATATTATTATTTTTGCATATTTTGGTATAAAATGTGTCTTAGTATAGCATGTGTCATGTATTTCATGTGCAAAAAAATATATTATTATTTTTGCATATTTTGGTATAAAATGTGTCTTAGTATAGCATGTGTCATGTATTATGTGCAAAAAATATATTATTATTTTTGCATATTTTGGTATTAAATGTGTCTTAGTATAGCATGTGTCATGTATTTCATGTGCAAAAAAATATATTATTATTTTTGCATATTTTGGTATAAAATGTGTCTTAGTATAGCATGTGTCATGTATTTCATGTGCAAAAAAAATATATTATTATTTTTGCATATTTTGGTATAAAATGTGTCTTAGTATAGCATGTGTCATGTATTTCATGTGCAAAAAAATATATTATTATTTTTGCATATTTTGGTATAAAATGTGTCTTAGTATAGCATGTGTCATGTATTTCATGTGCAAAAAAATATATTATTATTTTTGCATATTTTGGTATTAAATGTGTCTTAGTATAGCATGTGTCATGTATTTCATGTGCAAAAAAATATTTTATTATTTTTGCATATTTTGGTATTAAATGTGTCTTAGTATAGCATGTGTCATGTATTTCATGTGCAAAAAAATATATTATTATTTTTACATATTTTGGTACAAAATGTGTCTTAGTATAGCATGTGTCATGTATTTCATGTGCAAAAAAATATATTATTATTTTTGCATATTTTGGTATTAAATGTGTCTTAGTATAGCATGTGTCATGTATTTCATGTGCAAAAAATATATTATTATTTTTGCATATTTTGGTATTAAATGTGTCTTAGTATAGCATGTGTCATGTATAGTATGTGCAATAAAATATATTATTATTTTTGCATATTTTGGTATAAAATGTGTCTTAGTATAGCATGTGTCATGTATTTCATGTGCAAAAAAATATATTATTATTTTTGCATATTTTGGTATAAAATGTGTCTTAGTATAGCATGTGTCATGTATTTCATGTGCAAAAAAATATATTATTATTTTTGCATATTTTGGTATAAAATGTGTCTTAGTATAGCATGTGTCATGTATTTCATGTGCAAAAAAATATATTATTATTTTTGCATATTTTGGTATTAAAATGTGTCTTAGTATAGCATGTGTCATGTATTTCATGTGCAAAAAATATATTATTATTTTTGCATATTTTGGTATAAAATGTGTCTTAGTATAGCATGTGTCATGTATTTCATGTGCAATAAAATATATTATTATTTTTGCATATTTTGGTATAAAATGTGTCTTAGTATAGCATGTGTCATGTATTTCATGTGCAAAAAAATATATTATTATTTTTGCATATTTTGGTATAAAATGTGTCTTAGTATAGCATGTGTCATGTATTTCATGTGCAAAAAAATATATTATTATTTTTGCATATTTTGGTATAAAATGTGTCTTAGTATAGCATGTGTCATGTATTTCATGTGCAAAAAAATATATTATTATTTTTGCATATTTTGGTATAAAATGTGTCTTAGTATAGCATGTGTCATGTATTTCATGTGCAAAAAAATATATTATTATTTTTGCATATTTTGGTATAAAATGTGTCTTAGTATAGCATGTGTCATGTATTTCATGTGCAAAAAAATATATTATTATTTTTGCATATTTTGGTATAAAATGTGTCTTAGTATAGCATGTGTCATGTATTTCATGTGCAATAAAATATATTATTATTTTTGCATATTTTGGTATAAAATGTGTCTTAGTATAGCATGTGTCATGTATTTTCATGTGCAAAAAAATATATTATTATTTTTGCATATTTTGGTATAAAATGTGTCTTAGTATAGCATGTGTCATGTATTTCATGTGCAAAAAAAATATATTATTATTTTTGCATATTTTGGTATAAAATGTGTCTTAGTATAGCATGTGTCATGTATTTCATGTGCAATAAAATATATTATTATTTTTGCATATTTTGGTATAAAATGTGTCTTAGTATAGCATGTGTCATGTATTTCATGAGCAAAAAAATATATTATTATTTTTGCATATTTTGGTATAAAATGTGTCTTAGTATAGCATGTGTCATGTATTTCATGTGCAAAAAAATATATTATTATTTTTGCATATTTTGGTATAAAATGTGTCTTAGTATAGCATGTGTCATGTATTTCATGTGCAAAAAAATATATTATTATTTTTGCATATTTTGGTATAAAATGTGTCTTAGTATAGCATGTGTCATGTATTTCATGTGCAATAAAATATATCATTATTTTTGCATATTTTGGTATAAAATGTGTCTTAGTATAGCATGTGTCATGTATTTCATGTGCAAAAAAATATATTATTATTTTTGCATATTTTGGTATTAAAATGTGTCTTAGTATAGCATGTGTCATGTATTTCATGTGCAAAAAATATATTATTATTTTTGCATATTTTGGTATAAAATGTGTCTTAGTATAGCATGTGTCATGTATTTCATGTGCAAAAAAATATATTATTATTTTTGCATATTTTGGTATAAAATGTGTCTTAGTATAGCATGTGTCATGTATTTCATGTGCAAAAAATATATTATTATTTTTGCATATTTTGGTATAAAATGTGTCTTAGTATAGCATGTGTCATGTATTTCATGTGCAAAAAAATATATTATTATTTTTGCATATTTTGGTACAGAATGTGTCTTAGTATAGCATGTGTCATGTATTTCATGTGCAAAAAAAATATATTATTATTTTTGCATATTTTGGTATAAAATGTGTCTTAGTATAGCATGTGTCATGTATTTCATGTGCAAAAAAATATATTATTATTTTTGCATATTTTGGTACAAAATGTGTCTTAGTATAGCATGTGTCATGTATTTCATGTGCAAAAAAATATATTATTATTTTTGCATATTTTGGTATAAAATGTGTCTTAGTATAGCATGTGTCATGTATTTCATGTGCAAAAAAATATATTATTATTTTTGCATATTTTGGTATAAAATGTGTCTTAGTATAGCATGTGTCATGTATTTCATGTGCAAAAAAATATATTATTATTTTTGCATATTTTGGTATTAAATGTGTCTTAGTATAGCATGTGTCATGTATTTCATGTGCAATAAAATATATTATTATTTTTGCATATTTTGGTATAAAATGTGTCTTAGTATAGCATGTGTCATGTATTTCATGTGCAAAAAAATATATTATTATTTTTGCATATTTTGGTATAAAATGTGTCTTAGTATAGCATGTGTCATGTATTTCATGTGCAAAAAAATATATTATTATTTTTGCATATTTTGGTATAAAATGTGTCTTAGTATAGCATGTGTCATGTATTTCATGTGCAAAAAATATATTATTATTTTTGCATATTTTGGTATAAAATGTGTCTTAGTATAGCATGTGTCATGTATTTCATGTGCAAAAAAATATATTATTATTTTTGCATATTTTGGTATAAAATGTGTCTTAGTATAGCATGTGTCATGTATTTCATGTGCAAAAAAATATATTATTATTTTTGCATATTTTGGTATAAAATGTGTCTTAGTATAGCATGTGTCATGTATTTCATGTGCAAAAAAATATATTATTATTTTTGCATATTTTGGTATAAAATGTGTCTTAGTATAGCATGTGTCATGTATTTCATGTGCAAAAAAATATATTATTATTTTTGCATATTTTGGTATAAAATGTGTCTTAGTATAGCATGTGTCATGTATTTCATGTGCAAAAAAAATATATTATTATTTTTGCATATTTTGGTATAAAATGTGTCTTAGTATAGCATGTGTCATGTATTTCATGTGCAAAAAAATATATTATTATTTTTGCATATTTTGGTATAAAATGTGTCTTAGTATAGCATGTGTCATGTATTTCATGTGCAAAAAAATATATTATTATTTTTGCATATTTTGGTATAAAATGTGTCTTAGTATAGCATGTGTCATGTATTTCATGTGCAAAAAAATATATTATTATTTTTGCATATTTTGGTATAAAATGTGTCTTAGTATAGCATGTGTCATGTATTTCATGTGCAAAAAATATATTATTATTTTTGCATATTTTGGTATAAAATGTGTCTTAGTATAGCATGTGTCATGTATTTCATGTGCAAAAAAATATATTATTATTTTTGCATATTTTGGTATAAAATGTGTCTTAGTATAGCATGTGTCATGTATTTCATGTGCAAAAAAATATATTATTATTTTTGCATATTTTGGTATAAAATGTGTCTTAGTATAGCATGTGTCATGTATTTCATGTGCAAAAAAATATATTATTATTTTTGCATATTTTGGTATAAAATGTGTCTTAGTATAGCATGTGTCATGTATTTCATGTGCAAAAAAATATATTATTATTTTTGCATATTTTGGTATAAAATGTGTCTTAGTATAGCATGTGTCATGTATTTCATGTGCAAAAAAAATATATTATTATTTTTGCATATTTTGGTATAAAATGTGTCTTAGTATAGCATGTGTCATGTATTTCATGTGCAAAAAAATATATTATTATTTTTGCATATTTTGGTATAAAATGTGTCTTAGTATAGCATGTGTCATGTATTTCATGTGCAAAAAAATATATTATTATTTTTGCATATTTTGGTATAAAATGTGTCTTAGTATAGCATGTGTCATGTATTTCATGTGCAAAAAAATATATTATTATTTTTGCATATTTTGGTATAAAATGTGTCTTAGTATAGCATGTGTCATGTATTTCATGTGCAAAAAAATATATTATTATTTTTGCATATTTTGGTATAAAATGTGTCTTAGTATAGCATGTGTCATGTATTTCATGTGCAAAAAAATATATTATTATTTTTGCATATTTTGGTATAAAATGTGTCTTAGTATAGCATGTGTCATGTATTTCATGTGCAAAAAAATATATTATTATTTTTGCATATTTTGGTATAAAATGTGTCTTAGTATAGCATGTGTCATGTATTTCATGTGCAAAAAAATATATTATTATTTTTGCATATTTTGGTATAAAATGTGTCTTAGTATAGCATGTGTCATGTATTTCATGTGCAAAAAAATATATTATTATTTTTGCATATTTTGGTATAAAATGTGTCTTAGTATAGCATGTGTCATGTATTTCATGTGCAAAAAAATATATTATTATTTTTGCATATTTTGGTATAAAATGTGTCTTAGTATAGCATGTGTCATGTATTTCATGTGCAAAAAAATATATTATTATTTTTGCATATTTTGGTATAAAATGTGTCTTAGTATAGCATGTGTCATGTATTTCATGTGCAAAAAAATATATTATTATTTTTGCATATTTTGGTATAAAATGTGTCTTAGTATAGCATGTGTCATGTATTTCATGTGCAAAAAAATATATTATTATTTTTGCATATTTTGGTATAAAATGTGTCTTAGTATAGCATGTGTCATGTATTTCATGTGCAAAAAAATATATTATTATTTTTGCATATTTTGGTATAAAATGTGTCTTAGTATAGCATGTGTCATGTATTTCATGTGCAAAAAAATATATTATTATTTTTGCATATTTTGGTATAAAATGTGTCTTAGTATAGCATGTGTCATGTATTTCATGTGCAAAAAAATATATTATTATTTTTGCATATTTTGGTATAAAATGTGTCTTAGTATAGCATGTGTCATGTATTTCATGTGCAATAAAATATATTATTATTTTTGCATATTTTGGTATAAAATGTGTATATAGCATGTGTCATGTATTTATGTCAATTTTTATATTTTTATAAAATTGTCTTAGTATAGCATGTGTCATGTATTTCATGTGCAAAAAAATATATTATTATTTTTGCATATTTTGGTATAAAATGTGTCTTAGTATAGCATGTGTCATGTATTTCATGTGCAAAAAAATATATTATTATTTTTGCATATTTTGGTATAAAATGTGTCTTAGTATAGCATGTGTCATGTATTTCATGTGCAATAAAATATATTATTATTTTTGCATATTTTGGTATAAAATGTGTCTTAGTATAGCATGTGTCATGTATTTCATGTGCAATAAAATATATTATTATTTTTGCATATTTTGGTATAAAATGTGTCTTAGTATAGCATGTGTCATGTATTTCATGTGCAAAAAAAATATATTATTATTTTTGCATATTTTGGTATAAAATGTGTCTTAGTATAGCATGTGTCATGTATTTCATGTGCAAAAAAATATATTATTATTTTTGCATATTTTGGTATTAAATGTGTCTTAGTATAGCATGTGTCATGTATTTCATGTGCAAAAAAATATATTATTATTTTTGCATATTTTGGTATAAAATGTGTCTTAGTATAGCATGTGTCATGTATTTCATGTGCAAAAAAATATATTATTATTTTTGCATATTTTGGTATAAAATGTGTCTTAGTATAGCATGTGTCATGTATTTCATGTGCAAAAAAATATATTATTATTTTTGCATATTTTGGTATAAAATGTGTCTTAGTATAGCATGTGTCATTTAAAAAAAACGTTATGTGTCATTGTCATGTATAGTTGTGCAATAAAATATATTATTATTTTTGCATATTTTGGTATAAAATGTGTCTTAGTATAGCATGTGTCATGTATTTCATGTGCAAAAAAATATATTATTATTTTTTGCATATTTTGGTATAAAATGTGTCTTAGTATAGCATGTGTCATGTATTTCATGTGCAATAAAATATATTATTATTTTTGCATATTTTGGTATAAAATGTGTCTTAGTATAGCATGTGTCATGTATTTTCATGTGCAAAAAAATATATTATTATTTTTGCATATTTTGGTATAAAATGTGTCTTAGTATAGCATGTGTCATGTATAGTATGTGCAATAAAATACATTATTATTTTTGCATATTTTGGTATAAAATGTGTCTTAGTATAGCATGTGTCATGTTTTTCATGTGCAAAAAAATATATTATTATTTTTGCATATTTTGGTATTAAATGTGTCTTAGTATAGCATGTGTCATGTATTTCATGTGCAAAAAAATATATTATTATTTTTGCATATTTTGGTATTAAATGTGTCTTAGTATAGCATGTGTCATGTATTTTATGTGCAATAAAATATATTATTATTTTTGCATATTTCGGTATTAAATGTGTCTTAGTATAGCATGTGTCATGTATTTCATGTGGAAAAAAATATATTATTGTTTTTGCATATTTTGGTATAAAATGTGTCTTAGTATAGCATGTGTCATGTATTTCATGTGCAAAAAAATATATTATTATTTTTGCATATTTTGGTACAAAATGTGTCTTAGTATAGCATGTGTCATGTATTTCATGTGCAAAAAAATATATTATTATTTTTGCATATTTTGGTACAAAATGTGTCTTAGTATAGCATGTGTCATGTTTTTCATGAGCAAAAAAATATATTATTATTTTTGCATATTTTGGTATAAAATGTGTCTTAGTATAGCATGTGTCATGTATTTTCATGTGCAAAAAAATATATTATTATTTTTGCATATTTTGGTATAAAATGTGTCTTAGTATAGCATGTGTCATGTATTTCATGTGCAAAAAAATATATTATTATTTTTGCATATTTTGGTATAAAATGTGTCTTAGTATAGCATGTGTCATGTATTTCATGTGCAAAAAAATATATTATTATTTTTGCATATTTTGGTATAAAATGTGTCTTAGTATAGCATGTGTCATGTATTTCATGTGCAAAAAAATATATTATCATTTTTGCATATTTTGGTATAAAATGTGTCTTAGTATAGCATGTGTCATGTATATTATGTGCAATAAAATATATTATTATTTTTGCATATTTTGGTATAAAATGTGTCTTAGTATAGCATGTGTCATGTATTTCATGTGCAAAAAAATATATTATTATTTTTGCATATTTTGGTATAAAATGTGTCTTAGTATAGCATGTGTCATGTATTTAGTGTGCAATAAAATATATTATTATTTTTGCATATTTTGGTATAAAATGTGTCTTAGTATAGCATGTGTCATGTATTTCATGTGCAAAAAAATATATTATTATTTTTGCATATTTTGGTATAAAATGTGTCTTAGTATAGCATGTGTCATGTATATTATGTGCAAAAAAAATATATTATTATTTTTGCATATTTTGGTATAAAATGTGTCTTAGTATAGCATGTGTCATGTATTTCATGAGCAAAAAAATATATTATTATTTTTGCATATTTTGGTATAAAATGTGTCTTAGTATAGCATGTGTCATGTATAGTATGTGCAATAAAATATATTATTATTTTTGCATATTTTGGTATAAAATGTGTCTTAGTATAGCATGTGTCATGTATTGTATGTGCAAAAAAATATATTATTATTTTTGCATATTTTGGTATAAAATGTGTCTTAGTATAGCATGTGTCATGTATTTCATGTGCAAAAAAATATATTATTATTTTTGCATATTTTGGTATAAAATGTGTCTTAGTATAGCATGTGTCATGTATTTCATGTGCAATAAAAATATATTATTATTTTTGCATATTTTGGTATAAAATGTGTCTTGTTAGCATGTGTCATGTATATATGTGAATAAAATATTTTTTTTTTTGCATATTTTGGTATAAAATGTGTCTTAGTATAGCATGTGTCATGTATTTCATGTGCAAAAAAATATATTATTATTTTTGCATATTTTGGTATAAAATGTGTCTTAGTATAGCATGTGTCATGTATTTCATGTGCAAAAAATATATTATTATTTTTGCATATTTTGGTATAAAATGTGTCTTAGTATAGCATGTGTCATGTATAGTATGTGCAATAAAAATATATTATTATTTTTGCATATTTTGGTATAAAATGTGTCTTAGTATAGCATGTGTCATGTATTTCATGTGCAAAAAAATATATTATTATTTTTGCATATTTTGGTATAAAATGTGTCTTAGTATAGCATGTGTCATGTATGTATGTGCAAAAAAATATATTATTATTTTTGCATATTTTGGTATAAAATGTGTCTTAGTATAGCATGTGTCATGTATAGTATGTGCAATAAAATATATATTTTTTTGATATTTTGTATAAAATTTATAAGATTTATTATTTATGTGAATAAAATATATTTTTTTTGATATTTTGTATAAAATGTGTCTTAGTATAGCATGTGTCATGTATTTCATGTGCAAAAAAATATATTATTATTTTTGCATATTTTGGTATTTAAATGTGTCTTAGTATAGCATGTGTCATGTATTTAGTGTGCAATAAAATATATTATTATTTTTGCATATTTTGGTATAAAATGTGTCTTAGTATAGCATGTGTCATGTATTTCATGTGCAAAAAAATATATTATTATTTTTGCATATTTTGGTATTAAATGTGTCTTAGTATAGCATGTGTCATGTATTTCATGTGCAAAAAAATATATTATTATTTTTGCATATTTTGGTATAAAATGTGTCTTAGTATAGCATGTGTCATGTATTTCATGTGCAAAAAAATATATTATTATTTTTGCATATTTTGGTATAAAATGTGTCTTAGTATAGCATGTGTCATGTATTTCATGTGCAAAAAAATATATTATTATTTTTGCATATTTTGGTATAAAATGTGTCTTAGTATAGCATGTGTCATGTATTTCATGTGCAAAAAAATATATTATTATTTTTGCATATTTTGGTATAAAATGTGTCTTAGTATAGCATGTGTCATGTATTTCATGTGCAAAAAAATATATTATTATTTTTGCATATTTTGGTATAAAATGTGTCTTAGTATAGCATGTGTCATGTATTTTCATGAGCAAAAAAATATATTATTATTTTTGCATATTTTGGTATAAAATGTGTCTTAGTATAGCATGTGTCATGTTTTTCATGTGCAATAAAATATATTATTATTTTTGCATATTTTGGTATAAAATGTGTCTTAGTATAGCATGTGTCATGTATTTATGTGAAAAAAATATATTTTATTTTTGCATATTTTGGTATAAAATGTGTCTTAGTATAGCATGTGTCATGTATATTATGTGCAATAAAATATATTATTATTTTTGCATATTTTGGTATAAAATGTGTCTTAGTATAGCATGTGTCATGTATTTAGTGTGCAATAAAATACATTATTATTTTTGCATATTTTGGTATAAAATGTGTCTTAGTATAGCATGTGTCATGTATTTCATGTGCAAAAAAATATATTATTATTTTTGCATATTTTGGTATAAATGTGTCTTAGTATAGCATGTGTCATGTATTTCATGTGCAATAAAATATATTTTATTTTTGCATATTTTGGTATAAAATGTGTCTTAGTATAGCATGTGTCATGTATTTCATGTGCAAAAAAATATATTTTTATTTTTGCATATTTTGGTATAAAATGTGTCTTAGTATAGCATGTGTCATGTATTTTATGTGCAAAAAAATATATTTTTATTTTTGCATATTTTGGTATAAAATGTGTCTTAGTATAGCATGTGTCATGTATTTCATGTGCAAAAAAATATATTATTATTTTTGCATATTTTGGTATAAAATGTGTCTTAGTATAGCATGTGTCATGTATAGTATGTGCAATAAAATATATTATTATTTTTGCATATTTTGGTATTAAATGTGTCTTAGTATAGCATGTGTCATGTATAGTATGTGCATTAAAATATATTTTTATTTTTTCATATTTTGATATAAAATGTGTCTTAGTATAGCATGTGTCATGTATAGTATGTGCAATAAAATATTTTATTGTTTTTGTATATTTTGGTATAAAATGTGTCTTAGTATAGCATGTGTCATGTATTTCATGTGCAAAAAAATATATTTTTATTTTTGCATATTTTGGTATAAAATGTGTCTTAGTATAGCATGTGTCATGTATAGTATGTGCCATAAAATATATTATTATTTTTGCATATTTTGGTATAAAATGTGTCTTAGTATAGCATGTGTCATGTATAGTATGTGCAATAAATATTTTTTTATTTTTGCATATTTTGGTATAAAATGTGTCTTAGTATAGCATGTGTCATGTATTTATGTGCAAAAAAATATATTATTATTTTTGCATATTTTGGTATAAAATGTGTCTTAGTATAGCATGTGTCATGTATTGTATGTGCAATAAAATATATTTTATTTTTGCATATTTTGGTATAAAATGTGTAGTAAGCATGTGTATGTATATATGTGAATAAAATATATTTTATTTTTGATATTTTGTATAAAATGTGTTGTAGATGTGTATTTTGAATAAATTATTTTTTTTTGATATTTTGTATAAATGTGTTTAGTATAGCATGTGTCATGTATTTATGTGAATAAATATTATTATTATTTTTGCATATTTTGGTATAAAATGTGTCTTAGTATAGCATGTGTCATGTATTTCATGTGCAATAAAATATATCATTATTTTTGCATATTTTGGTATAAAATGTGTCTTAGTATAGCATGTGTCATGTATTTCATGTGCAAAAAAATATATTTTTATTTTTGCATATTTTGGTATTAAATGTGTCTTAGTATAGCATGTGTCATGTATTTCATGTGCAAAAAAATATATTATTATTTTTGCATATTTTGGTAGAAAATGTGTCTTAGTATAGCATGTGTCATGTATAGTATGTGCAATAAAATATATTATTGTTTTTGCATATTTTGGTATAAAATGTGTCTTAGTATAGCATGTGTCATGTATTTCATGAGCAAAAAAATATATTATAATTTTTGCATATTTTGGTATAAAATGTGTCTTAGTATAGCATGTGTCATGTATTTAGTGTGCAATAAAATATATTATTATTTTTGCATATTTTGGTATAAAATGTGTCTTAGTATAGCATGTGTCATGTATTGTATGTGCAAAAAAATATATTATTATTTTTGCATATTTTGGTATTAAATGTGTCTTAGTATAGCATGTGTCATGTATTTATGTGCAAAAAAATATATTATTATTTTTGCATATTTTGGTATAAAATGTGTCTTAGTATAGCATGTGTCATGTATTTATGTGCAATAAAATATATTATTATTTTTGCATATTTTGGTATAAAATGTGTCTTAGTATAGCATGTGTCATGTATTTTATGTGCAATAAAAATATATTATTATTTTTGCATATTTTGGTATAAAATGTGTCTTAGTATAGCATGTGTCATGTATAGTATGTGCAATAAAATATATTATTATTTTTGCATATTTTGGTATAAATGTGTGTAAGATGTGTATGTATGTATGTGATAAGTTTTTTTTTGCATATTTTGTATAAATGTGTCTTAGTTAGATGTGTCATGTATATTATGTGAAAAAATATATTATTTTTTTTGCATATTTTGGTATAAAATGTGTCTTAGTATAGCATGTGTCATGTATAGTATGTGCAATAAAATATATTATTATTTTTGCATATTTTGGTATAAAATGTGTCTTAGTATAGCATGTGTCATGTATTTTATGTGCAATAAAATATATTATTATTTTTGCATATTTTGGTATAAAATGTGTCTTAGTATAGCATGTGTCATGTATTGTATGTGCAATAAAATATATTATTATTTTTGCATATTTTGGTATAAAATGTGTCTTAGTATAGCATGTGTCATGTATATTATGTGCAATAAAATATATTATTATTTTTGCATATTTTGGTATAAAATGTGTCTTAGTATAGCATGTGTCATGTATGGTATGTGCAATAAAATATATTATTATTTTTGCATATTTTGGTATAAAATGTGTCTTAGTATAGCATGTGTCATGTATAGTATGTGCAATAAAATATATTTTATTTTTGCATATTTTGGTATAAAATGTGTCTTAGTATAGCATGTGTCATGTATAGTATGTGCAATAAAATATATTATTATTTTTGCATATTTTGGTATTAAAATGTGTCTTAGTATAGCATGTGTCATGTATAGTATGTGCAATAAAATATATTATTATTTTTGCATATTTTGGTATAAAATGTGTCTTAGTATAGCATGTGTCATGTATGGTATGTGCAATAAAATATATTATTTTTTTGCATATTTTGGTATTAAATGTGTCTTAGTATAGCATGTGTCATGTATAGTATGTGCAATAAAATATATTATTTTTTTGCATATTTTGGTATAAAATGTGCTAGTTAGATGTGTCATGTATGGTATGTGAATAAAATTTTTTTTTTTGCATATTTTGGTTTAAAATTGTCTTAGTATAGCATGTGTCATGTATTTTATGTGCAATAAAATATATTATTATTTTTGCATATTTTGGTATAAAATGTGTCTTAGTATAGCATGTGTCATGTATTGTATGTGCAATAAAATATATTATTATTTTTGCATATTTTGGTATAAAATGTGTCTTAGTATAGCATGTGTCATGTATTGTATGTGCAAAAAAATATATTATTATTTTTGCATATTTTGGTATAAAATGTGTCTTAGTATAGCATGTGTCATGTATAGTATGTGCAATAAAATATTTTTTTTTTTTTGCATATTTTGGTATAAAATGTGTCTTAGTATAGCATGTGTCATGTATAGTATGTGCAATAAAATATATTATTGTTTTTGCATATTTTGTATAAAATGTGTCTTAGTATAGCATGTGTCATGTATGTTATGTGCAATAAAATTTGTTTTTTTTTTTGCATATTTTGGTATAAAATGTGTCTTAGTATAGCATGTGTCATGTATATTATGTGCAAAAAAATATATAATTATTTTTGATATTTTGGTATAAAATGTGTCTTAGTATAGCATGTGTCATGTATAGTATGTGCAATAAATTTTTTTTTTTTTTGATATTTTTATAAAATGTGTTTATAAGCATGTTTATGTATAGTATGTGCAATAAATTTTTTTTTTTTTTTTTGCATATTTTGGTATAAAATGTGTCTTAGTATAGCATGTGTCATGTATAGTATGTGCAATAAAATATATTATTGTTTTTGCATATTTTGGTATAAAATGTGTCTTAGTATAGCATGTGTCATGTATAGTATGTGAATAAATTTTTTTTTTTTTTTGCATATTTTGGTATAAAATGTGTCTTAGTATAGCATGTGTCATGTATTTTATGTGCAATAAAATATATTATTATTTTTGCATATTTTGGTATAAAATGTGTCTTAGTATAGCATGTGTCATGTATATTATGTGCAATAAAATTTTTTTTTTTTTTGCATATTTTGGTATAAAATGTGTCTTAGTATAGCATGTGTATGTTTTATGTGCAATAAATTTTTTTTTTTTGATTTTTGTATAATTGTCTTAGTATAGCATGTGTCATGTATTTTATGTGCAAAAATATTTTTTTTTTTTTGCATATTTTGGTATAAAATGTGTCTTAGTATAGCATGTGTCATGTATTTCATGTGCAATAAAATATATTATTGTTTTTGCATATTTTGGTATAAAATGTGTCTAAGTATAGCATGTGTCATGTATTTCATGTGCAAAAAAATATATTATTATTTTTGCATATTTTGGTATAAAATGTGTCTTAGTATAGCATGTGTCATGTATAGTATGTGAATAAAATATTTTTTTTTTTTGCATATTTTGGTATAAAATGTGTTAGTATAGCATGTGTTGTATAGTATGTGAATAATTTTTTTTTTTTGCATATTTTGTATAATTGTTTAGTATAGCATGTGTCATGTATAGTATGTGCAATAAAATATATTATTTTTTTTGCATATTTTGGTATAAAATGTGTCTTAGTATAGCATGTGTCATGTATTTATGTGCAATAAAATATATTATTATTTTTGCATATTTTGGTATAAAATGTGTCTTAGTATAGCATGTGTCATGTATAGTATGTGCAATAAAATTTATTATTATTTTTGCATATTTTGGTATAAAATGTGTCTTAGTATAGCATGTGTCATGTATAGTATGTGCAATAAAATATATTTTTATTTTTGCATATTTTGGTATAAAATGTGTCTTAGTATAGCATGTGTCATGTATAGTATGTCCAATAAAATATATTATTATTTTTGCATATTTTGGTATAAAATGTGTCTTAGTATAGCATGTGTCATGTATTTATGTGCAATAAAATATATTATTATTTTTGCATATTTTGGTATAAAATGTGTCTTAGTATAGCATGTGTCATGTATTGTATGTGCAATAAAATATTTTTTTTTTTTGCATATTTTGGTATAAAATGTGTCTTAGTATAGCATGTGTCATGTATAGTATGTGCAATAAAATATATTATTATTTTTGCATATTTTGGTATAAAATGTGTCTTAGTATAGCATGTGTCATGTATTTCATGTGCAATAAAATATATTATTATTTTTGCATATTTTGGTATTAAATGTGTCTTAGTATAGCATGTGTCATGTATGTATGTGCAATAAAATATATTATTATTTTTGCATATTTTGGTATAAAATGTGTCTTAGTATAGCATGTGTCATGTATGGTATGTGCAATAAAGTTTTTTTTTTTTTGCATATTTTGGTATAAAATGTGTCTTAGTATAGCATGTGTCATGTATAGTATGTGCAATAAAATTATATTATTTTTTTTGCATATTTTGGTATAAAATGTGTCTTAGTATAGCATGTGTCATGTATTTATGTGCAATAAAGTTTTTTTTTTTTTTTGCATATTTTGGTATAAAATGTGTCTTAGTATAGCATGTGTCATGTATAGTATGTGCAATAAAATATATTATTATTTTTGCATATTTTGGTATAAAATGTGTCTTAGTATAGCATGTGTCATGTATAGTATGTGCAATAAAATTTATTATTATTTTTGCATATTTTGGTATAAAATGTGTCTTAGTATAGCATGTGTCATGTATAGTATGTGCAATAAAATATATTATTTTTTTGCATATTTTGGTATAAAATGTGTCTTAGTATAGCATGTGTCATGTATAGTATGTGCAATAAATATTTTTTTTTTTTTTTGCATATTTTGGTATAAATGTGTCTTAGTATAGCATGTGTCATGTATAGTATGTGCAATAAAATATTATTTTTTTTTGCATATTTTGGTATAAAATGTGTCTTAGTATAGCATGTGTCATGTATAGTATGTGCAATAAAATATATTATTATTTTTGCATATTTTGGTATAAAATGTGTCTTAGTATAGCATGTGTCATGTATAGTATGTGCAATAAAATATATTTTTTTTTTTGCATATTTTGGTATAAAATGTGTCTTAGTATAGCATGTGTCATGTATAGTATGTGCAAAAAAATATATTATTATTTTTGCATATTTTGGTATAAAATGTGTCTTAGTATAGCATGTGTCATGTATAGTATGTGCAATAAAATATTTTTTTTTTTTTGCATATTTTGGTATAAAATGTGTCTTAGTATAGCATGTGTCATGTATAGTATGTGCAAAAAAATATATTTTTTTTTTTGCATATTTTGGTATAAAATGTGTCTTAGTATAGCATGTGTCATGTATAGTATGTGCAATAAAATATATTATTTTTTTTGCATATTTTGGTATAAAATGTGTCTTAGTATAGCATGTGTCATGTATAGTATGTGCAAAAAAGTATATTTTTTTTTTTGCATATTTTGGTATAAAATGTGTCTTAGTATAGCATGTGTCATGTATTTATGTGCAATAAAATATTTTTTTTTTTTTGCATATTTTGGTATAAAATGTGTCTTAGTATAGCATGTGTCATGTATAGTATGTGCAAAAAATTATTTTTTTTTGCATTTTTGTATATGTGTTAGCATTGTAGTATTATGTGAATATTTTAATTTATGTTTGATATTATTATTTTTATTTTTTATATGTGTATAAGATGTTCATATATGTGAAAAAAATATATTTATTTTTATAATGTGTGAAGATGTGTATGTTTATTGAAAAAAATATATTTTTTTTGATATTTTGTATAATGTGTCTTGTTAGCATGTGTCATGTATTGTGTGCAATAAAGTTTTTTTTTATTTTTGCATATTTTGGTATAAAATGTGTCTTAGTATAGCATGTGTCATGTATAGTATGTGCAATAAAATATATTTTTTTTTTTTTGCATATTTTGGTATAAAATGTGTCTTAGTATAGCATGTGTCATGTATAGTATGTGCAATAAAGTTTTTTTTTTTTTTGCATATTTTGGTATAAAATGTGTCTTAGTATAGCATGTGTCATGTATAATATGTGAATAAATTTTTTTTTTTTTGCATATTTTGGTATAAATGTGTCTTAGTATAGCATGTGTCATGTATAGTGTGTGCAATAAAATATATTATTATTTTTGCATATTTTGGTTTAAAATGTGTCTTAGTATAGCATGTGTCATGTATAGTATGTGCAATAAAATATATTATTTTTTTTGCATATTTTGGTTTAAAATGTGTCTTAGTATAGCATGTGTCATGTATAGTATGTGCAATAAAATATATTATTTTTTTGCATATTTTGGTTTAAAATGTGTCTTAGTATAGCATGTGTCATGTATAGTATGTACAAAAAAATTTTTTTTTTTTTTGCATATTTTGTTATAAAATGTGTCTTAGTATAGCATGTGTCATGTTTAGTATGTGCAATAAAATATATTATTATTTTTGCATATTTTGGTTTAAAATGTGTCTTAGTATAGCATGTGTCATGTATAGTATGTGCAATAAAATATATTATTATTTTTGCATATTTTGGTATAAAATGTGTCTTAGTATAGCATGTGTCATGTATAGTATGTGCAATAAAATATATTATTTTTTGCATATTTTGTAAAAAATGTGACTTAGTATAGCATATGTCATGTATAGTATGTGCAAAAATTTTTTTTTTTTTTTTGCATATTTTGGTATAAAATGTGACTTAGTATAGCATGTGTCATGTATGTATGTAAAGTTTTTTTTTTTTGCATTTTTGTTATAAATTGTCTTAGTATGATGTGTCATTATAGTATGTGAATAAATTTTTTTTTTTTTGAATTTGGTTTAAAATGTGTTTTATAGATGTGTATGTATATTATGTGAAATAAAATATATTATTATTTTTGCATATTTTGGTATAAAATGTGTCTTAGTATAGCATGTGTCATGTATAGTATGTGCAATAAAATATTTTATTGTTTTTGCATATTTTGGTATAAAATGTGTCTTAGTATAGCATGTGTCATGTATAACATGTGCAATAAAGTTTTTTTTTTTTTGCATATTTTGGTTTAAAATGTGTCTTAGTATAGCATGTGTCATGTATAGTATGTGCAATAAAGTTTTTTTTTTTTGCATATTTTGGTATAAAATGTGTCTTAGTATAGCATGTGTCATGTATAGTATGTGCAATAAAATATATTATTGTTTTTGCATATTTTGGTATAAAATGTGTCTTAGTATAGCATGTGTCATGTATAGTATGTGCAATAAAATATATTATTGTTTTTGCATATTTTGGTATAAAATGTGTCTTAGTATAGCATGTGTCATGTATAGTATGTGCAATAAAATATATTATTATTTTTGCATATTTTGGTATAAAATGTGTCTTAGTATAGCATGTGTCATGTATAGTATGTGCAATAAAATATATTATTGTTTTTGCATATTTTGGTATAAAATGTGTCTTAGTATAGCATGTGTCATGTATAGTATGTGCAATAAAGTTTTTTTTTTTTTGCATATTTTGGTATAAAATGTGTCTTAGTATAGCATGTGTATGTATAGTATGTGAATAAAGTTTTTGTTTTTTTGATGTTTGGTTGTGGGTGTTGTGTAAGTTGTGGCAGGAAAGATAGAATGGTGTGTTGGGGATTGGAGATGGTGGTAGTTGGTGGATAAATGTGGGGAGAAATTTAAGGTGAATGGGTTAAGGAGGGGGTATTTTAAAGGTGGAAATGGGTGAAGTGTAAAGTAGTGGGGGGTGTGATTAGGGGTTTTGATTGTTTTTGATGATGTTAAGTGTAATGGTTGGGAGAAGGAAGTGAGTAGGTAGGATTGGTTTGAGAAGGTTTGTATAGATGTGTCATGTATGTTGTGCAATAAAGTTTTTTTGGTTTTTTTTGCATATTTTGGTATAAAATGTGTCTTAGTATAGCATGTGTCATGTATAGTATGTGCAATAAAATATATGATTATTTTTGCATATTTTGGTTTAAAATGTGTCTTAGTATAGCATGTGTCATGTATAGTATGTGCAATAAAATATTTTATTGTTTTTGCATATTTTGGTATAAAATGTGTCTTAGTATAGCATGTGTCATGTATAGGATGTGCAATAAAGTGTATTTTTTTTTTGCATAATTTGGTTTAAATGTGTCTTAGTATAGCATGTGTCATGTATAGGATGTGCAATAAAGTTTTTTTTTTTTTGCATAATTTGGTTTAAAATGTGTCTTAGTATAGCATGTGTCATGTATAGTATGTGCAATAAATTGTTTTTTTTGCATATTTTGGTATAAATGTGTCTTGTATAGCATGTGTCATGTATGGTATGTGAATAAAGTTGGTTTTTTTTGCATATTTTGGTATAAAATGTGTCTTAGTATAGCATTTGTCATGGATAGTTGTGCCTTAAAGTTGTTTTTTTTTGCATATTTTGGTATAAAATGTGTCTTAGTATAGCATGTGTCATGTATAGTATGTGCAATAAAGTTTTTTTTTTTTTTTGCATAATTTGGTTTAAAATGTGTCTTAGTATAGCATGTGTCATGTATATTATGTGCAATAAAATATATTATTTTTTTTGCATATTTTGGTATAAAATGTGTCTTAGTATAGCATGTGTCATGTATAGTATGTGCAATAAAATATATTATTATTTTTGCATATTTTGGTTTAAAATGTGTCTTAGTATAGCATGTGTCATGTATTCCATGTGCAATAAAGTTTTTTTTTTTTTTGCATATTTTGGTATAAAATGTGTCTTAGCATAGCATGTGTCATGTATAGTATGTGCAATAAGTTTTTTTTTTTTTGCATATTTTGGTTTAAAATGTGTCTTAGTATAGCATGTGTCATGTATAACATGTGCAATAAAGTATTTATTTTTTTTGCATAATTTGGTTTAAAATGTGTCTTAGTATAGCATGTGTCATGTATGATATGTGCAATAATTTTTTTTGCATATTTTGTTTAAAATGTGTCTTATTATAGCATGTGTCATGTATTTATGTGAATAAAATATATATTTTTATATTTTGTATAAATGTTCTTAGTATAGCATGTTATGTATATTATGTGCAATAAAGTTTTTTTTTTTTTGCATATTTTGGTTTAAAATGTGTCTTAGTATAGCATGTGTCATGTATAGTATGTGCAATAAATTTTTTTTTTTTTTTTGCATATTTTGTTTAAAATGTGTCTTAGTATAGCATGTGTCATGTATAACATGTGCAATAAGTTTTTTGCATAATTTGGTTTAAAATGTGTCTTGTTGATGTGTCATGTATGTATGTGCAATAAAGTTTTTTTTTTTTTTGCATAATTTGTTTAAAATGTGTCTTAGTATAGCATGTGTCATGTATAGTATGGGCAATAAAAAAAAAAATTATTTTTGCATATTTTGGTATAAAATGTGTCTTAGTATAGCATGTGTCATGTATAGTATGTGCAATAAAGTTGTTTTTTTTTGCATATTTTGGTTTAAAATGTGTCTTAGTATAGCATGTGTCATGTATAGTATGTGCAATAAATTTTTTTTTTTTGCATAATTTGGTTTAAAATGTGTCTTAGTATAGCATGTGTCATGTATTGGATGTGCAATAAAGTTTTTTTTTTGCATAATTTGGTTTAAAATGTGTCTTAGTATAGCATGTGTCATGTATAGTATGTGCAATAAAGTTTTTTTTTTTTTTTTGCATATTTTGGTATAAAATGTGTCTTAGTATAGCATGTGTCATGTATTTCATGTGCAATAAAATATATCTTGTTTTTGCATATTTTGGTATAAAATGTGTCTTAGTATAGCACGTGTCATGTATAGTATGTGCAATAAAATATATTATTGTTTTTGCATATTTAGGTATAAAATGTGTCTTAGTATAGCATGTGTCATGTATAGTATGTGCAATAAAGTTTTTTTTTTTTTTGCATATTTTGGTATAAAATGTGTCTTAGTATAGCATGTGTCATGTATAGTATGTGCAATAAAGTTATTATTTTTTTGCATATTTTGGTATAAAATGTGTCTTAGTATAGCATGTGTCATGTATAGTATGTGCAATAAAATTTTTTTTTTTTTTGCATATTTTGGTATAAAATGTGTCTCAGTATAGCATGTGTCATGTATAGTATGTGCAATAAAGTTTTTTTTTTTTTTTGCATATTTTGGTATAAATGTGTCTTAGTATAGCATGTGTCATGTATAGTGTGTGCAATAAAATATATTATTTTTTTGCATATTTTGGTTTAAAATGTGTCTTAGTATAGCATGTGTCATGTATAGTATGTACAAGAAAGTTTTTTTTTTTTTTTTTGCATATTTTGGTATAAAATGTGTCTTAGTATAGCATGTGTCATGTTTAGTATGTGCAATAAAATATATTATTTTTTTGCATATTTTGGTTTAAAATGTGTCTTAGTATAGCATGTGTCATAAATAGTATGTACAAGAAAGTTTTTTATTTTTTTTTTGCATATTTTGGTATAAAATGTGTCTTAGTATAGCATGTGTCATGTATAGTATGTGCAATAAAATATATTATTGTTTTTGCATATTTTGGTAAAATGTGTCTTGTATAGCATGTGTCATGTATAGTATGTAAAGAAATTTTTTTTTTTTTTGCATATTTTGGTATAAATGTGCTTAGTATAGCATGTGTCATGTATAGTATGTAAAGAAATTTTTTTTTTGATATTTTGTTATAAAATGTGTCTTAGTATCGCATGTGTCATGTATAGTATGTGCAATAAAGTTTTGTTTTTTTTTTGGATAATTTGGTTTAAAATGTGTCTTAGTATAGCATGTGTCATGTATAGTATGTGCAATAAAATATATTATTATTTTTGCATATTTTGGTATAAAATGTGTCTTAGTATAGCATGTGTCATGTATAGTATGTGCAATAAAGTTTTTTTTTTTTTTTTGCATATTTTGGTATAAAATGTGTCTTAGTATAGCATGTGTCATGTATAGAATGTGCAATAAAATATATTTTTTTTTTGCATATTTTGGTATAAAATGTGTCTTAGTATAGCATGTGTCATGTATAGTATGTGCAATAAAATTTGTTTTTTTTGCATATTTTGGTATAAATGTGTCTTAGTATAGCATATGTCATGTATAGTATGTGCAATAAAATATATTATTGTTTTTGCATATTTTGGTATAAAATGTGTCTTAGTATAGCATGTGTCATGTATAGTATGTGCAATAAAGTTTTTTGTTTTTTACATATTTTGGTATAAAATGTGTCTTAGTATAGCATGTGTCATGTATAGTATGTGCAATAAAGTTTTTTTTGTTTTTTTTTGCATATTTTGGTTTAAAATGTGTCTTAGTATAGCATGTGTCATGTATAGTATGTGCAATAAAGTTTTTTTTTTTTTGCATATTTTGGTATAAAATGTGTCTTAGTATAGCATGTGTCATGTATAGTATGTAAAGAAGGTATTTTTTTTTTTTTGCATATTTTGGTATAATGTGTTTGTTAGATGTGTATGTATGTGTGAATAAAATATATTATATTTTTTGATTATTTTGGTATAAAATGTGTCTTAGTTGATGTGTCATGTATGTATGTGAAGAAATTTTTTTTTTTTTTGCATATTTTGGTATAAAATGTGTCTTAGTATAGCATGTGTCATGTATAGTATGTGCAATAAAATATATTATTATTTTTGCATATTTTGGTATTAATATGTGTCTTAGTATAGCATGTGTCATGTATAGTATGTGCAATAAAATATATTATTTTTTTGCATATTTTGGTATTAAAAATGTGTCTTAGTATAGCATGTGTCATGTATAGTATGTACAAAAAAGTTTGTTTTTTTTTTGCATATTTTGGTATAAAATGTGTCTTAGTATAGCATGTGTCATGTATAGTATGTGCAATAAAATATATTATTATTTTTGCATATTTTGGTATAAAATGTGTCTTAGTATAGCATGTGTCATGTATATTATGTGCAAAAAAATATATTATTATTTTTGCATATTTTGGTATAAAATGTGTCTTAGTATAGCATGTGTCATGTATAGTATGTGCAATAAAATATATTATTATTTTTGCATATTTTGGTATTAAATGTGTCTTAGTATAGCATGTGTCATGTATAGTATGTGCAAAAAAATATATTTTATTTTTGCATATTTTGGTATAAAATGTGTCTTAGTATAGCATGTGTCATGTATAGTATGTGCAATAAAATATATTATTTTTTTTTGCATATTTTGGTATAAAATGTGTCTTAGTATAGCATGTGTCATGTATAGTATGTGCAATAAAGTTTTTTGTTTTTTACATATTTTGGTATAAAATGTGTCTTTGTATAGCATGTGTCATGTATAATATGTGCAATAAAGTTTTTTTTATTTTTTACATATTTTGGTATAAAATGTGTCTTAGTATAGCATGTGTCATGTATAGTATGTGCAATAAAATATATTTTTGTTTTTGCATATTTTGGTATAAAATGTGTCTTAGTATAGCATGTGTCATGTATAGTATGTGCAATAAAATATTATTTTTTTTTTTGCATATTTTGGTATAAAATGTGTCTTAGTATAGCATGTGTCATGTATAGTATGTGCAATAAAATATATTATTTTTTTGCATTTTTTTGGTATTAAATGTGTCTTAGTATAGCATGTGTCATGTATTTTATGTGCAAAAAAGTTTTTTTTGTTTTTTGCATATTTTGGTATAAAATGTGTCTTAGTATAGCATGTGTCATGTATAGTATGTGCAATAAAATATATTATTATTTTTGCATATTTTGGTATAAAATGTGTCTTAGTATAGCATGTGTCATGTATAGTATGTGCAATAAAAAATATTTTTTTTTGCAAATTTTGGTATAAAATGTGTCTTAGTATGCATGTGTCATGTATAGTTGTGCAATAAATTTTTTTTTTTTTTTTGCATATTTGGTATAAAGGTATAGTATAGATGTGTCATGTATAGTATGTGCAAAAAAGTTTTGATGGTATAAGGCTGTTGTGGCTGTTGAAAGATTGGTTAAATGTGCTTGTTGTGTGCATGTTGGTGAAGAAAGTGGTTAAAATGTGCTTGTTGTGGCTGTGTGAAAAAAGATGTTTAAATGGCTTGTTGTGTGCATGTGTGAAGAAAAGATTGGTGTAAAATGTGCTTGTTGTGTGCTGTTGTGTGAAAAAAGTTGCATGTTATTGCTTGTTGAGCTGTTGTGCAAAATGCATTTGGTATAAAAGTCTTGTTGATGTGCATGTTGGTGAAGAAATTTTTTTGCATTTTTGTTAGTGTTTTGTTGATGTGTCATGTTTTGTGCAAAAAGTGTTTTTTGGATAATTTGGTTTAAAATGTGTCTTGTTGTGTCATGTTTTGTGCAATAAAAATATTTTTTTTTGCATATTTTGGTATAAAATGTGTCTTAGTATAGCATGTGTCATGTATACCATGTGCAATAAATTTTTTTTTTTTTTTTTTGCATATTTTGGTATAAAATGTGTCTTAGTATAGCATGTGTCATGTATAGTATGTGCAATAAAGTTTTTTTTTTTTTTATTTGGTAAATGTGCTTGTAGATGTGTCATGTATGTGAAAAAAATGTTTGATATTTGGTTAAATGTGCTTGTGTGTGCTGTTTTTGTGATAAAAATTTTTTTTTGATTTGTTGTGAGGAGGGGAATATTTTAATGTGCTGTGTGTGCTGTTGTGAAAAAGTGATTTTGGTTAAATGTGCTTGTTGTGTGTCTGTTGTTGTGAGAAAGTTTCATTGGATAAAAATGTGCTTGTTGCATGCTGTTTTGTGCATAAAATTTTTTTTGCATTTTTGTATTTGTGTCTTGTAGCATGTGTCATTATGTATTGCAATAAATTTTTTTTCATATTTATCGTTGCATATTATGTTTATGTGCAAAAATTTTGTTTTTTTTTTTGCATATTTTGGTATAAAATGTGTCTTAGTATAGCATGTGTCATGTATAGTATGTGCAAAAAAGTTTTTTTGGTTTTTTTTGCATATTTTGGTATAAAATGTGTCTTAGTATAGAGGTTGTCAATGTGAAAAAAAATATATTATTTTTTTTGCATATTTTGTAAAAATGTGTCTTGTTGCATGTGTCATGTATATTATGTGCAATAAAATATATCATTGTTTTTGCATATTTTGTTATAAAATGTGTCTTAGTATAGCATGTGATGTATGTATGTAAAGAAAGTTTTTTTTTTTGCATATTTTGGTTAAATGTGTCTTAGTTAGATGTGTCATGTATAATGTGAATAATTTTTTGATAATTTGGTTTAAATGTGTCTTAGTTAGATGTGTCATGTATGTATGTGAAAAAGTTGTTTGGTTTTTTGCATATTTTGGTATAAAATGTGTCTTAGTTGATGTTCATGTATAGTATGTGCAAAAAAAATTTTTTTTTTTTTTTGCATATTTTGGTATAATATGTGTCTTAGTATAGCATGTGTCATGTATATTATGTTGCAAGAAAGTTTTTTTTTTTTTTTGCTTATTTTGGTATAATATGTGTCTTAGTATAGCATGTGTCATGTATAGTATGTGCAAAAAATATATTATTTTTTTTGCATATTTTGGTATAAAATGTGTCTTAGTATAGCATGTGTCATGTATAGTATGTGCAATAAAATTTTTTTTTTTTTGCATATTTTGGTATAAAATGTGTCTTAGTATAGCATGTGTCATGTATTTATGTGCAATAAAATATATTATTTTTTTTGCATATTTTGGTTATAAAATGTGTCTTAGTATAGCATGTGTCATGTATAGTATGTGCAATAAAATGTTTTTTTTTGCATATTTGTAAAAAATGTGACTTAGTATAGATGTGTCATGTATTATGTGAAGAAGTTTTTTTTTTGTATAATTATAAAATGTGTTTTTTAGTGCTGTATGGTTGTGAATAAAAATTTATGTATATTTTGGTAAAAATGACTTAGTATAGATGTGTATGTATGTTGTGAAGGTTTTTTTTTCATATTTTGGTATTAAATGTGTCTTGTTAGTGTGTCATGTTGTGTGAAAAAATAATTATTTTGATTTTGGTATAAAATGTGTCTTGTAGCATGTATATAGGAATAAAATATTATTTTTGCATATTTTGGTATAAATGTGTTTGTGTGTATGTTGTATGTAAAGAAGTTTTTTTATATTTGGTTTATGTGTTGTTGTGTGCATGTAGTAATAAAAAAATTTTTATTTGGTATAAATGTGCTTGTTGTGTGCTGTTGTATGGAATAAAATATATTTTTTCATATTTGGTTTAAATGTGTTAGTAAGCATGTGTATGTATAGTAGTGAATTTTTTTGATTTTTGTTAAAATGTGTTTGTTAGATGTGTCTGTTGTATGTGAATAAAATATATGTTTTTGATATTTTGGTATAAAATGTGTTGTTGATGTGTATGTTTTATGTGAAATAGTTTTTTTTGATATTTTGTTAAATGTGTTGTTGATGTGTCATGTTGTATGTGAATAAAGTTGGTTTTTTTGATATTTTGGTATAAGTGTTGTTGATGTGTCATGTTGTATGTGAATAAAATATATTTTTTTTGCATTTTTGGTATAAATTGTATTAGCATGTGTATGTATAGTATGTGCAATAAATTTTTTTTGCATTTTTGGTATAAAATGTGTCTGAAGCATGTGATGTATGAGTGAATAATATATTATGGTTTGTATAAATGTGCTTGTTGCATGTGTCATGTTGGTATGTGAAATAAAATATTTTATTGTTTTTGTATATTTTGGTATAAAATGTGTCTTAGTATAGCATGTGTCATGTATGGTATGTGCAATAAAATTTTTTTTTTTTTTTTGCATTTTTGTTTAAATGTGTCTTAGTATAGCATGTGTCATGTTGTATGTGAATAATTTTTTTTGATATTTTGGTATAAAATGTGTCTTAGTATAGCATGTGTCATGTATAGTATGTGCAATAAAATATTTTATTTTTTTGCATATTTTGGTTTAAAATGTGTCTAGTATAGCATGTGTCATGTATAGTATGTGCAATAAATTTTTTTATTTTTTTTGATATATTGGTTTTTGTGTTGTAGATGTGTATGTTGGTATGTGAATAGTTTTTTTTTTTTTTGATATTTTGGTTTTGTGTTTGTTAGATGTGTCATGTATTTTATAAAATATATTATTGTTTTTGCATATTTTTTATAAAATGTGATGTTTTGTATAGTATGTGAATAAAGTTTTTTTTTAATTTTGGTTTAAAATGTGTCTTAGTATAGCATGTGTCATGTATGGTATGTGCAATAAAGTTTTTTTTTTTTTTTTTTGCATATTTTGGTATAAAATGTGTCTTAGTATAGCATGTGTCATGTATAGTATGTGCAATAAAATATATTATTGTTTTTGCATATTTTGGTATAAAATGTGTCTTAGTATAGCATGTGTTATGTATAGTATGTGCAATAAAATATATATTGTTTTTGCATATTTTGTTATAAAATGTGTCTTAGTATAGCATGTGTCATGTATAGTATGTGCAATAAAATATATTATTGTTTTTGCATATTTTGTTATAAAATGTGTCTTAGTATAGCATGTGTCATGTATAGTATGTGCAATAAAATTTTGTTTTTTTTTGCATATTTTGGTTTTTAAAATGTGTCTTAGTATAGCATGTGTCATGTATGGTATGTGCAATAAAGTTTTTTTTTTTTTTTTGCATATTTTGGTATAAAATGTGTCTTAGTATAGCATGTGTCATGTATAGTATGTGCAATAAAATATATAATTGTTTTTGCATATTTTGGTATAAAATGTGTCTTAGTATAGCCTGTGTCATGTATAGTATGTGCAATGAAGTTTTTTTTTTTTTTTGCATATTTTGTCATAAATGTGTCTTAGTATAGCATGTTTATGTGTATGTAAAGATTTTTTTTTTTTTTTTGCATTTTTGTATATGTGTTGTTAGCATGTGTATGTATGTATGTGAATAAAGTTTTTTTTTTTGTATATTTTTTCGTTTAAAATGTGTCTTAGTATAGCATGTGTCATGTATAGTATGTGCAATAAAGTTGTTTTTTTGCATATTTTGGTATAAAATGTGTCTTAGTATAGCACGTGTCATGTATAGTATGTGCAATAAAATATATTTTATTTTTGCATATTTTGATTTAAAATGTGTCTTAGTATAGCATGTGTCATGTATAGTATGTGCAATAAAATATTTTATTGTTTTTGCATATTTTGGTATAAAATGTGTCTTAGTATAGCATGTGTCATGTATGGTATGTGCAATAAAATATTTTATTGTTTTTGTATATTTTGGTTTAAAATGTGTCTTAGTATAGCATGTGTCATGTATAATATGTGCAATAAAATATATTATTGTTTTTGCATATTTTGGTATAAAATGTGTCTTAGTATAGCATGTGTCATGTATGGTATGTGCAATAAAGTTTTTTTTTTTTTTTTTGCATATTTTGGTTTAAAATGTGTCTTAGTATAGCATGTGTCATGTATAGTATGTGCAATAAAATATATTATTGTTTTTGCATATTTTGGTATAAAATGTGTCTTAGTATAGCATGTGTCATGTATAGTATGTGCAATAAATTATATTATTTTTTTGCATATTTTGGTTTAAAATGTGTCTTAGTATAGCATGTGTCATGTATGGTATGTGCAATAAAGTTTTTTTTTTTTTTTTGCATATTTTGGTATAAAATGTGTCTTAGTATAGCATGTGTTATGTATAGTATGTGCAATAAAATATGTTTTTTTTTTGCATATTTTGGTATAAAATGTGTCTTAGTATAGCATGTGTCATGTATAGTATGTGCAATAAAATTATAATTTTTGCATATTTTGTTTTAAAATGTGTCTTAGTATAGCATTGTCATGTTGGTATGTGCAATAAGTTTGGTTTTTTTTTGCATATTTTGGTATAAAATGTGTCTTAGTATAGCATGTGTCATGTATAGTATGTGCAATAAAATATATAATTGTTTTTGCATATTTTGGTATAAAATGTGTCTTAGTATAGCATGTGTCATGTATAGTATGTGCAATAAAGTTTTTTTTTTTTTTTGCATATTTTGTTATAAAATGTGTCTTAGTATAGCATGTTTCATGTAAAGTATGTACAAGAAAGTTTTTTTTTTTTTTTTTTGCATATTTTGGTATAAAATGTGTCTTAGTATAGCATGTATCATGTATAGTATGTACAAGAAAGTTTTTTTTTTTTTTTTTTGCATATTTTGGTATAAAATGTGTCTTAGTATAGCATGTGTCATGTATAGTATGTGCAATAAAGTTTGGGGTTTTTTTGCATATTTTGGTATAAAATGTGTCTTAGTATAGCATGTGTCATGTATAGTATGTGCAATAAAGTATTTTTTTTTTTTGCATATTTTGGTATAAAATGTGTCTTAGTATAGAATGTGTCATGTTTATTATGTGCAATAAAATATATCATTGTTTTTGCATATTTTGTTATAAAATGTGTCTTAGTATAGCACGTGTCATGTATAGTATGTGCAATAAAATATATTATTATTTTTGCATATTTTGGTATAAAATGTGTCTTAGTATAGCATGTGTCATGTATAGTATGTGCAATAAAGTTTTTTTGTTTTTTTTGCATATTTTGGTATAAAATGTGTCTTAGTATAGCATGTGTCATGTATAGTATGTGCAATAAAGTTTTTTGTTTTTTTGCATATTTTGGTATAAAATGTGTCTTAGTATAGCATGTGTCATGTATAGTATGTGCAATAAAGTTTTTTTGTTTTTTTTTGCATATTTTGGTATAAAATGTGTCTTAGTATAGCATGTGTCATGTATTTCATGTGCAATAAAATATATCATTGTTTTTGCATATTTTGTTATAAAATGTGACTTAGTATAGCATGTGCCATGTATTTTCATGTGCAATAAAATATATTATTGTTTTTGCATATTTTGGTATAAAATGTGTCTTAGTATAGCATGTGTCATGTATAGTATGTGCAATAAAGTTTTTTTTTTTTTTTTGCATATTTTGGTATAAAATGTGTCTTAGTATAGCATGTGTCATGTATAGTATGTGCAATAAAGTTTTTTGTTTTTTTTGCATATTTTGGTATAAAATGTGTCTTAGTATAGCATGTGTCATGTATAGTATGTGCAATAAAATATATTATTGTTTTTGCATATTTTGGTATAAAATGTGTCTTAGTTGCATGTGTCATGTATAGTATGTGCAATAAAGTTTTTTTTTTTTTTTTGCATATTTTGGTATAAAATGTGTCTTAGTATAGCATGTGTCATGTATAGTATGTGCAATAAAGTTTTTTTGTTTTTTGCATATTTTGGTATAAAATGTGTCTTAGTATAGCATGTGTCATGTATAGTATGTGCAATAAAGTTTTTTTTGTTTTTTTTGCGTATTTTGGTATAAAATGTGTCTTAGTATAGCATGTGTCATGTATAGTATGTGCAATAAAGTTTGTTTTTTTTGCATATTTTGGTATAAATGTGTCTTAGTATAGCATGTGTCATGTATAGTGTGTGCAATAAAATATATTATAGTTTTTGCATATTTTGGTTTAAAATGTGTCTTAGTATAGCATGTGTCATGTATAGTATGTGCAATAAAATATATTATTTTTTTTGCATATTTTGGTTTAAAATGTGTCTTAGTATAGCATGTGTCATGTATAGTATGTGCAATAAAATATATTATTTTTTTGCATATTTTGGTATTAAAAATGTGTCTTAGTATAGCATGTGTCATGTATAGTATGTACAAGAAAGTTTTTTTTTTTTTTTGCATATTTTGGTATAAAATGTGACTTAGTATAGCATGTGTCATGTTTAGTATGTGCAATAAAATATATTATTATTTTTGCATATTTTGGTTTAAAATGTGTCTTAGTATAGCATGTGTCATGTATAGTATGTACAAGAAAGTTTTTTTTTTTTTTTTTTGCATATTTTGGTATAAAATGTGACTTAGTATAGCATGTGTCATGTATAGTATGTGCAATAAAATATATTATAGTTTTTGCATATTTTGGTAAAAAATGTGACTTAGTATAGCATGTGTCATGTATAGTATGTGCAATAAAATATATTATTATTTTTGCATATTTTGGTATAAAATGTGTCTTAGTATAGCATGTGTCATGTATAACATGTGCAATAAAGTTTTTTTTTTTTTTTTGCATATTTTGGTAAAAATGTGTCTTAGTATAGCATGTGTCATGTATAGTATGTGCAATAAAGTTTTTTTTTTTCTTTTGCATATTTTGGTTTAAAATGTGTCTTAGTATCGCATGTGTCATGAATAACATGTGCAATAAAGTTTTTTTTTTTTTGGATAATTTGGTTTAAAATGTGTCTTAGTATAGCATGTGTCATGTATAGTATGTGCAATAAAATATATTATTATTTTTGCATATTTTGGTATAAAATGTGTCTTAGTATAGCATGTGTCATGTATAACATGTGCAATAAAGTTTTTTTTTTTTTGCATATTTTGGTATAAAATGTGTCTTAGTATAGCATGTGTCATGTATAGTATGTGCAATAAAATATATTATTATTTTTGCATATTTTGGTATAAAATGTGTCTTAGTATAGCATGTGTCATGTATAACATGTGCAATAAAGTTTTTTTTTTTTTTTCCTACTTTGGTATAAAATGTGTCTTAGTATAGCATGTGTCATGTATAGTATGTACAAGAAAGCTTTTTTTTTTTTTTTTTGCATATTTTGGTATAAAATGTGACTTAGTATAGCATGTGTCATGTATAGTATGTACAAGAAAGTTTTTTTTTTTTTTTTTTTTGCATATTTTGTTATAAAATGTGTCTTAGTATCGCATGTGTCATGTATAGTATGTGCAATAAAGTTTGTTTTTTTTTTTGGATAATTTGGTTTAAAATGTGTCTTAGTATAGCATGTGTCATGTATATTATGTGAAATAAAATATATTATTATTTTTGCATATTTTGGTATAAAATGTGTCTTAGTATAGCATGTGTCATGTATAGTATGTGCAATAAAATATATTATTATTTTTGCATATTTTGGTATAAAATGTGTCTTAGTATAGCATGTGTCATGTATAACATGTGCAATAAAGTTTTTTTTTTTTTTGCATATTTTGGTATAAAATGTGTCTTAGTATAGCATGTGTCATGTATAGTATGTGCAATAAAGTTCTTTTTTTTTTTTTGCATATTTTGGTTTAAAATGTGTCTTAGTATCGCATGTGTCATGAATAACATGTGCAATAAAGTTTGTTTTTTTTTTTGGATAATTTGGTTTAAAATATGTCTTAGTATAGCATGTGTCATGTATATTATGTGAAATAAAATATATTATTGTTTTTGCATATTTTGGTATAAAATGTGTCTTAGTATAGCATGTGTCATGTATAGTATGTGCAATAAAATATATTATTATTTTTGCATATTTTGGTATAAAATGTGTCTTAGTATAGCATGTGTCATGTATAACATGTGCAATAAAGTTTTTTTTTTTTGCATATTTTGGTATAAAATGTGTCTTAGTATAGCATGTGTCATGTATAGTATGTGCAAGAAAGTTTTTTTGGTTTTTTTTTCATATTTTGGTATAAAATGTGTCTTAGTATAGCATGTGTCATGTATAGTATGTGCAATAAAATATATTATTTTTTTTGCATATTTTGGTTTAAAATATGTCTTAGTATAGCATGTGTCATGTATAGTATGTGCAATAAAATATATTATAGTTTTTGCATATTTTGGTAAAAATGTGACTTAGTATAGCATGTGTCATGTATAGTATGTGCAAGAAAGTTTTTTTTTTTTTTTTTTTTGCATATTTTGGTATAAAATGTGTCTTAGTATAGCATGTGTCATGTATAGTATGTGCAATAAAATAAATTATTTTTTTTGCATATTTTGGTATAAAATGTGTCTTAGTATAGCATGTGTCATGTATAGTATGTGCAATAAAATATATTATAGTTTTTGCATATTTTGGTAAAAATGTGACTTAGTATAGCATGTGTCATGTATAGTATGTGCAAGAAAGTTTTTTTTTTTTTTTTTTTTTTGCATATTTTGGTATAAAATGTGTCTTAGTATAGCATGTGTCATGTATAGTATGTGCAATAAAATAAATGATTTTTTTTGCATATTTTGGTATAAAATGTGTCTTAGTATAGCATGTGTCATGTATAGTATGTGCAATAAAATATATTATTTTTTTTGCATATTTTGGTAAAAATGTGACTTAGTATAGCATGTGTCATGTATAGTATGTGCAATAAAATATATCATTGTTTTTGCATATTTTGTTATAAAATGTGTCTTAGTATAGCATGTGTCATGTATAGTATGTACAAGAAAGTTTTTTTTTTTTTGTTGCATATTTTGGTATAAAATGTGTCTTAGTATAGCATGTGTCATGTATAGTATGTGCAATAAAGTTGTTTTGGTTTTTTTTGCATATTTTGGTATAAAATGTGTCTTAGTATAGCATGTATCATGTATAGTATGTACAAGAAAGTTTTTTTTTTTTTTTTTGCATATTTTGGTATAATATGTGTCTTAGTATAGCATGTGTCATGTATAGTATGTACAAGAAAGTTTTTTTTTTTTTTTTGCATATTTTGGTATAATATGTGTCTTAGTATAGCATGTATCATGTATAGTATGTACAAGAAAGTTTTTTTTTTTTTTTTTTGCATATTTTGGTATAATATGTGTCTTAGTATAGCATGTATCATGTATAGTATGTACAAGAAAGTTTTTTTTTTTTTTGCATATTTTGGTATAAAATGTGTCTTAGTATAGCATGTGTCATGTATAGTATGTGCAATAAAATATATTATTTCTTTTGCATATTTTGGTTTAAAATATGTCTTAGTATAGCATGTGTCATGTATAGTATGTGCAATAAAATATATTATAGTTTTTGCATATTTTGGTAAAAAAATGTGACTTAGTATAGCATGTGTCATGTATAGTATGTGCAAGAAAGTTTTTTTTTTTTTTTTTTTGCATATTTTGGTATAAAATGTGTCTTAGTATAGCATGTGTCATGTATAGTATGTGCAATAAAATAAATTATTTTTTTTGCATATTTTGGTAAAAAATGTGACTTAGTATAGCATGTGTCATGTATAGTATGTGCAATAAAATAAATTATTTTTTTTGCATATTTTGGTAAAAAATGTGTCTTGGTATAGCATGTGTCATGTATAGTATGTGCAATAAAATATATAATTGTTTTTGCATATTTTGTTATAAAATGTGTCTTAGTATAGCATGTGTCATGTATAGTATGTACAAGAAAGTTTTTTTTTTTTTTTGCATATTTTCGTTTAAAATGTGTCTTAGTATAGCATGTGTCATGTATAACATGTGCAATAAAGTTTTTTTTTTTGCATAATTTGGTTTAAAATGTGTCTTAGTATAGCATGTGTCATGTATAGTATGTGCAATAAAGTTGGGTTTTTTTTGCATATTTTGGTATAAAATGTGTCTTAGTATAGCATGTGTCATGTATAGTATGTACAAGAAAGTTTTTTTTTTTTTTTTGCATATTTTGGTATAATATGTGTCTTAGTATAGCATGTGTCATGTATAGTATGTACAAGAAAGTTTTTTTTTTTTTTTTGCATATTTTGGTATAATATGTGTCTTAGTACAGCATGTATCATGTATAGTATGTACAAGAAAGTTTTTTTTTTTTTTTTTTTGCATATTTTGGTATAATATGTGTCTTAGTATAGCATGTGTCATGTATAGTATGTACAAGAAAGTTTTTTTTTTTTTTTTGCATATTTTGGTATAAAATGTGTCTTAGTATAGCATGTGTCATGTATTTTCTGTGCCATAAAATATATTATTGTTTTTGCATATTTTGGTATAAAATGAGTCCTAGTATAGCATGTGTCATGTATAGTATGTGCAATAAAATATATTATATTTTTGCATATTTTGGTATAATATGTGTCTTAGTATAGCATGTGTCATGAATAGTATGTGCAATAAAAAAAAATTTTTATTTTTGCATATTTTGGTATAAAATGTGTCTTAGTATAGCATGTGTCATGTATAGTATGTGCAATAAAGTTTTTTTTTTTTGCATAATTTGGTTTAAAATGTGTCTTAGTATAGCATGTGTCATGTATACCATGTGCAATAAAGTTTTTTTTTTGTGCATATTTTGGTATAAAATGTGTCTTAGCATAGCATGTGTCATGTATAGTATGTGCAATAAAGTTTTTTTTTTTTTGCATAATTTGGTTTAAAATGTGTCTTAGTATAGCATGTGTCATGTATAGTATGTGCAATAAAGTTTTTTTTTTTTTTGCATATTTTGGTATAAAATGTGTCTTAGTATAGCATGTGTCATGTATAGTATGTGCAATAAAGTTTGGGTTTTTTTTTTTGCATATTTTGGTATAAAATGTGTCTTAGTATAGAATGTGTCATGTTTATTATGTGCAATAAAATATATCATTGTTTTTGCATTTTTTGTTATAAAATGTGTCTTAGTATAGCACGTGTCATGTATAGTATGTGCAATAAAATATATAATTGTTTTTGCATATTTTGTTATAAAATGTGTCTTAGTATAGCATGTGTCATGTATAGTATGTGCAATAAAGTTTTTTTTTTTTTGCATATTTTGGTATAAATGTGTCTTAGTATAGCACGTGTCATGTATAGTATGTGCAATAAAATATATTATAATTTTTGCATATTTTGGTATAATATGTGTCTTGTTGCATGTGTCATGAATAGTATGTGCAATAAAAAAATTTTTATTTTTGCATATTTTGGTATAAAATGTGTCTTAGTATAGCATGTGTCATGTATAGTATGTGCAATAAAGTTTTTTTTTTTTTTTGCATATTTTGGTTTAAAATGTGTCTTAGTATAGCATGTGTCATGTATACCATGTGCAATAAAGTTTTTTTTTTTTGTGCATATTTTGGTATAAAATGTGTCTTAGCATAGCATGTGTCATGTATAGTATGTGCAATAAAGTTTTTTTTTTTTGCATAATTTGGTTTAAAATGTGTCTTAGTATAGCATGTGTCATGTATAGTATGTGCAATAAAGTTGTTTTTTTTTGCATATTTTGGTATAAAATGTGTCTTAGTATAGCATGTGTCATGTATAGTATGTGCAATAAAGTTTGGGTTTTTTTTTGCATATTTTGGTATAAAATGTGTCTTAGTATAGAATGTGTCATGTATATTATGTGCAATAAAATATATCATTGTTTTTGCATATTTTGTTATAAAATGTGTCTTAGTATAGCATGTGTCATGTATAGTATGTGCAATAAAATATATTATTGTTTTTGCATATTTTGGTATAAAATGTGTCTTAGTATAGCATGTGTCATGTATAGTATGTGCAATAAAGTTTTTTTTGTTTTTTTGCATATTTTGGTATAAAATGTGTCTTAGTATAGCATGTGTCATGTATAGTATGTGCAATAAAGTTTTTTGTTTTTTTTGCATATTTTGGTATAAAATGTGTCTTAGTATAGCATGTGTCATGTATAGTATGTGCAATAAAGTTTTTTTTTTTTTTTTGCATATTTTGGTATAAAATGTGTCTTAGTATAGCATGTGTCATGTATATTTCATGTGCAATAAAATATATCATTGTTTTTGCATATTTTGTTATAAAATGTGACTTAGTATAGCACGTGTCATGTATAGTATGTGCAATAAAATATATTATTGTTTTTGCATATTTTGGTATAAAATGTGTCTTAGTATAGCATGTGTCATGTATAGTATGTGCAATAAAGTTTTTTTGTTTTTTTTGCATATTTTGGTATAAAATGTGTCTTAGTATAGCATGTGTCATGTATAGTATGTGCAATAAAGTTTTTTGTTTTTTTTGCATATTTTGGTATAAAATGTGTCTTAGTATAGCATGTGTCATGTATAGTATGTGCAATAAAGTTTTTTTGTTTTTTTTTGCGTATTTTGGTATAAAATGTGTCTTAGTATAGCATGTGTCATGTATAGTATGTGCAATAAAGTTTGTTTTTTTTTTGCATATTTTGGTATAAATGTGTCTTAGTATAGCATGTGTCATGTATAGTGTGTGCAATAAAATATATTATAGTTTTTGCATATTTTGGTTTAAAATGTGTCTTAGTATAGCATGTGTCATGTATAGTATGTGCAATAAAATATATTATTTTTTTTGCATATTTTGGTTTAAAATGTGTCTTAGTATAGCATGTGTCATGTATAGTATGTGCAATAAAATATATTATTTTTTTGCATATTTTGGTTTAAAATGTGTCTTAGTATAGCATGTGTCATGTATAGTATGTACAAGAAAGTTTTTTTTTTTTTTTTTGCATATTTTGGTATAAAATGTGACTTAGTATAGCATGTGTCATGTTTAGTATGTGCAATAAAATATATTATTATTTTTGCATATTTTGGTTTAAAATGTGTCTTAGTATAGCATGTGTCATGTATAGTATGTACAAGAAAGTTTTTTTTTTTTTTGCATATTTTGGTATAAAATGTGACTTAGTATAGCATGTGTCATGTATAGTATGTGCAATAAAATATATTATAGTTTTTGCATATTTTGGTAAAAAATGTGACTTAGTATAGCATGTGTCATGTATAGTATGTGCAATAAAATATATTATTATTTTTGCATATTTTGGTATAAAATGTGTCTTAGTATAGCATGTGTCATGTATAACATGTGCAATAAAGTTTTTTTTTTTTTTTTGCATATTTTGGTAAAAAATGTGTCTTAGTATAGCATGTGTCATGTATAGTATGTGCAATAAAGTTTTTTTTTTTCTTTTGCATATTTTGGTTTAAAATGTGTCTTAGTATCGCATGTGTCATGAATAACATGTGCAATAAAGTTTGTTTTTTTTTTTGGATAATTTGGTTTAAAATGTGTCTTAGTATAGCATGTGTCATGTATAGTATGTGCAATAAAATATATTATTATTTTTGCATATTTTGGTATAAAATGTGTCTTAGTATAGCATGTGTCATGTATAACATGTGCAATAAAGTTTTTTTTTTTTGCATATTTTGGTATAAAATGTGTCTTAGTATAGCATGTGTCATGTATAGTATGTGCAATAAAATATATTATTATTTTTGCATATTTTGGTATAAAATGTGTCTTAGTATAGCATGTGTCATGTATAACATGTGCAATAAAGTTTTTTTTTTTTGCATACTTTGGTATAAAATGTGTCTTAGTATAGCATGTGTCATGTATAGTATGTACAAGAAAGCTTTTTTTTTTTTTTTTTGCATATTTTGGTATAAAATGTGACTTAGTATCGCATGTGTCATGTATAGTATGTGCAATAAAGTTTGTTTTTTTTTTTGGATAATTTGGTTTATTAAAATGTGTCTTAGTATAGCATGTGTCATGTATATTATGTGAAATAAAATATATTATTATTTTTGCATATTTTGGTATAAAATGTGTCTTAGTATAGCATGTGTCATGTATAGTATGTGCAATAGAGTTTTTTTTTTTTTTTGCATATTTTGGTATAAAATGTGTCTTAGTATAGCATGTGTCATGTATAGTATGTGCAATAAAGTTTTTTTGGTTTTTTTTTTGCATATTTTGGTATAAAATGTGTCTTAGATAGCATGTGTCATGTATTTCATGTGCAATAAAATATATCATTGTTTTTGCATATTTTGTTATAAAATGTGACTTAGTATAGCACGTGTCATGTATAGTATGTGCAATAAAATATATTATTGTTTTTGCATATTTTGGTATAAAATGTGTCTTAGTATAGCATGTGTCTGTATAGTATGTGCAATAAAGTTTTTGTTTTTTTGCATATTTTGGTATAAAATGTGTCTTAGTATAGCATGTGTCATGTATAGTATGTGCAATAAAGTTTTTTTTTTTTTTGCATATTTTGGTATAAAATGTGTCTTAGATAGCATGTGTCATGTATGTATGTGCAATAAAGTTTTTT
>JALJCO010014092.1:0-93543 GCA_023101725.1 Atherinomorus stipes
AGGGTAAAACAGTTGCCATATATTCACCGTTTACAGTGAGAATGGATGCCACAGCATGCCATTTTGGTCAGTTTTGCAGTGCAAAATTTATTCATTTACAATATTTTCTTGCAATAATAACAGTTAAAACAGTACAAAAAATACTGTTTTTACAAAAAGTATCTGTAAAATTTATAGCAGAAAAACTTGACAGCTTCTCACCTTATAAAATACGGTGGCAATGTATGAATTACTATATGTCGTTTTGGTCATCGTAACATTAGCAATACATGATTGTTATTTATTATCGTAGTTTGCTGCTCAAATAACAGTTAAAGGGACAAGAGGCAGGAATTATGAAAAAATAAACAAGCATGTCCAGTTTCTTTAATACTAATGGGTGATGAAGCGTTTAAAACCAAAAAGAACGTTTCCACCCACGTCTCTCTCCGTATCCTTGAACAGGTTGTGTGCTGCATAATGCGCTGCAATTCGGTGGCCGAATTTCCCGCGCTGCCCTGCTGATGTGACGTTAAATGACGCTGCATCTGCGTCCCCGACAGTTTTGATCCAGGAAGAAGACGGTCGCGGTGAATTCAAAAACCGTAAGCGATAGTTATGGATGCTTCTGCCGTCAGCAAACGATCCAGATCTACTGAAACACACTAAAAAGTGCAACTAAAACCTAGTAAACAACATTTTAGCTTCAGTTGTTACGCAACACACTGCGCTGACATCATATCCAGTAGATGTCTGTAAATTTTGGTAAACTCTCTAACTTTGGTTATGCATTTTTCCGTGCAAATGCACCACAGAAAAAATAGATGTAGTGGAGTAATTAAATGTGGAACATTTTTATGAAAAGTTTTGTCTTTTTTAACTCATTAAGTGCCAGATGTTTTCAGAGTAGACGGCTCCATATTGCCAGGATTTTTAAGCATTTTCACTGATTTTTGGAGAGTCACAGAATATTGCGTACTAGATGCACTGAATGCATCATAGGAAAGCTTAGACTCTCCTCTTTTATCAGAAAAATCCATTTGTTTCTAGCTTTTTCCATTCTTTAGTAATCTGCAGTAAAACATGAGTTTGTTGCAGCAAAAATGCCTGCCTTTCACCAAAAAGGTGAGAAAACTAGCTTTTTATGACGCAGCAATGTGCTTCAAGTGGAAAAGCGTCTTTGTTGCCATTTTTTTTTTTAAATTTAGTGACACCTTCATCATCTGAACAGCTGTTTACTTCTATGAAACAACAGAAACAACACCGAGAAAAGAATTTTGGTGGCAAAATAATTATTCACTAGCAAGATAAGCCAAAATTGATTCACAACATAACATTTGACAGAAATGTGTCTCTTTCTATGCCTCCTTCCCTCCCTCCTCCTACCCATCCACTTCTGCTTCGCTTGCGCTGCTCATCCAGAAATGGCGACTTTTCTTCTGGACCGGTGAGCTAGCTCGTTTGCTAATGTGGCTAACATTAGCTGTCAGTTATAAAACTCCTCTGCAATACTTGTTGGACATGGTGCAGGCTGCTGGTCACTTGCTGTATCAGCAGCGAGCCTGGCACCCCAGCAGCTCGAGTGGTTTTTCTGCCGTTGCAACTACAACGAAGACACACGTGATGTCACTGTTCTGTCCGTGTTCCATATTCAACCTTTCATTTATTACATGTGATCCCTAGGTCAAACTAATCCAGTCAGAATAGAGCTCAAGATGCAGAAATTTAAATCTGTGGATCAATTTTTCAGACAACTTTTCAAATCACGACCAAACACATCTACAACTAATTTCCATAATGCCCTGAGAAGCTACGAGATGCCAGTCACGAACAATCAAAGCAGTTTAACCAGAAGCAACTTAATCACAGCTCACTGAGAGCATGAAGTACGAACCTCAGGTAAAATATTTCCCAGCATTCTTTGGTTCAGATAAAACATTATGAAGTCAACTGATCCTTGATTACAATAATCAAACTGTACTGTAACAATTTTTTCTTGCAACATTTAACATTGTCTGAATTGCTGAGACGGACTTGGTCACGCCATGACGAAGGGTCTCTGGACATCAGGCGAAAACTGACCGTGTGAGTGTGAATTCGGAGCAGCTGGGCAGAAGCAGAGCTGCAGCAGCTTGTGTTTTGGTTGTAGCTTCTCGGTTTGATGAGGCTGAACTGTTTTAAAATGGAGGTCAGTGTGACACAGGAGGGGAGGCTGTGTGCTTTCAGCCCCGGGCTGGATTCACAATAGGATACTATGTGTGTCACAGTTCTGTGAAAACCATGTTGCTCGTATTAATCTGTTTGTGAGACCCTCTGCTGTATTACTGTTGTATACAGAACCTTTGTGTAGAGCACTTTTTAACATTGATTGACGTATTAAGAGATTCACGCCTGCTTTGATGGGGGCGACGTTTGTGTTGGTCACTGATGTGTAAAGTTTCTCCGACCACAGACCATTTAAAATAAAACAACTAATGATTATTCTCTGATAAAAACAGAAAGTGGTCCGTCACTAACATCTCCCTGTAAAATGTTCAAACAGATTTCATGCAAATGCAGAAATAAAAATAGCTTTTCCAGGCGATGCTTTGTGCTTTTCACGCTGCCATCACGGCTCCAGCGGCTCCGCCTGCTTTCTGCTGTCAGGTTGATTTCCCAGCAGACATGGAAACGGAGTGAGAGGGTGAAGCAGGGCAGGGGGGGGTCGGACAGTGACAGCCCTAACCTTTAACGTGTCATCTTGGATGGCAGGGACGCAGAACCTGCCAGGCCGGGCAGGTTGACGGCCGCTCTGAGGCTGGGGATTTACTGCGAGCCCGGGACCTCCTGGGGACCTCCATCTGCTGGACCAGAGGGGCCAGGAGAGTGGATGCAATGTGACCTGCAAAAACGGCGCTGAAAGGGGGGCTGAGCTCGCACGTTTAAAACGTGGAATATTATAACGGAGTTGCAGCGACAGAGGTGGAAATGTTGCTGCTGGCAGGGAGGAGGAGACTGGAGAAGATTACAGAAAGAGAAAGTGGGAGGCAGGTGGTGTCGCGAGTGGAAGGGGGTTAGAGAGTTGAGCTGCAGCGTCGGTGTGGGGGTGTGACAGATGACTCGCCAGAGACGGTGAGAGTTGGAGAAAAATCTGAGGAGAGCTGAGCCATCTGTTCAATCAGGGACCGGTGCTCATCTTGCAGCGCTTTGCCTCCTCTGACATGCAGAACACAGACCTGATTATTGATTAGTAATATTCCATTAATACTTTTTCACGGTGCGCTGATGCTGCTGTGATCAGTCGTGTGTCTGTTAATTCAGCGGCTTGTGAGGTTGAACGATCGGGAAGTCTGTGGTTTAGGAAACAACTGCTGAACACGGTGGGAAAAGAACAAGAGAAAACAGCTCAGCGGGTTTTAATCTGGTGAACAAGCTCTCTGAGGAAAATAAGTGGACCAGGAAGATGCAGAAGTCTGTAAAGGCTGCATTTAAAACGTGCCGAGTGCAGGTTTTTACAAGAATTTCAACAAATGCCTTCAGACTGAGGCTGGACATCCTCATCGTTTACAGTTCGCTCTTAGAAAAAACCAAGAGAGATGTTTCCTTTTCTGTTGTCTCCTTTTTTTGGACTCGTCAGGTCCAGCGTAAATATGCAAATTCAGAAATAAACTAATTTAAAATTAAACCATAATATTTAAACATTAAGAGGAATATTATATCCATGAAGCAAATTTGTTCGGCACAACACAACAGCCAGATCACCATCCTGCTGCTATGATGCTGGAGTTGAAAATTCAGCCACCAAAAACTTTCAACCCAGAAGTGCGTTTTCGGTTTTCGTCCGAAAGACAAATCACTGAAACGACACGGCCAAAACGGAAGAAGGCGGTTCGCGGTAAATTCAAACACTGTAAGCGAAAGTTATGGATTCTTCTGCCGTCAGCAAACGATCCAGATCAACTGAAAGACACTAAAAAGTGTAACTACGAAGAAAAAGCGTTGTAAATAACATTTTAGCTTCAGTTTGTGCACGCTCCTGTGACAGCTTGGCTCGTGGGTGCAGCTACATGAAGTGCCAGTCGCTGCGCTGTACAGCAGTGTACATCCAGTATAATGGCGGAGATGGGGCAGTCTCTATATACAGTAAGACATTATCTGCAGCAAAACTCCTTGATTTTCACCAATACTTTCAGTAAAATGAACGAATAAATACTATTGTTCTTTGAGTCAAGATGCACGCTTCTGTTTACAGCTGAGAAGAGCAGCTGCTACCCAGACAACAACAAAAACACAATTTGCGAAACTCTGAACTCACAGGACAATAGTACTCATTCGTTCATTCTACTTCAAGTATTGGTGAATGAAGGAGTTTTACTGCAGATGATGCCTTATATAGTGACTGCCCCGTCTCCGCCATTATACTGTATGTACACTGAAGGGCGACTCAACGTAGTATCTTTCAAAGGAGTCAAAGTGATGCAGAAATGTTACTGGTGAGGAAATGTACGTACAAACTCCTAGAAATAAGGTTCAAGTTGAAAAAAAAAACTTATCCTTTAAAGGTACAGTATGTAAAAATTTAAAGGTCAGTGGCAGAAAAATGTGATATATAATTCAATGTTTCTATTGATGTGAAATCGCTGCACTAGAATAGCTGTTATATGTTTATTTCTTAGAATGAATAATTTATATCTACTTGCTGGGCGGTGCACAAATGGAGACTGCCATATTTGTTCCATCATTTTTTACTACGGTATCTTTGAATGGACAAAACAATGCATGTGAAGTGAGAACCCTCTGAACTTTAAAACTGCTGTACCAGCTTTGTTTAATGGGAGTCAGAGAATTTTGGCCACTAACAGCCACCATACATTCACTACAGTGCTTAGAATATGAAGTCATTTGAAACATCTTTTCTTGCAATACCCATCTACACCACTAGATGTCAGTAATTCTTACATATTGTACCTTTAACATCCTAAGCCTTCATCTTATAATTTGTGCATTTGTTGTATCTTCAAACTGCATCCAGATGCTGCTTCACTTTTAGGTGTCACATTAACACGATGCCGTCGGAAAAAGGCAAAAGAAAACTTCATTATTGAAGCTACAAGAACATAAAGACATCATTTTGTTCTCGCAAACCTGCTTCTGGGAGTTCTTGCTGTCTGTTTTCAACACTTCAGCTGAGCAGAACTTCTCTCTCGTACGATGAGGTGCTTAGATGGCAGATAACTTTGGTTTGGCACCTTCATGCTAATGCTAGTACTAGCGGTGGAATCGGAAATAGTGCTTACTGCAAACCAAACAACACAGCTCCATCAGCTCACCAGATGGAGACATGAAACACAACTGCACATCCTTCCAGCTGTGAGTCCAAACGATGTGAGACCTATTCACCAGAAGGTTTGAGGAGGGAAATATTCCTATTCATGTAAACACAACCATGAATCAGTGGCCAATTAAAAAAACTGTTTGCACAAACTATGAAACGGAGCTGGTATTTACACTCGGGGCTATATAAGTCACCAAACTGAGAAAAAGAAGAGGAAGAGTGCTGACGAAGATCATTGAGTGAGTTCGCAGCAGAGAAATTTGGCAGAAATACGAAAACTGTGCGGAGCAGAAATCCTTTCATGTGACTGTTCACACACAGCTGCAGCTATTTATACACAGCAATGGATTAAAAATAGGTGTGTACTCATTCCACATGTCACCACAGGGCTGTGTGTTCCTCATTAAATATGTTTCATAATTCATGTGTTAATGATAAGAAATGCATGATGATTGTTTTATCTTGAATTGTTAGCCTTATTTTTTTATTTCCACTTCACAGTTTGAGGTTTGAGCTTCTTTTTTACGCTCTGCAGTATCCACGAGGTGAACACATTCCTACTGCTTCGTTTTCCTTTATTAATGCCAGTTTGTTTCAAAGAAAAAGCTTCCGATTCTTTCATTTTTTAAAAATATATCAGCAGTTCATGCATCAGTACTTTTTTGTTTTCATCATTTTGAAGATAATCTTTGTCAAAGATAAAACTATGAAAGCAGGCTTTGACTAATTGAATAAATTTTCATCATCTTTCAATATGTGGTAGCACACATGCAAACATTTTAATTTACACAGAATTCCTCAGTTCATGTCGACGGATCTAAAGATGTAAACTGCTTTCATGCAGCATATTTAGTCTCATGTGGAAGAAAGAACTTATTTGATAATGTAAATTGTGAGACATCACATACAAGTACATCATTAAAAATGTCCAAAAACAATGCCGAACTATGTAGACTGAAATCAAGATTAAATATCTTGGTTCAACATCATATACTTATTTTTTCTGGTCAGATATTTAATCTCATCGAGCAGTGTTTATGCCAGAGTTTTCACTTACTTTAAAAGATCTAGTCCTCAACCTTTAAGTGCTCTGCCGACCCAAGAAAAAATGGGGACAAAATTCTAACTTATAAAATCTAAAGTCTTTTTTTGGCCCTTTAACAAAATCTATAAAACAAATGGTATACTCATCATTTATTACCGCGCCAAATCAGAATGATTGTAGAGTTGCTTCTGCTTCCTGGTATCAGGTATATCAGATTGTTTCCATCAGAGTTTACTGCAAAGTTTTTACCATAAAGTGATGCAAAGTTCTCACAATACATACATCTTTATAGAGTTAATTAGCTGAGTAAAATATTAAAGGTAGAGTCCGGAGTTTTCCCCCTGGAAATCAACACTAGACTTGTGTGAGTGAAATCCGGCTTAATCCGCACCTTTGGGCCTCTGCTTTCGTGTGGCAGCGAGTTTCGTTGGCAACTCCTCCTCCCCCGGCTGTGTTTCACCTTTTCCCTTTGTTTTGGTGTATTCGGGATGTTTCTGGGTGGAGATTTGCGTGTTGTCTCTAGCCAGTGACAGAGCTAAGGGTGTACAGTAGTGCTCTCTTGGGATAAACTGGTTGCCTTTTTTTCTCTTTTTTTTAAACGTCGACTGGAGCTGACACCAGATTTACTCAAATTCTCGATAAATATGGTGGATGCAGCGAAGAAAAGTAAGTATTTGGCAACGAAAAGAGCTCAAAAACCATGGGTTAATATTGGTTTAGCTTTTACCCACTTTCTAGCTTTGAAGGATATGTTTGGGGCTAAAGAGCGATGTGACCATTAGCCCGAGGGGAGGGGCTCTCAGTATGAATAGTGTTTACAAACAGAACAGGACTGGAAAAACTAGGGCTGGGAAAAAAAATCGATACACTGTAATATCGCGATATTTTCATGTGCAGATTTCATATAGAGATTCAAAATTACTATTCACTCACTACTGAGTCTATTTTATTCCAACAAAATCTCGCGAGATTTCATAAGAGAACGGTGAAATCTCGCAATGATTTTACGACAACCCGCAAGATTTCTTGACTGAACAACAAAATCTTGCGAGATTTCAATAGTAAAATCTTTATAATTAAGATCGATACCACATTTTTACATATCGATATGATATCAGCAGATGAAAATATCACGATACATTCAGTGTATCGATTTTTTTTCCCAGCCCTAGGAAAAACCCCAACCAATTAAATGAATTTCATTGGATGGGGCTCCGAACAGCCTGTGCTGATTGATCGAATGATTCTTATGTCCATCAAACTCGACCAGTTAGTTGTGCTCCCATCCGTCTTGCGCAAAAAATGCAAACTCACCCTGAGCGTCTCACAGTGCAGACGAACCGAGACGAACATGGCTGCTTGCTGCTCTTAACTATGCCGCTGTTTGCTCTATAAAAAGAAAAAAAAACAGATGTGGATTAAGTCATGGAGGTGTTGATGTTTGCAGTGAGGATGTTTTTCACCACAGGAGTTGGAGGTGAGGTATCACTTTTAGGAAACGTGGTTCCTCTGCTTTTTACTGGGAAGCTAACAAACTAGCCACTCGGCTGTTCTTGGTTGTGTTTGCCGACAACTATCGGTGTGCTCTGGAGGCGTGGTTTCCATAAGGGGGGTTATATTTTTTCAAAATTTTGCTTGCTCGAACCGCTTTTCCAGGATCCCCTACCCTGCCTTTAAGTCTCAACAAGAATTTCTTGTCTTGTTGGCTGAGATTGTTTCCTATAAGGCATTTTAATGCTTTTTCTCTTGATTTTGAAAGCTGACTTTTTGCAGTGATCCTTTGGATATAATTGTAATTAGAAATGTCTGATATCGGCCAATATCGGCATTATTGGTATCGTTTTTTCAGATCATTGTTTTTACTAACAAAATCTCATGAGATCTCATTGTTACATTATGAAATCTTGTTCCATTAGCACCGGTCCTGCATGTAGAAAAGTCCCTGTTATCGTGGAGGAACTTCATTTCCCAGCATTCCTTTCAGTCATGTGACTACGGTGCAGCTGCTACTGCTACAGACTGACTTGCTTTGAAGCTGCTTATAATATGTCTGGTTTTAAGTTGTTGGTTAAGTTACCAAGTTGTTAGAAACATTATAATTAGCCACATGTTGGCTAATACCTGCTAGTATCTGATATCTGGCAGCCAGATGTCCAAAATGAACTCCTCTGGATGAGTTAAGGATATTTTCGGATCTTTGCTCTTAGAGCAGAATATAGTTGCATCTCTTAAAATATGTGAGATACAACCTCACAGATGTCTGCATGATCAGTATCGGCTGATATTGGAAATGATCAGTATATCGGTATATCGGATATCGGTAAAAAAGCCAATGTCAAACATTCCTGATTGTAATTACAATCGATTTTCTATTAATATCCATCAAAAAAGCATCATTCTTTCAGAATTTTTTTGTTTAAAAAAAAGGTATGAGTTGGACTAGTGAGGTTTCCCCTCAGCATACCCAAGCATCAAAGTTTAAAATACCACTAAATCTAAAAAGAAAAGGAAAGAAAGAATTTCCTTATGGTTGAGATCAGGGTTTAAGTTAAACTCCGACAGCTAAAATGAAAATGTTCCTGAATGGATCAGGACACGTGATTTAACAACTCTATGGGTGTCTTTAAAAGGCAAGAAATCAGTTCACTAAATCAATAACAGAAAGTGATGAGACCTGAAAGGAAACTGATTTGGTGCAGTTGTGAGTTGAGGAATGTAGGTGTGTTTCACAATTTACACATTAATCTAGTCTTGAATTCATATTAGTTCATATTGAAAGCGACTTCTGCCAAATTTGAAGCCTTAAAGTGTTGAAATAATCTTTGTTTTTCCTTGCTAGTGATGCTGGAAGTTCATAATCGGTGGATCACTCTTTCTTTTGTGCTTCTCGTCTGCAGCGTGCAGGTTAAATTAAGTCCTTTGTGCAAGCCGTGGCATTTTCTCCAGGTTGTCTGGGCCCTGCCCCAGCTCTTCAAACACTAAAACCACACGCCCAGCAGTGAAAAAGCGTGCCTCTGCTTGAATAGCCATTGTCTGCCCCGATGATTGTGACTCATTGTCCTGGCAGTGTGAGCCGGGAGTCAAATGATGTGATGCAGCAGTGAGACCTCCATTGTGGGCCGTATAAAGCTGCGGCAGGAACGGCAGCCCTGGCAGACACCGACTGCTGGACTTTCACCGGAGTTTTGCATGAATAGTGGAGTAATTTCAGTCAGTGGCGACGAGGTGATTAGCATTTTGAGTGGATTCACCGCCGGCTCTGTTCCATTCACAGAGCGAGTCTGTGAGTAGCCAGCAGAAACTCTCAGTGGTCCGGCTTGTTTGGGGGGAAGAGGTCACACAGTCATTTATGTCCACAGCCAAAATGTTTGAAAATATGACTTTATTATACTTATTTTACTTTTATATTCTTTTTTCTGATGACTTGCAGCACTGTTATGCATGTTCAGTGTGCACACTTCAAAATGCAGCTTTTCTTCTATTTAATTTGTAATTTTATGCAGGCACAAAAGAAAAAGGGCACCAGCTCACATACTGTAGGTGAACTACTTACTTTTACAGGTCTCTCACATTTGATTTGCATAGACTATATTTCTCATTTAACTGGGTTTATTTATCTTTATTTATTTGTAACATGACTTTATGTACTTAACCACATGTGAGGAAGATGCAGGTCGTTAATTCCCCAACACATTTTGGGTTTCCCATCCAGCTATCTAATTTTCTAAACCAAACCACGTGGCTTTGGTCAAGTAATATCCAAGTAAAAACAAGCAAAGGAGTAGAATTTCCTGCAGGACTTGAATGCATGTCTCCAAATTGACAAAAAAGGCATCAAAACGCCGTCTGCATGTGGGTAAGCTTGAACTCAAAATAATTTAGGAATTGAGAAATGAAGAGCATATCAACACTCGGGAGTCGATACTTCAATATCTATCAGGGAAAGTATCGGATTCAATACTTTTTAAAGTATCGCAGTATCACTGTGCTAATATAAAACATGCAACTTGTTTTCACTCACAATTTCAGGCAATAAAATTATGTGCAAAATCCAATCTTGGTATAGTTCTTCCCGCCTATCAGAAATCAGAAGGCTCACTTCGCAGTCTAAGTCAAGCACTTCCAGAAAAACACTATTTCAATCTATTTTTGTTTAATATATTTATTAGTTTATTTTATTGTTACTTCAGAAAAAATTTGTACAAGTATTAAAGTTAAAAATTTTATTCCTATTGCCCCTTGCAATGAAAATATATAATGTTCCATTGTGTTTTCCCCTTAAAGAGGAAAAAGTAGCAATATCTGTATCGGAGAAATGGTACGATAAACTCATTATATTTATTACATTACATTTATTATTTGTATTATATTTAATTCACACCATCAACCTAATTGAAAAATGTCTTACAATCCTCTTGTTTACAGTATGACGCAAGTCTGATGCCCCCTGGTGGATTAATTGATGCTCTGCATTTAAAAGCAGTTCTTGGAGTCATTTTGAAAGTTTGTGGCAATGCAAATGCTTGTCAAAAATGTTCTAAAACAACAGTTGAATTTTGTTAAACGGTTTAACAAATATTTCAAATAACAAAATATTCATCTATTCATTTTCTGTATCGCTTGTCCAGTTCAGGGTCGCAGGATTGCTGGAGCCTTTCCCAGCAATTACTTTTTAAAATATTTCCTTTGTCAGCCTTTGCAGGGTTAAGGGTCTTTTCTGACCTCATTTCAGCAAAACTCCAGGATGTAACTGGTAAAAACTGTAAAAGTTAAATGGCAAACAGTGATATTTAAATATTTCAAGGACTAAAATATCATCACAGCTACAAAATTCACTCATGGATCAGAAAACAAATCCACAATATAATTTGCTTCCATTTAAAAAAACATTTTATACGGTTGCTACGTCTCATGTTCAGTTTTACTTTGTTTTAAAAATTAATACAAATTCATGTGAGAATTAAGATTTGCTCCCCAGTCATGGATTTTGAGATGGAAAATGGCGGTGAAATTACGGGAATTTGATTGTGTTTTGAATGTGTCATTTGTTTTATCAAAGCCTGCTGTCTGTAACTTGGTGAGTTTAGCATTTAGCATGACGGTGGTTTAAAAACATGCCCAAGAGAAATGTAAGTATGGGAATATGATCATGAACTAAGACTAAGGGTTGTTTTTGTGTGTGCAAATCTCAGCAAGGTTGATAGTGACATGTTTCGTATTCTTTTCCTCTTGTGAATGCAGACGTTAATAATAAATATGAAGGCAGATTTACAGAGTAATACAGAACTTCAGCTTTTCGTTTATCTAGAGGGCACACTGACAAGTTGTTGCCTTCCCTGGTGTTACATTTAAAACAAGAAATTGCACCACGATTGAGCCTTTCCTCCCGTTATGCCTGATTTGTTGCGTATTACAACCCTCTGTCCTGTGAAGCCAGCAGATGGTGATATCTATGAAAAAATCTTCAGCTGAAAGAGTGAGCCAGGAATCTGCAGGTGTGTGTGTGGACAACGGAAATGTCTGTAAGAGTGTGAGCATCCTGTTGGGCCTGCTTTACAAAACAATGTTCATTTGGGATCATTTGTGACTGTGCACACTTGATTCTAAGTGCACATGCAAGGTGCAACTGTAACCGCAGGTAGATGCTGGGTTTGTTTGCAACGTGATCATCTAAGCAGAGTATAACAGGAAAAAATAAAGCTGTACCTGAATTTGTCTGTGCATTACATCAGTAACGGAATCTCATAAGAACAAAAATCAAAAGCTGAAGGTATATTTCAACGTACTAGTCCTCAAATCTGTCATTCACATCCCTAAATAACCGCTATCTAAAACGCAGCCATGGAGCCTTTAAATTTCTTCACTTCTGTCTGATTCAGATTTATTTGTTCAGCACAGATTCATGAGAAAACCATCTCAGGTTTTCAAGATGATGTCCTATCTCATTACAATCCAATATTTTCATGATCCACACTGATCCAATTCATGATACTTGAGTTCATACAGTATAAGCCAGTTCAGCACAGAAAATGACCATCTGCCTCGACTGGTTGGGGGTTGAGAGGACAGGAGCTCAGTGCATCATGGGACATCCCCCAGCAGAAGCATATAGCTGTGTCTCATTCTGAAGTCAAAAGCACTTCGGAGTGTGGATTTGTCGGCTGCATATGTCACAGCGGTGGGTCAAGAACCGTCCTGTTTCAAAGCCTCTGCAGGAGCCCCCAAATCCACCCCACAAACCCGCACTTCGTTTGGCCAGTTAGGCGACTGGTGGTGTATCCTTTGTGGCCTTACCTGTCCCAGAGGTCATTGCACAGATGGGAGGGAATAAGCTGCAGAGCTCCAAGTGTAATATTTAGATATATTTGTGGATTTGAAGTGTTTAATGAAGTGTTTACCTGTTAGAAAATATATGGCAAAGCTTAAAATTATAGTTTTTGCATCAGAAAATGCATTTGTTCTACATTATTCAGGTGTTAACAACCAGTTAATGGGGCGATAATGTTCAAGTCATGACAGATACATAAAAAAGAATGAAACACCCGACTCTGTTTAGTTTTTTACAACATATCTGAAAGAATAAGCAGAAAGAAGCCGTCTCTAGACAGCTGTGGAGTCTGCAGTTGCTGGGTAACAGTATTGGAGGACTATGGGAAATTCTCGTCAGTTAGGCTGTCCCACTTCAGCAGCGTACCGTTTCAGAAGGCTGCTTCAGAGTGCACAGAATACGTACAGTAGCACACTCAACAGACTATGTAGTCTGCGCACTTACAGCCGGATCTATCAAAGGTGAGCTATCTCACTGCACACGCTAAAATAAGTACAAACTGATCTATTAACAGCGTGCTAAAAGCGTTTGGTCTTTAAAATGTGCTAAATAGCGCCTCTTATCCATTTAGTACTTTTTCTGCAATGAATATGCAATATGGGGCGTTTACACGCAAAAGTGCGTGTAATGAGAGGAGGAAATGTAAATATATTAATGTAGTACTCGCAAGGCAATTTATCAACTGTGAGGCACGTTGCCTTACTGGTTTTTTGCGTCTATTTTAGTATGTCTGAAAAGCAGGTGCAGATTGCAGCTTTGTGCGCAAAAGGCTGCAACTTCTGAGAGGGACAATCCTGGACACACACACATCCAATTAAAAATCATTTTTCATGAGCAGTGAGGGCAACATATTTAGTTCTCATTGTTGATTCAATAACAATCAACACGGCAAACACCACTATTTAACACGGGTGTAAAATATTCTGGATAAATGAAAGTTTGTAGCCACTGTGGAGCTTAATGAGAACTAAAGCTGCATTAATTGCGTCTTTTTATTTCCCCTTTTTGCCAATCTCACGTTTTAAATTGGATTTTAGCACCTGGACAGGACCATAGGACCACCTGGCAGTGCAAGCCTCTGAAGCCGTTGGTGTTGTGCCGAAGTGCCCAACTCCTGCGTAATAGAGACCATGTTGGAGCTGCAGACACTTTCAAGAAACTAATATTTTGGCCTAAAATCTAACTGCTGCCAGGAAGCGATGTTGTGGGAATGTTTAGGGGAAATGGGAGAAACAGGAGACGTCTTATTGACCCAGGGACACAAATCTGTTTCTCTTTCTCCTTTTAAACATCTTTCTCATTGATGTGTTAAAACTATTAGTGTCACCACATTCTCTAAAAGGTGCAAAAAATCAAAAGGCTTCAGCAGCCTTTTGGAGGCTTTTAAAGGCATTTGATTGGACTATTACAGGGGTCGGCAACCCAAAATGTTCAAAGAGCCATATTGGACCAAAAAACCGAAAAACAAATCTGTCTGGAGCCGCAAAAATGTAAAAATCTTAAATAAGCCGGTCGGCAACCTGTTTCAGCCAAACAGCCTTTTAGACCCATTTCCTACAATAAAGAAAACACTGGAGCATCAACTGACTTTTAACATTGATAATTAAATAAAACTTTAACGTTAAATGTGTTGCATTTAACATAAAAACAAGAAAACGAAATTACATTTCTGCATCCAGCAAAAAAAAAAAAAAACATTTTAAACTAAAAAAAAGAAAAGACGTCGGGTTGAAGGTCACTTTTTTTTTTTTTTAATCTATTTTAGTTGTTGTATTTATGTAGGATGGAAAAAGACGCAGCTTTAATCATCTACCAGCAGCAAACCAAACACGCTGTCCTGTCTGTGCCGTCATCCTTTTACTGGCGCGTGCAGTAAGCTACCCGAAAAATGAAATTACTGTTTCACAAAATATGAACATAGCTACGCAAAATAATCTGGTCAGCAGTGAAAACAAATGAATCTGCCCACGCAGCGCTGAACATGCTCAGTGCATCAGACACTTTTCTTCTCTATCGTCGGCCTACCTGCTGGAGAAGTGATCAAAGCGCAGCATGACAGGGTCGGAGTGGACAAATAAGCTTTTGCTCGTTTATTATTCACTTTAAATGCCAGAACTGCAGCAACAGCACAACAGAGACGCTCCGCTGTGAGGCGTTCGTGGGACAGTGCGCCAGGAGGAAAGTTCAGCGCTCCGGGGCACGTCCACACTCAGTGATATTCTTTGTTTGTAATTAATTCCGTTTTTAATGTTTAATTCCGTGATTGCTGATTCAATAGGGCTGTATCATGCTATGCTGCACAATAGCGGCACGTGAGCATGAAGTGCAGTTATTAACACTGATTGGCTGCGTAAAGGTTTGTGAGACGCATCATCATGCTGCAGTTACTCTCCGTTTTACTGCAGTTACCTGCTTGTTGCACCTGACACTCAATGGGCTGCTTTGCAAAATGGTAAAATATAAATTATGTCTTTATTTTAATAGTTGAGTTGGATTTTATTTCACGTGCTGCATTTGCAGTGCTCGGAGAACTCGGGAAAAGTGCGCAACTGTACATGAATCCCTCAGAGGGATCATCATAATCCTCAAATTTAGAATAAGATAAGAAACTTTATTGTCTCTCAAGGGGACATTTGTCTTGGTCTTTTAGAATCACATTATTAAAGTGAACCAACCAAAATACAATACACTTTAGTAGAATAGTCATTAATTCATTTTCCAATGCCAGGGAGCCGCAACAGAGGGACTAAAGAGCCGCATGCGGCTCCGGAGCCGCGGGTTGCCGACCCCTGGACTATTATCTCACTAAAGATAGTGTGATTGTCTCAGTTGTTGAAGGAGTTTTTGCATTCATGTGTTTCTACTGTAAATGTTGAATTAGTTGTGTACTGTGAAATAGTCCCAGTGTCTGCTTCTGTGTTTGGTTTCAACTAAACTCAAATTACTTTCCCTTCATTTATACAGAAAATATATTTTGTTGTGGTGCTCTCTGGGTTTCATATGATTCAGCTTGAGGAAACGTATGTAAGCATGTAACACGTGAGGCATTTCTGCATGAGCTTGTCACTATTCTTCTCTTTTTTTCTACCTGGCTAATGGGTACAGGCAGATTACATGATTTTTGAATGAAACAGAAGTCTTGATGCAAACTGTCAGCTTCAATATCCTGGATTCACAGTCACCGAAACATTTGCTCTTATTCGCGGTAACGTTGAGCCGACGTGACTTGTGGACTTTTGGTTTAATGGTGGTCATTTTTGATGATGCACCTGTTGAATTATGCAATAACGTCATGTTCAGACCAAACCAGATTTGGGCATCTAAATACACCTGACACCCAAAGTTGGACGTTGAGTCACTAGCATCAAGATGGCCCTGACGCACGTCGAGATTTTCAGTGTCAACGCGACGAGTGTGAAGGGCAGTTTCCCGTCTGTTTGGAAAATGGCAGACGCAATCGAGAGAGTGGCTTGGCTTTATTTGAAGATAGGGAACATTGTTGTAGGGCATCTCTGCACCGTGTCTGGGTTCACTAGATAATTCAGAGGCATTTTGAGTTTGAGTCTCATCATTTACTCCAGGAGCTTCGCGCTAAAGATGGGCGCTTTTAGCTTTCGTCTGATCCAGCCCAGTTTAATGACCAGCAGTCTCGCATCAGGACTGCATTATAAGCCCAATAAATCCCATCGGCACAGCAGCTCATCAAACCGCTGCTCCGAAACCAAGACCGGACATAGATCACAGTTTATCCTCCACTGTCTTCAAAGACTGAAGAGATTTCCCACGTTCTTTTTGGTGTTTCACATCCTTTCAGAAAATGTGTCTCTGCATCACAACAGTCTTTCTGATTGGTTAACGCCCCAAGCCAAGATGCCAAATTTCAGATTTTCCAACTCCTGCTGTCACCGCCTCCAACATCCAAATACTCAAAATCTCAAAACGTGTCGCACCTGAAGCATGAAACACACTGCAGACTTTCCAACGCCTGCTGGATGCACATTGGCTATTGACTTTGCATGTAAACCTGACACCCAAATCGCGTTCAGTCTGAACACACTGTAAGGCCAATCCTCCCAGTTCACATCTCAGGGCACAGTTTTGTTGGTTTTCTCAAACAAACTAGACTTGAATGATCTGGATTCTTGCTGCAGGGGTCCAACAACTCTGCATGGTCTCATGGTTGTTTTCTGAAACAATGTTTTGAACACAAAACCACTGTCACCATGTTGTGATGCAAATAGAAAACGTATGCATAACTCCAGTCTTTCCCAGTCCTTTCCCCACCCTCCACCCTAATCTTTTGCATCTTTGCATCTAACAACTGTGGCAAATTTTTGGAGTGTATAAAATACAGATCTAATCCTTTTTCTAGACTCAAGAACTGTTTACTTGTGTTTGACCTTGCTATCAAAGTATCATTGGGCAACAAACTGAACATTGAACTTCTTCTCTCTTTCAGAGGTCAGAGATCCAAAATGGGAGGCAAGCTCAGCAAAAAGAAGAAGGGATACAATGTAAACGATGACAAGGCCAAAGACAAGGATGCCAAAGCAGAGGGTGCCTCTGCTGAGGAGAGCGAAGCTCCGAAAGACAAGAAAGATGAAGCCCCGGAGGCCACCGACACTAAAGAGGTAGCAAATGATACGGCAGCCAAGGAGGCACCAGCAGCAGACGCTGCAGCACCTAAAGAGGAGGAAAAGAACGCGGCTCCTGCAGCAAAGGAGTCCGAAAAGCCCGCCGCCAACGCTGAGCCGAAAACGGAGGCGCCCAAGAGCGCCGAGCCCGCCAAGGCCGAGGAGAAACCAGCCGCCCCTGCCCCGGCCAAAGAATCAGCCCCTGCCGCCAAGGAGCCCGAGGCCAAGGCCGCCGCACCCGCCCCGGCAGCCGAGAGCAAAGGTGAGGCCGACGCCAAAAAGACTGAGGCCCCCGCGGCACCAGCAGCCAAAGCCGAGGTGGCCCCGGCTACCTCTCCTGACCCCAAGCCCACAGAGGCGGCTCCCGCGCCACCCAAAGAGGCCGCCGCTGCACCACCTAGTTCAACACCAGCCGCTGAACCTCCAACCAAGGAGGCCAACGCCACAGAGGCACCAAGCAAGGATCAAACCGTAGCAGTTCAAGATTAATGGACAGCTTCTTTTCGGAAATGAAGAATAAATTACCTAACTCAACAACGATGAAGATTAAAAAAGAAAATGAAATTTACTAGCCCGCCCATATTATGATAATAACAATAATAATAATAATTGTAATGATGATGATGATTTGTCGAACGAGGAGGACTGGAGATGTTTCCCACCGTTGCAGATGATTATTGCTATTATTATTGTTATGTTTTATTCTATTTTTTTCTGCTGTAGTATTTGAACTTTGATACGAGTCTGTGTTGGCCATACGCCTCGCCATTCCACCTCCATCATCCCTCTCACTCATGCCATTCCCATCTCAGAAGGCCTTACCTGCACCTTCTGCTCTGTGGATGTCCATAAGTTTTGGAAAAGGTTCGGATGAAAGAAAGGGGGGGTGGCAGGTCGGGGGTCAGGAAACCACTTTACCAACCGGATTACACCTGTCCACTCCTCAGCTCTCCTGCTCAGCTCCTCCTTTTCGGAGTATTGTGTTCTTGGCTTTGGCGCGGTACCTCCAGTTTTCTGGTGCAGTGGAGTTATTGTTGTGTTTTTTCCCTTTACCTCTGAACCCACTCCCTCCAGATTTCTGGTATTGTTTGGGTTGTGGTGTCACCCCTGCTCCTCTAAGCCCCTCTTCATCTGAACAGTAAAAGCAAAACTTGCACAGGAAGTTTTAATGAGAATGCAGAGGCTTTCCAAGATATTTCAAAGATTTAACAAGGCTAGCTTTGCAGAGCAAAACGCATTCTTAGTGTGTAGACAGTCGTTGGGATTTTTCTGATAAACTTCTACATTTTTTGTACTGAAACCCTTAGATATATTCTAAGTGAACTAAGAGGTTTTTTAACATTTGTAATACTTATAAAAATCTGCAAAGCTTCGCTGAAAATATCTTTGCAGTGTTCTCTGAAAGCCTGAAAGCAAATCTCTTCTTCGCTGTCCAAATTTGATGACAAATTATAGCACGTTTGCGTTTTTTAAAGACATATCTTCTGCTGAGCTGGGTGGAACAGGCCAAACAATCTCGTCACAGACTTGCTTATAGTACTGAGAAGTGGATGTTTACTGCATCAAGAGCAGAGTTTAGATAGTGTACATTCGGTTGTGTCTTTGTAAAGGTAGCAGACTAAACTGGAACTCAAGCATCCTGTGATTGTCTCCACTCTGGCTTGTGACACTGGAAGAAAACTCAAATCCTTCACTTGCAAGTAAAAGTAAAATACAGGAACAGTTTTGTACAAAAAAAAAGTATCGCGACATGTTGAATAAAAGCCTCTCCAGCTGTTCAAATAGACACATAACATTCAACATTTAAAGGCTGTATAAGGTTTATTCTAGCACTAATGCACGGGCTACACCTCACTGGTCTGGGTAAGCCAACAAACACACCTCAGGCGAGATCATGTGTGGATGATTTTCAGTCCGTTGGGTCAGTGTAGCTCACCAGAGAACAGGATGGGTGAGAGGAGGTGGGTCGGTTTAGTGAATGATCAGAGCTGTCGGAAACTACTTCAATGCACTATGGTCCATGTTTCCATGGCAACTATAGTCCATGTGGTCGTTATAGGATGGTGATACCTGGTACTGGGAAAGGGGCCTCTGATTTGGTCGTTTTCACCCTCCATGCATTTTCCGTTACTCTGCAGACCTTACATATATACACACACATCTATGTAGTGGTGGAAGAGAAAGTACTTGTACCTCATGTTTGATTTGAGTAAACGACAGAAAAGGAAGCAAATATCTGACACTTTTCATGCTGAATGGAAAAATCTGATTTGCCACAATCATCTAACACGCAAAAATAAGGAAAAGGGGTAATACTTTAAAATATTTCACCATAAAATTTCCGCTACCTGCACTACAATGAGATCTTTTTTGGCCCAACTCTCCTAAGACTCTGTACCTCCTTGTACTTTAGTTAGCATTCTTAGAGAAATGAGAGGCACCAGCAACCCACAACTCTTAGTGACTGCCAAACCTTCCTCCTTCCACCTTTGCATAAATGCAGGTATATGTAGTTGTCTCAGCCATCCATCACTAGCATCTTTTTCAGTTCCATCCATCTGACACGCAACATGTTCCTCCCAGCACTCGTCAAACCGTAGCAGAAACCAACACTTGAGGAGCGTTTGTGTGTCACCCCATTCAGTTTTTCTTCCTCTCTTGACTCAGTAATTTGCATGTCCGTGGTTGGGTGAACCTGTAGTCCTGTCTTTTTGGTCAAGTGGAGAAAAAAAAGAAAAAAAAAGGAAAAAAAAAAAAAAGATAATAATAATAATTTTTCAGTCTGCATCCATGGCAACTACAGTTGATATTTTCATTCCATGTCTCACCACCGCTATTTCCACACCACACATTCATCCAAACAAACAAAAAGATGATATGGAAATTGATGCATTCAAAATTATATGTACTTGTATAAATGGTGCAACAGTAATAAAATGTAAGAAATTGACTTGAAGCTCTTGTGCAAGGGAACTTTTTCATGCACCCCAAACACTGACTTACTAACCACCTGCAGATTTGTTGGAAACCTGTTTTAATAATGTGAAGATGACAAACTACTTTTTTTTTTTTATCTTGCAACACAGAAGAGGTTTACGTTCTCACCACTACAGGCATCTGTGATATTATGCTAATTCCTTAACACTCTCATTTGAATCCACTTTTAAAGCCAAACCACATGTTACACTTGAAGCAAATGGCACAGACATAACCTGCTTTGTCTCCGGAGTGTGAGACATGAATGCAAGGGCGGGCTTATTTTAAGAAGGTGTGAAATTTGGGTTAGATTAGTGATGAATGTGTCAACTGCTGAAGGGTCTGTGTTACGAAACTTGTCTTCCAACTGCAGATAGGAAGTGTAATATTATTTAAAAAATATTAAATTATTGTCTTTAGAAAAGAAGTTGCATTCTCAGATGTGAAATCACTTTCTAATTCTTTAAGACCAAACTGATTAGAATTATGCAGAATGAAGGCAAAAAAGGGGGTGGGGCTAATGCAAAAGTAGAATATGAAGGTTACCAGGTCAATATAATTAAGTAGGGTAAGATATTAAAACCAGATTTTTCTTAACAGGAAACACATCAACATGTTCTTATAACACCCCTTCTGGATCATTTCACATGCCTCTTTTAGACATTTGAAGCTTTTCAGATCCTTCTATGTGATCAAAATGACATATTTAATGATTAGGATCAGGTTAGCGGCGAGGTGTCATCCCTTCACAGTAGGGTTGCTACAAACGATTGTTTTGATAATCAACTAGTCACCAGTTATTTTGGCGATTAGTTGACCAATTGGATCATACAAAAATTGTAGCATATTTACTGCACCAGTCAAAAGTTTGGACACTTTTTCATTGAATGCAACAGAAAAATGTGTCCAAACTTTTTGACTGGTAGTGTGTGTTAATGTCAATACACAATTCAAGAAAAGCTGACCCAGAAAGCTACGACCACATACATGCATCAAGGACAGAAATTCAGACAAGGCAGTGGAAGGTACAGTGGCAATTTTGAGAGGAAAAACAAAGCTTATAACAATAAACGATTATTTAATTATGAAATTAGTTGCTGACCATTTTGATAGTCAACGATTAGTTGATTAATAAACTAATGGTGGCAGCCCTACTGCACAGCACATTATATTCAAAAACCTGCAGAATTCCTGGGCATAATTTTACCCCTTACTTGTGCACCATTTAATGAAGCCAGGCTGAAAGCACAAGAGAAATTAATGTCATTATAGGTGGTCCATTTTAGGGCTGCCACAAACGAATATTCTGAATGGACAAGTCACCAATTATTTTGGCGATTAGTCAACCAATTGGATCATACGAAAATTGTAGCACATTTACAGTACCAGTCAAAAATTTTGACACTTTCTTATTGAATCTCATGGAAAACGTGTCCAAACTTTTGACTGGTATTGTGTGTATTTATCTATGTTAATAAACAATTCAAGAAAAGCAAAGCAGACAAAAAGGCAGACAAGGTAGTGGAAGGTATAGTGGCAATTTTTAGAGGAAAAACAAAGCTTAAAGACAATAAACGATTAGTCGATTATGAAAATAGTGACAGAACTATTTTGATAGTTGATGGTTGGTCAATTAATTTACTAATCGTTGCAACCCTCCAGTTCTCTTTGGTGTCCCTGCAAACCATAATAGTAAAACTTGCATGCACAGCAGCAGAAAGTATACGAAACAGCCGTAAAAGGCTGTAAAATGTAGCAGGACGCATGGAGGGCCCAGGTGGGGTTTGATCTAGGAGTGTAATGATTTGTTTAAACAAATATTTGATTCATATCAGGATTCATGGTTTCTGATTCGATTTCAAGTCACTAAATTGAATCGGAGCGTATTGTTCTATATCAGGGCTTCTCAATCCTGGTCCTCAGGGACCCCTGCCCAGCATGTATTCCAGGTTTCCAACTCCACCACACCTGATTCATATCAACTTAACTGCTTATCAAGTTCTTTGCAAGCTACTAACGAGCCTTTCATCTGAGTCAGGTGTGTTTGAGTAGGAACATCTTGAAAAAGAGCAGGGCAGGGGTCCCTGAGGACCAGGATTGAGAAACACTGTTCTAAATGAACCATTATCATCCATGAATCGAATCAGAATCCATGAATCATGATATGAATCAAATCATTGGTAACCGAATCGTTATACCCCTTGAAACTTTGAACCCAAGCCTCTCAGGTAAAAGTCATGCATGCTAACCATTTAGCCAAAGGATTATGCCTGTGGTCAAGTAGCCAGGGCATATGATCAATTAGAGGCACCATGAGAGGACCCCACACTGTCACAAGGGCATAACTGCTAAAAAAAACTGCTGCAGTCCAATGTGAACAAGCATTTTAGGGTAAATATGATGGCTGTTGGAGGAAACAGAGGCTTCATAGCCAAGCACTAACTTTAGAGGCTACAAGTTTGCTTCTTCACATTGATTACGGGAAAGCAACGTCTTGAATTCCTCTAACACCTGGATCAGGTGTTAAATACAAATACAAATTTAACCAGATTTTGGCTCGACAGAAAGGTTGCAGACAGTCGCTTACTGTCGTGCTCAATTTTGCGTTGTCGGATCACAGAATGTTGCGTCTTCGCCCCGTGTAGTGACATCAATGTTTGGTGATTTGGCGTCTGCGACGCTTGTTGAAGTTTGGATTTGATGGAAGCATCTCACTTGTACTTGTAACAATAATCTGTAAACATCTGGGAACTGAGGAGACCAGCAGCTGGTCCTCTGGGAGTGGAATGTGTCCCATTCTGGTCTCATGCAGGATTCTACCTGATCGATCGTGCTTTTCGGAAAGAAGGTCCAGGCTGACAAGCAGGGCAGTCCAGCACCTGAACTCATCTACCACAAAACCCATGATGTGTTGGATGCAATATGTACACGGTTTATCATTGTCTTGCTAAAATCTGCAAAGCCTTAATTGAAAAACATGTTATCTGGATGGAGCAGATGTTGCTTTAAAAGCTGTATATCTGTCAGCATCGATGAAGCCTTTCCAGATGTGCAAGCTGCAAGTTCCAAAGAAACTAATGCACCTCCATCCCATCAGAGATGCAGGCTTTTAAACTGTCTCGTCAGTGAGAATCATCGTCTACAGGATACAGCGTCCATGGTTTCCAAAAAGGTCTTCAAATTTTGATTCAGCCGACCAGAAAACAATTTCCCACTTTGATTCAGAGCATTTTAAAGTGCACTTCCATTTCAAATAGTGATATTTATATCAAGAAAGCAGACAAAGACAAATAAAAGTATGTAAATAAAGTATGTACCACTGTGGACCCCTGAGCAAGGTCCTTAACCCCCCAACTGCTCCCCGAGCGCTTTAAGTAGCAGCCCACTGCTCTCTGATACTTACAGTACAGAGATGGGTGAAATGCAGAGCCCTAATTTCCCCTCGGGGATCTCAATAGTATAACAAACATAAATAAATAAATAAATGACTGAAATGACTGAACTTAACCTCCCCTACAGCAGCTTGCATCATCAACATACATTAAGTTAAAAGAAAGCCACCTTTGTGACATTGGAAACCTGCCTTCAAGCAAAAAATACCTCAGTAACCCATTTATCTGACCTCAGAGTGCACCCTACAGGTGTTTACAGAGAAAAGCAACTACAGTACCACACACAAAAGAAGCTGATTTACATTCAGAATGTTTACATGATGGTAATTTCATGAAACATACTTTTAGATTGAACAGTAGAAGCATCCCAGTCTATGTTTTAATCATGAAAAATGGCTAAGACATCCTGATAGATTAAACACAACATTAGCTTATTTGACAGTTAGCTCACCAATCTTTACTTTACCTCCGAAATAGCAGAAGAATTGTACAAATGTAAAAAAAAAAATACATTGAAAGAACATGCTCTGGTCTACAATGAGCTGGACTGATTTCACTTCATACAACATACTACACACAACAAAGGAGGTTATTTCATGTACAAGCACCCTAGTAGCAGAAGGTTAACCAGAAAAGGCCAAATTAAGAAACTAAAAGGGAATGTCACCATCACTTATTGTCAAATTAGACATACCTTGATCCATTTATAACAATATGAAGACAAAACATTTTAAAGATGCCACCTTGGACTAAAGATTAGTATATTTTCTAATTTAATGATCTACAAAATGAGGTGTCAGATTAACCCTGAAGTGGTGTCACTGCCACACCTTAGACATACTGTACGTGTCAGTCACAGGGTTGGTTGAGTTCATGCAGATAATAAACCAGTTATCTACTGTCTGTGAGGTCTCAGCTGTCCAGCTGTGCTATAATTTCTGCCTCCTTTATGTAAAAAAAAAAAAAAAAAGGGAAAGAAATCAAGGCAAAATATTGATGGGGACAGGACGAGGACAAATATGAAGGAGCAAAGCCTTGCCAAACAGTAATGACTGATGTCTTTATCCCTTCCCTCTTTTTTCCTCACCCTTATCGCAGCGAGGTAGGGGCAGTAAATCAAGAACTTAATCTCACTGGCATGATTTACACCTGTTCAAATGCCATTCATCACTCATTAATGCATTGCCAGAGCTTTTACTCAGGCCACATCAAGGCTAGATAAGAAGTGATGCACAGAAATGGGAACCGAATGGAATTAATCATTTGTGGCTAAAAGACATTTTTTTAAAGCAGCTTCAAATAAAGCTAGTTAAAGGTCCAGTGTGTGGCTAATTTTGCCTTTTACTAGCAAAAATCAAGTATTGGTGTCACAAATACATAGAAAGAGCAAGAAATGCCTCAAAACAATAAAATAATAAAATCACATAACCCAAATGCAGTGTGGCGGTGCACCAAACCGAAGACCGCCATGTTGTACTGGCATCTCGAAACACGGTAGCCAAAAGGCGGCAAACTTGTTAGCCTTCCGTGTTTTAGCTGAAAGAGCATCTGCTTTATCTTCCTGTTCAAGTGGAATATTTTACTGTTACTTGCTATATAGATTAAGTAATTCCTGTTTCTTGTCGTGATTTAATTATCGGCATCAATACAGAAACAGAATCAATCGTTCTGTGCCTCACCCCCTGGCAGGACACTTGAACTTATGCAAGATGTTGACATTTGCACATTTATGACTCTCAATGGCAGACTTCCCCAATCTGGTCTGAGGGTCACAATCTTGCAATGAGACCCTGCTGAAACACCCCTGACTGAAATTAACTGGATCCAACAGCTGATGTCCAGGACAATCACTCATTGATTTGAGTTAGGTGTGTTTGAGCAGGGACACTTTGAAAACCTGCAGGATTGCGGCCCTCGTAGTACCGGATTGGGGGAACCGTGCTCTACAGCTTCGGTGATGGTAATAACGCACTTAAACGACAAAGCTACCGAGAGAACTACTTGGGTGTTTAAATTCAGTTATCACAGATTGGAGTAATTCTCACACACTGGGGCTTTAAATAAATGAAGATCACGTGAAGGAAGATGATTTCTTTTTGTTTGTTTTGAGGGTTTTGAGAGTGATTGGTGGGATCAAACTTGTGTCCAGGGTGCACAAACTACACCAGGTGAGCTGCAGGAGCACTAAAGCCGGGCAGACACTACGATTTTCTCAACCGTGTCTCGCAGGTCCACCTCAAACTGCACAAATAAATCCAAGGCTCAAACATTCATCGCGCACGATTCATGCTCTTACACTGTACGATGTTCGGAAGCCTGGTGGTCGGATACGACTTAACCGCTTGAGGCGGCTTTGAGTTGCTTATTTGTGATGATTTGTCCTCACAGGGGGTCCGACTAATGTTTCGTAACAAAACACTGGTGAAATGAAGGAGTTTGTGGCAGATAATGCCTTGTTTAGAGGCTGCGCGAGGTTGCCCACATTACTTAAATTTTATTAGACATACGCTAATCTGGAGTGGATCTAAAAATCTCCTGAAGGAATTAAAGTTACACCAAAACTGTGGGCGAGTAAATGAACGTATTTCATGCTAGAAAATAGGTCCAGGTTGAAAAAAAACGAACTTCCCCTTCTTAAGGTTTAGATTCTTTTTTTGGCGTCTCCTCTTGTTAGTTTCATAGATCAGACATTAAAAAATAAAAACAGCAATTAAGACAAGAGGAGTTTTGATATGAAACCACCAGGGGGCCCCCCTGTGGATGGCTGCTGCTCAGTCTATGATGGTTCTTCTTGATTTCATTGACCAGTATTAACCAATTTAAAAATGTCCTTGCCCTCTCCCTGCATGAGGGCCACGACGCTGGGAAAGAGAACTCTGGTGGATGCATGCAGTTATATCTGCAGTGTCGTGGCATGAGTCATCCATCCTGACATTTCTTCCTCTGTTTATATTTGAAAGCGTTTGAAAAGCCAGGGCTGTCAAACTGTCAGAAATACCAGCAAATCTCAGAAATGGAAGCAAATGTGAACCTACAAACACACTCAAGCTTCAGTTCCAGTGAGGTCAACTGGTCCCAACAAAGATGGATTTTATGATGAGCCCCAAGAAGGTAACACACGCACACAAACACTGGCCTCACTCTAAGCTGCAGAGTTTCACCAGCATAGAACTGGTTGACAATGGCAAACAAAGAAAAATAGGAGTTTTGTTTCTGATGCCACTTCTGTCAAATCTTAGTCCATCAATCCAAATCAGTGAATGTTTTAGATAAAAGATGCAGACATGCGGTAATTATCGACAGACAAAGCTGTCAGACTGAAAATGTATGATTTTCTATTACAATAACTGCTGACAGTGATGAGCTGAACTTAGCAGCTGTCTCCGCTCAACAAGAATAAATTGTAGTAAATTCCATTTAATTCAAACAAAGAAAAGATATTTCTAACAAAAAAATTATATTTCACTGTCCTGTTGAGTTTTAGCACAAAATATGACAAAAATGAAGCATTTGTCAGGCATGGCTTCCATCTTCCTGTACGTCTGAAAACAAAAATAATCAGAACGACTTTCCCACAGCTTAGAGGCACAAACAAACTTTCACTTTCCTCCACCCGTGCATCACAGAATGAGGGCGAACTGCTGCTTTTTCTGCTCTTGTATCAAGGAGCTCCTCATTTGTCCCACTGTCTCATCTTAGATGCCTTCGTCTCTTTCTCCGCAATGCAACAGCTTTTGAAGCCTCTGTGGGGAACCGTGCGAGCTCTGCTTTCAAAGCGTCTGTGTCATTTAGCTTGCTGACTGTAAGCAGGTCCTTACCCAGCTCCATCTCTGTCTTTCAAAGCCAGGCGTTGTGGGGGAGGATCACAAGAAGAAAGAGAGAGGGAGCTAGATGGAGGCGAGGCTTTGTGGAGGATCAGTCAGATCCCCCTGACGGGTGGGTACTATCAGTCAGGGGGCCTTCGGGCCAAATGGGCCTATTCTACCAGCTTGTCTGCTCGGTGGCTGTCAGGGACGATCTGTGTGGATATTTGTCACCTGACATTTCAAGTGATTGCAATCAGACATGTTTTTGGCTCTGGGGACAAGAAAGAACTCATGTAACAAGAAATGGGAATGTAATTCAGTGGGTTTGTACAATATGTAATGTTTCTGTAACGTGAGGAATGTGAAACACATATGTGGAACAGCGGGAACAAGGATAAAAGGCCAAACCTGGAAGACTGACAGGAAAACACACACACACACATACAGCAAACTGGCAAAGGAAAAGCTGAATATGCAGAGGAACTGATCATCAAATGAGAAGCAGGTATGACTATTGAATTTGATTGATTGATTAAACACACATCACCAACAAACACAATACAATTTTAAAAAAGAATAAAAATTATTATTATCATTTTTATTGCTATGGATCCATGTGTGTCCTTTATAAAGTTTATGATGATGATGGGGGAGGGGCTCACCGGAGTCTGAATAACAGAGCTTCTACAGTCATTCAAGCGGCACATGAAACCGTACATCAGATTTCTCATCAATGCAGAAAACGAGCCTGACAGAAACAGGCTGGCGCTGCTGGACCTCGGCTTTTTCAACAAGATGCGGACAGCATCATTTCTAGGCAACTTTGAGTGCTTGCAGTCACTGTACCTTTTTATACTTACACCACAATGGTGCTGTATAAATATTAAAGGCGCTATAGGAGATTTTTTTGGCATTTCAGAAAGCAGAAACTGTTAGTGACTTTTTAAATAATGTGAATGCACAAGACCAACCTGCTAGAGTCACAGCTCCCTCCCCCGCCACAGAACAACTTTCACGAGCCACTCTGGTGTTTAGCAGACAGCAGGTGCAGATTCTCCCATCATGTCACAAACACAAGTAAAACACGTTATTGTCTGAACGTTGCTTACTGCTAGCAGAATCATTTTTGTTGGCTAACTGCTGTAAACATCAGATAAGAGAACGCCATTCCGGCACACAGTATCCCACCAATCAATCATGCTCATTGATCAGTCTCCACTATTACCCGTTGAATTAACCGTCAATCACTCTTACTACAGCAGCAAGAGTAGTTGACAAACCAATAGACAAATGAAAAACGTAAGGAATGCAGAGAAGCTTGGCAGATGTTTTTTCAGCCACATTACGTTCACAGCTGATGTATAATAATATTTATACGTTTAAATCTTTTTAATTAATCATAGCGTATGGGGTAGTGAACCCAATTTCATCGAGTATTGCAAAAATTGTTGAAAGAAACATCTTCTAAACGCCTTTAATGGCTGGAAGCAAGGACCAGGAACTCTAACAGAATACACAGGCAGAAAAAAAACTACAAAATAAAGACAGGAAACAAGACAAGAGCTGAAAAATGACAGAAGACTAGAAACTAAAAAAACCTGCAGCTCAGATCTGAAATGTCGCAAATACAAATAAAAACCATTGTGGAGGCTTGAAGTAACAAGTTGGCAGCTACAGGGAACCCTGACTACCTGCGTAAAATCTCAGATTAGACTCAGTGATGGAAAGGTGGAAGGGATGAGGGGGACGATATGAAGATTTATATTCGGTTGAAACCCTGTTGGGCAACAACCAAAGGGACATTTGTTTGGGAGTCAGTTAAAACATTTTGTCTGATTCCTTCACAGAACCAAGAAAATATATTTAATCTCTTTTCAATCCACTAACTTCCTCCCCTTCAATTTATGCTAATTTCCTCTCAGTGAAATCACATTTTAATTTGTAAAACAAGAGCTACATGACTCTGGATCTCCTGGATCTACCTTACCAGGATACAGCTGGTCAGAGACCTGTTGGCATCTTTAAGCAACGCTCAACTTCAGTCTTAAAATATCAGATGGCAGCTGACTTCCTGTCAAACTGTCAGGGAGCATGACTAAAACGTAACGCCGATCACAGTTTCAGTTCAGTCTAAAACAGACCACCAGCACGATCACTCACATCTCTCACTGCTTCTGATCAACCTCCTTCTTCTAGTAAGTTTTTAATCTGCAACCACCTACATTTGACTTTGTGTCCAGTACAAACAAAGTCAATTTTATCTGTAATTTCTTGATAGAAATGGACAAATATACAGTCTCTTTGTGCTGTTCAATGGCCTCATCTATGTTGAAGACTTTGACTTGAAACGTCAACTAAACTAAATCATACAGCCTATTCTATTAAACATAGTGACTTTTGTTAAAATCTTTACTCATCATGGGAGAAAATTCTGAAGCTGTTGTGACATACTGGGGTATCTATGCATATTTAACCCGTAAATGTCTGAATTATTTTACAAATTTTACAAAAACATATGTATTTTACAAATACATATAAAAGATGTTGCAAATCTTCTACAAGTCTGTTGTGGAAAGTGCAATCAGCTTTGCAGCATCTGCTGGGGCAGCAGCATCAGAACTACAGAGACTTGAAGAAACTAAACGAGCTGATCAAGAAAGCTGGTTCTGTGCTGGGAATAACCTGGAGCCGCTGGAGCTGATTGTTCAAAAAAGAATGCTGCACAAGCTGATGAAGATGATGAAGGACTCTTCCATCCTCTCCACAACACGGTGAAGAATCAACAGTGTGTTCAGTGGGAGGCTCCGTCAGGTTCGGGAGGACGGAGAGATACAGAAATTCATTCCTGCCAGCAGCTTCACCCTAAAGAACAAGACTGACTGACTGATTTTTGTTATATTATAATTTCATATAATGTTATATTGTTTGTTTGTTTGTTTGTTTTTTTAAAAAGAGTGAGCTTTTACAATGCTGAATTTCCCTTCTGGGATGAATAAAGTATTTTTCATTTCAAACAAAATAAATACTGTTTAAAAAGACTGGAATAATAGACAATATTGAACATATATAAATAATTAAACGAAATAAATGGTAAAACAAAAAATAATGGGATTAAAATACATAAAATTGCAACAACGGGCATCAACATCAACATAGATTACAACTGAGAAGATAGATTACATCATTTTCATAAGCTGCTAACATGCCTGACTGGCGTAACAAGTAACAAGACAAGAATATTTGAGAGGAAATAGCAGCTTGGATCATCTATATTTTAAAGATAACCTGAAGGAGTCATTATGGAAATGAACCTTTTAATTCTATAAAGTGCCATTTAGCTGTAATGAAAGAGGGGACATTAATGTGAGAATTCAAGACCTGGAGTCTGAAATGAGACTGTCCCCATTAGAGAGAGCGTCAGCGACTTATTACAGAATAAATGACAGCACTGAAGAGAAGCTAATCATGGCACTTTGTAAAGGATGGGAGCTTACTGTGAAGCTTTAATGTGTGGTTTGGAAAACTAAGAGCACAGACTGGTGTAGGAAATATTAACTGCTGACATCGTGTGCATGTGTCACCAAGCATCAGTGGTCAGGACTTCAAGATGCCATCATGGAGGTTAAACACATTGCTCCTGGATGGCAAAATTTCTGGAGCATATTAATTAGCTTGCTAGGCAATTTTATGTTTATTTAGACATTCAGGTATGTAGGGAAGGTTTTTTTTCTAGTATTCACAGAGAATTGTCCGAATAAGAGAAAATATCCAGTGAGCAGTAGTTGTCTGACCAGAATGTCTTGTTGATGTAAGAGTTTAGAGGAGATATACGAATGAAAAGTTCTGATCATCAGCTTTTGAAATCTGTTGGATTCACATTGTTAGTGTCAATGGTTGAGAACATATAGTCATTTGACTTAACCAAGCCACTTCCTGTTGCCAGCAGCACAGTTGAATTTACAGGTTTGACCACCACAGCCGACCTGAGTATTGTTGCTGACCATGTCCATCCCTTTATGACCACAGCGGAGCATCTTATGATGCTACATCCAGCAGGATAATGCACCGTGTCACAAAGATGACATCATCTCCAACTGCTTTCTGGAACATGAAGATGAGTTCACTGGACTCCAATGACCTCACAGTCACCAGATCTCAGTCCAACAAAGCAGCTTTGGGATGTGGTGGAACGGGAGATTCTCATCATGGATGCGGTGGAACGGGAGATTCTCATCATGGATGCGGTGGAACGGGAGATTATCATCATGGATGCGGTGGAACGGGAGATTCTCATCATGGATGCGGTGGAACGGGAGATTATCATCATGGATGCGGTGGAACGGGACATTCTCATCTTGGATGCGGTGGAACGGGACATTCTCATCATGGATGCGGTGGAACGGGACATTCTCATCATGGATGCGGTGGAACGGGACATTCTCATCTTGGATGCGGTGGAACGGGAGGTTCTCATCATGGATGCGGTGGAACGGGAGATTCTCAACATGGATGCGGTGGAACGGGAGATTCTCATCATGGATGCGGTGGAACGGGACATTCTCATCATGGATGCGGTGGAACGGGACATTCTCATCATGGATGCGGTGGAACGGGAGGTTCTCATCATGGATGCGGTGGAACGGGACATTCTCATCATGGATGCGGTGGAACGGGACATTCTCATCTTGGATGCGGTGGAACGGGAGATTCTCATCATGGATGCGGTGGAACGGGACATTCTCATCATGGATGCGGTGGAACGGGACATTCTCATCTTGGATGCGGTGGAACGGGACATTCTCATCTTGGATGCGGTGGAACGGGACATTCTCATCATGGATGCGGTGGAACGGGACATTCTCATCTTGGATGCGGTGGAACGGGACATTCTCATCATGGATGCGGTGGAACAGGACATTCTCATCATGGATGCGGTGGAACGGGACATTCTCATCATGGATGCGGTGGAACGGGAGATTCTCATCATGGATGCGGTGGAACGGGAGATTCTCATCATGGATGCGGTGGAACGGGACATTCTCATCATGGATGCGGTGGAACGGGACATTCTCATCATGGATGCGGTGGAACGGGACATTCTCATCATGGATGCAGTGGAACGGGAGATTCTCATCATGGATGCGGTGGAACGAGACATTCTCATCATGGATGCGGTGGAACGGGAGATTGTCATCATGGATGCGGTGGAACGGGACATTCTCATCATGGATGCAGTGGAACGGGAGATTCTCATCATGGATGCGGTGGAACGGGAGATTGTCATCATGGATGCGGTGGAACGGGACATTCTCATCACAATTGTGGTGTAACGGGAGATTCTCATCATGGATCCAATAGAATGAGAGATTCTCATCGTGGATGTGGTAGAACGGCGGAACGGCAGATTCTCATCATGGTTGCCGTGGAACGGCAGATTCTCATCATGGATGCGGTGGAACGGGACATTCTCATCATGGATGCGGTGGAACGGGACATTCTCATCATGGATGCGGTGGAACGGGACATTCTCATCATGGATGCGGTGGAACGGGAGATTCTCATGATAGATGCGGTGGAACGGGACATTCTCATCATGGATGCGGTGGAACGGGACATTCTCATCATGGATGCGGTGGAACGGGACATTCTCATCATGGATGCGGTGGAACGGGAGATTCTCATGATAGATGCGGTGGAACGGGACATTCTCATCATGGATGCGGTGGGACAGGACATTCTCATCATGGATGCAGTAGAACGGGAAATTCTCATCACAATTGTGGTGGAACGGGAGATTCTCATCATGGATGCGGTGGAACGCGAGATTCTCATCATGGATGCGGTGGAACGGGACATTCTCATCATGGATGCGGTGGAACGGCAGATTCTCATAATGGATGCGGTGGAACGGCAGATTCTCATCATGGATGCGGTGGAACGGGAGATTCTCATGATAGATGCGGTGGAACGGGACATTCTCATCATGGATGCGGTGGAACGGGACATTCTCATCATGGATGCGGTGGAACGGGACATTCTCATCATGGATGCGGTGGAACGGGAGATTCTCATGATAGATGCGGTGGAACGGGACATTCTCATCATGGATGCGGTGGAACGGGAGATTCTCATCATGGATGCGGTGGAACGGGACATTCTCATCACAATTGTGGTGTAACGGGAGATTCTCATCATGGATCCAATAGAATGAGAGATTCTCATCGTGGATGTGGTAGAACGGCGGAACGGCAGATTCTCATCATGGTTGCCGTGGAACGGCAGATTCTCATCATGGATGCGGTGGAACGGGAGATTCTCATCATGGATGTGCAGCCAACAAATCTTCACCAACTGTGTGAGGCTACTATGTTAATCTGTGGCAAAACCTCTGAGGACTGTTTTCAACATCTTGTTGCTATGACGCCAGGAATGAAGGCAGTTCTGGAATAAAGGGGGTCCAACTTGGGATCCCGCGCCAAATAAAAGGGCCACCAGTGAAGACATTAAGGTGCAATTATGAATCTGGTTTATGGAAGTTGGACGAGGAGGACATAAGAAGCAGGAATAACTAAACGTTCTTCACAAAAGCAGCATGTTTGAAGCAAAAAGAATGAGAACAGACTGTAACAATAAATCATGATGTATAGATGAAAAGGCTATAATTATCGCTGCCATCCAGCAGCTTATGACTTCATAAAAATTTGCCTCATCAACAGTAGCTGCAGCATGATATATTCTTCATGCATCTGTTCATCAATTGAATGCAGTCATTCCTGTGTGGGTCATTCTGCTAACTAAAAAATTTTAATTTAGGCAAATCAGATACATTATGATGCAAATGCAACTTAATTGCGTTGACCAATACTTTTTCCATCACTGTTCATCTTATAGCTGTTCACATTTGACTCATGCTCACAGGAAATCACATCAATGGCTCACAAAAGAGAAAACACAGTGCAGCAGAGAACATAATAAATCCTAATAACATTCCCAGCAGTGCTTTTTTTTCTTTCAGCAAAAAGTTGAAGCTGTGTTACGGAAATGTGCATTTGCAGTCATTTTTCCCCACATCTTGGAGCAAGCCAAGCATGAGGGCATTCTTAAAATATTCAGTGTTTCCCGTGATCTCCCTCATGTTTCCCCCGTTTCCCTGGTTCTTGCGTAATCTTACATAATGTGTTGAATATTTAAAGCGGGTTTAGCTGGAGAGCTTGTTTGCTGCTGAAGGAACCAGGACGATAGTTGGATCCACTCGAGCGGAAATGAACGGAGATGGAGGAATACCAGCAGAGACGGTTGTTGGATACAATCAAAGGATGTGTTCTCCTGCCTTTGAAGACGTACGCACAGCAGTCACACACATCACAACACCGGCGTGGTGGTGAAGTTTAATTGAAATTGACCCCGGTGACAGCTGCACACTCAGTTTCACATGCCAACTGCTACAATTTTATTAATCAATTCAAGCATTGTTGCAAAAATATTAATTTTGTGTGCAGATATAAATTTCCCCCTGAGCTTCCCGGGTTTCATCTTTCAGAAGCTAAATAAGAACATCATCTTCCTCTATCACAATCTTCATTTTTCACGTGCTGGCTGTGGGGAGTTATGTTGATAAAAACACTTGATGATTTGAATAAATTCCAAATTATAAATGGATTGTAAATAAAATGATTAGCAGATCAAACAATGATTCATTTGTGCCTCTAAAAATGAGAAAGCTACTTTATCATTATTAGCATTACTGAGACAGCAGGAGTAACATCGTCTGTGCTTTTAAAGAACAAATAAATATCAGTTCAACATATCTGGCAACAAATAGCAATTTAAAAACAAAAAGTAAATTTCATGGAGAGTGGGGTATAAGAAAAGTACTAGAGTGTAATTGCACTGTAGAAATTATATACAGCAGTTTACTAGTAAATAATAGGATACATAATCAAAACAGCTGCACTGACAAAACTGTGCAAGCTCAGCATAAATGAATATTAAGGTGATTGTTTGTCGTGTTTTAATGCAGCGCTGCTTAGGGCTGAACGATTTCAGGAAAAAATCTAATTGCGATTTTTCTGGGCAATATTGCAATTTCGATTTTCTTCAAATCAAGCTTCAGTACAAAATATTTGTAATGTACAACACCATTTATGAACATGACAGAAAACTCCATTATATCATCAAAACATTAAAAGCTATTACTCGTAATCAATGATGACAATTAAAGGTGAGATTTAGCTCACTTTCAAATGCATTTATTAAGGCCTCCTTCCACTGACCCGTTTAACTTGCTCCTTCTGAATACGGAGGGTTTCCCTTGTTTCTTCACATGCTGACTTGCTGCGTGCGTTCCCCCCAGTCGGCTGTGCTTTCTCATCACAGAAACAATACGAAGAGAAGAGCGAATCGGGAACAGCCTTGCACTTCTACGTCACATTGCAAATAGCGTATCCCACGTGGGGTTTCTATCTGTCCATTGGAAGGCAGGTAACCCTCCACTACACACTAGAAGTAAAGACGGCACGACTGTAGCTTCGGAGTTGAGAAGCTAATTAGCTAACCGTTTGTTAGCATGGCGGAACAAACTTGTTTGTCGGCTCTATTTACTGTCTGTAGCGAAATAAGAGCGGAGGGCGGAGCTTCCTTCATACACTGACGGGAGCCAGCCAATCAGACGGAAATTCATGAGAAGGACCCGGAAAAGCTGCCGTTGGACCACAAGCCTCTCTTCTAGTATACAAATACAGCTGGATACAAAGATACCAGAAGGTTTTTTTTAAACAGAAACGATGCAGAATGCATTCAATAATAATGGAGAGCACAGAAATATTAATGAAATGACCACGGAAGTACAACTTTAAAAAAAATGCATGTACATTCACTGGAACTCTGGGATTTTCAGGTTCCCTGCTGTCCTCCTCCCTCCACCACAGTTAATCACCCCACTTACTGCCTTTTCAAATCAGGTAATCTGCAAGTTGCTTACACACTTGAATTTCCAGTGTAAAAAAAGACATTATTGTGCTATTGTTAATATTCTAACCATTTGTCATCACAACTCACTGAAAAATATCCAAATAATAAATCAATTTATTTTCCTTTTACAGTTCTTGTATGTAGGTTACGTTAAAGGGACTTGAGGCAGGAATTTGAAAAAAACCAAACATGAATGTCCCTTTTTTTCAAACTAATGGGTGATGAAGCGCTAAATACCAAAAATAACGTTTCCACCCATGTTTCTCTCCGTTGCCTTGAACAGGCTGTGAGCTGCAAATGTGCCTGTTCGGTGTCCGAATTTCCCGCGCTGCCCTGCGGACGTGATGTCAAATGACGCTACATCCGCAGTTTTGATATAGGACGAAGCCGGTCGCGGTAAATTCGAACACTGTAAGCAATTGTTATGGATTATTCTGCCGTCAGCAAACGGTCCAGATCAACTGAAAGACCACTACAAAGTATAACTACGGAGAGAAAGGTGAGTAAACAGCATCATAGCTTCAGTTTGTGCTCCCGTGACGGCTTGGCTCGTGGCTGTAGTTACCTGAAGCACCAATCGCGGCAGTCGCAAGTTTCGTTTCTTAATCTTGCCTCAAGTCCCTTTAAGTAAAACATACAAACCAGGGAATTTATCGTGGATTCATATGTGCACTGAAATGTAATTAGGTTGTAAAAATAAATCTAAACAAACATCAGGTTTTACATCTAACTTCATTTTTATGTCATTCTGTCACCTAAACTTGAGGTGAAGAAGACTACATCATCAATGATCAGGTGGTTTTACCCTGATTGTTTTTATCTGGTTGCATTTCTGACGTTTGGACGCACATTTTTGGCCACAACGGCGTTCCGTACTCATCCTTCCATGTCCGCTTGAAAAGCAGCAGCAACAACTTTCCTCCTGTTTCTGGTTTAACTGTGTGGCTTAACTAATGTCCCAGATAACAAGGACAAAGCTTCTGTGTGCTGCCCCGGTTCGCCCCGTTCACCAAGCAAGTCCAGCTGATTATTTGTCTCCTTTTTCTCAGATCCGCCTAAATACAGATCCTTATTTACTCGCCTGCGTCGCACTCGTGTCCACAGCGCGAAGCCCAAAAACTTTATAGGTTAAAAGAAAACTGGTTGGAATTCAGTCTCGCTTTTATTCCGATTAAAATGATTGATCTGATTTTACAGATCAGATCATTTTTCACTCGACTGTCTGATCAGCTGATCGCTGCTGGGGACTTAACTGCTGAGTCATGAAATCTGACGGCGCAGACAGTTCAAGATTATATTTTACTGAACGTTAGATGACCTGTGCATGAGTAACGTGGATTTCAGAAGAATAAATTGTTTGAACACGGGGCTTACCTGATGAAACCAAATACATCATGAAATTGGGAAACTGATCATCAGGCCGTTATGTACTTTTGTCTAACCAGGCTCTAGCAGCAGAAGATGGGCATCACTGAGTCCAACAGATACTAGTTTTGCTTCGTATCTTCTTCTAGCCTCGGCAGGAATATAACTATATAACCTGACATCATTTCAACATTATTTCAAAGACAGACTGGCGGCGAAAAACATTTAAAAAGAGTGCAAAAACAGTTTTTTAAGGCTCATAGTCCATCAGACGACGTTCAAAATGTGAAGCATGTTTTCACCAGCTTCGTGTTCACTTGAATTCCGGGTTGTGATGTTGGTCTCACGCTGATCCGTAGCAGTGTATGAAAAACCCATATAATAACGAAAATAAACACCGGTTTTTGGCATGAACAGGTATACCGCACAGCCCTACTACGCCAAACATCAGAATTTCCAGTCAGAGCTGGATCATCGACGGATCCGTTCCGCTGTGCAAGTTGCCTCCGATGTGACTCTGCAAGGTGGATCCATGGCGAACAGCACAGTTGCCGCGGCGCCGTCCATTTGCTATCTGGGGTTGCATCCCTGAATCTGCTACGTGACGCAGCCCCCACCTGGTTCAAGCATGTACAGAGACAAAACTCCACAGAAATGATCGGAATGTAAAGGTTTAAACCGCCCCTCTCGATCGGATTGAAAATTCTTTCCGAACGAGGCCGCTCGGATCAAATGACATGTTTACATGACGCGTTTTTATTCTGACTGGCGTTTGATCGGATCAAAATTGGGCCATGTAAATGCAGCTACTGTCTCTGTTTACTGGAAAGGAGTCTGGTCCACTCTGGACCTCCTGAAGTCTACAGAGAAAGAAACTGGCTCCTCCTGGAATGAGACTGACCACCGCGCTGTCATCTGCAACTTTACGAAGATGTTTCCCCTACAAGTTTCATTTACTCTGCGTTCCACCAGCTTTTTAGTTTGCACGTACAGACTTCCTCAAAATTGTTCATCCCCTCCAATTAAAGTAGGAAAAAAATCTGCTGTCTGTGAAATACATCTATGAAAACCATGGCGTGGATTTGGAATTGTGGTTTAACAAAAATATTAATAACAAACAAATAATAAATCAAGCATGATGGGGTTCCAAAGCTAAAATTTTGTTGAGCAAAACCTTCAGGCAATCACTGCAATCAGGTGTTTTCTCTTATGTTCAAAAAGACTTCTACACCTGGTAACAGGTATTTTGGTCCTCTGTTCACAGGAAAGGTGCTCTTATTTGTCTCAGACAGTTTTGCTTGTTTTTAATTTTTTTTTTATTATTGTTTTTAATCATAATTAAAAAGCAATAGTTTATTTCATTGAATCAGAATTTTGTAAATTTTTATTTATTATTAGTTTCTCTAGTTTCTTGTTACTTGAATTACTTTTGTGAATTTGGCCTTTTCTTTAATTGTGGAGTATGAATAATATTGAGGATGACTGTACATGTGGGATGCTGTCCAAAATACACCTCAGCCTGAACAATATGAGGGAAAAAAAATCTAACTGCCATTTATCTGACCAACATTGTTATTATGTATGATATTAATATTTATCTGTTCAGTGTTCATGCCAAAATGCATTTTCTAGATCATATGGAGAATCATCACGTGATAAAATAAACGAGAGCTGATCTTTCATGTTACAAATGAACAGCTTCACTGACCAAGATGCGACCTGAGGCCGGTTTATCTGGTTTACAACACAGCTCCACATTTCTGTCTACACGATTTCTGCACTGCGCACATGCAAACACGTATTCACACGCAGGTGCAACCAGCAGAGAACGTGCGGCTTCAAACCCAACAGAAATGCTGGAGGTGAAGCTGATCAGCGAGTGCAGCTTTATTTAAAACTGAGTCAACCTCACCTCGTTGTGGAACCATCTTACCCGCAATGTCTGACCCATAAATATGATAAGGGTGGGGGAGAAGGGGGTGTCATCAACCCCCTGTCCATGGATGATAAACCTGCACTGTTTAAGCTAACCAGTGTGAACTTCATTAGCCGATGTAGCGTTAGCATCAAGTTTGCATGAACTTGTGAAGTTTAAAGCAACTTTCAGCAGCTACCTTTCCTCTCCAGTAAAAAGCTTCCAGCATAGTGTGGCACAAGATGGAGATGATTTAAGCCAGACTACAGCACTGTTCTGCATTTCTGAGCAAGAAGAAAGAAAGAAAATGTGTCAAAGGAAACAAAAACCCAGGTTTTAGAGTTTCATCTCATTCCCGTTCATCCCTTCATGCTCAAATCGCTCTGAAAATATGAATTTAATGCTTGGAACATGCAATTAAAACAAAACTCATCTCAGAAGTGCTTTGCTTCTTAATTTGGGGGTGTAATACGATGGCAATGGTCCTTGTCAAATGGAATACCTTCAATTTAATGACAAGCTTTTTCAGATGAATAAACTGAGCATTAATTATGAAAATACACTAAAAAGTGTCTCTTCCTTCTATCAACAATGGTGTCTAGAATAAAAAGACAAATGATGCATTCTTCCAGGAATAAATTGAAGCAGCTCTCCACCAAACACAGATTTACAGATTTAAGATTGACTCATCTGGGCGTCGTTGTGTAGAAGTGTCACTGATAACCTCCCACAGATGAGACCCTGACTCCTCTGCTGCTGAAACAAGAAGCAGAGGGGGCTGAAATACCTCCACGACCTGCTTTGATGTCCAACAAATGACGACCCCATTGAGAAATCAGTTAGAAATACTCGGTGAGGAACCAGAGCCTCGCTGAACCGCCTCATTGGTCCGAAAGCTTCCTGCATCCCAATGATTGGCCGTGGAGGCAGCCATGGTGCTGGCTCTCGCCTAGCAACAAGCACAAGAGCATCCGCGGCAGAGCACCCCATCTCTCTCTCACACACACACACACACACACTGAACAGTCACTGAAACAACAACCTGCCAGCCCAGGTCATCACCGTGGAAACATGAATGAAGAGCTTTGGTCCAGAAAAATGACCGATCTGATCATGGAGAGCTGAGGATGATAAAGAGCTGTTAAAACCTTCATCGTCATGTTATTCATGTGGAGCAGCTCGGTTCCTCTCAGGCTGCAGATCATCTCTGCAAAGCTTTACAGCTGGTTCTAAAGAGACCAGGAAGCAGAACCTCCAGTTACCAGACCCTTCTCAGTGGAAACAGCTCCCAGTTTGGCTTTAGGTAGCAGAACCAGCTCCCAGTTTGGCTTCAGGAAGCAGAACTGGCTCCCAGTTTGGCTTTAGGAAGCAGAACCAGCTCCCAGTTTGGCTTCAGGAAGCAGAACTGGCTCCCAGTTTGGCTTTAGGTAGCAGAACCAGCTCCCAGTTTGGCTTCAGGAAGCAGAACCGGCTCCCAGTTTGGCTTCCGGAAGCAGAAACAGCTCCCAGTTTGGCTTTAGGTAGCAGAACCAGCTCCCAGTTTGGCTCTGGGAAGCAGAACCAGCTCCCAGTTTGGCTCTGGGAAGCAGAACCAGCTCCCAGTTTGGCTCTGGGAAGCAGAACCAGCTCCTGGGTTTGCTTCGATGGGCCTGGTTCTGGTTCTGGTAGGGGTTTTCCTTCCTGCTTCTGGTCCTGATGGAGGTTTTCCTCTTCACTGTCTCCTGGTGCAGCACAGGATGGAGAACTGGACCGCACATAAGATCTGAACCACCCTACTGGTTTCTGTAGCTCAGACATGATCCCATAATAAACTGGACTAATGTGGAATACATGATGAGCTGGTTTTAACTGGATCAGAACTGGACTATCATGAACTGGATCTGACTGGACTGTCTGTTAAAGCGCCCTGAGATGAATTTGTGGTGAATCGTTTCTGTATAAATAAAGCTGAACTGAAATGGAACTGATTACTGTGTCGTGACCTCTGAATGGGGGACATATGTCAACCAAATGATGATGATGATGATGATGATGATGATGAAGGTCCAGGAACAGAAGCTGCAGGTCCTGGATGTGTCCAACATCCCCTGTTGAGGTTTTCAGAGGCATTTGCAGGACAAAAGGGATGAAATAACTCCTGAAACTTTTCATCACGTCATGAGCTCGATGCTGGAAGGTGCAAGTGTTGGGAGAAGGAACGGGAACTTAGAGCCCGGTGAGGCTGAGCAGTTCTCACTTTGACGGCCCCCCCACCTGACCCGAGTGCTGCATGACATTGTAGATGACCGTGTCACACGTCATCGGTCTGGACAGGAGCTCCTCTCTGTCCGGATTCTTCCAGAACCACAACAGAACCTGCTCAGCACGTTGCAGGAGATAAAAACACACCTGTCTGGATGCGCTCACTTACACGGTATTCCTCGTGCATGGACGCCTTCTCCTCTCTGGGTCTGACCAAAATAGTTCAGATCACCTGGAAGGCGGCAGGTGGGACCCCCGGTCCTCTTCACCCTGCTCCTCATCTTTGGCAGGACCTCCGATCACATGCTCGCACGGGACCTGACCCAGAACAACGATAAAGCACAGACATCTTTACATACGACACATTAAACCTCACCATCTTAATGGGGACATTCCACATCCACAAAAGTGAGTTTCCCTCCAAAACTTTAATGTCTTCACACACACCAGTTTACATGGATATCTTGAAACTGATGTCAAACAAAAAGTGAACACACTTTATGCCTTATGTATGCATCTTATTTCATATTAATTATTTTGTATTTGTAGATATTTTGAATTTTATTTAGACCTTTTATCTATCATTTTATTTTCCATTTCAAAATGTCACTGTTGTATCATGTTTTCACCTGGTGTCTGTTTCTATGATCGATCTGATTGTCTACACTTTCTGAGTGCATTAAACCAATAAACCAACAAATAAATAAATAAATAACCATAACTTGCTCAATTTTCTACCGATCGTCAAACAGTTTGGTTTGTCATGAACATCAGAGATGAAGCCACAAATATTGTTTTGGGTTTCTGACCAGTGGGTTGATGGTTGGTTTTACTTTGGTTGTCATGGTGATGTCAAGCATGGGTCACGTGGACGCAGTCGCCGACAGATTGCTAAATATCATCTTCCATGTCATTTAGTAGCCTTGATATTGATTTCACATAAATACTATTCATTGTTGCTGTTTATTTTCATGTAGAAGTCCATGGTTATAGCGCTGCTCTGGAAACGTTAGTTAAATGATAAGCATGCAGTTTCATAACTACATCTCTGATGTTAATAACAAACCAAACCGTTTAAAAAAATCAGGTGAAAATTGTTGCTCCTGAGTTGTGATTGTTTCAAAAGTACATGCATCATTAAAACAGTGTTATGAGTGGGCGAGCTGACTTTGCAAGATGGCCGCCAGCGCGGGCGTTTAAACTCCTTCATGTCGTATGCAGTGATTAACACCGGCTGGTCTGAGACAAGTTGGCGCTTCTTTACCTTGGTGATGTTCCGGGACGAGAACGAGTCGACGTCGTTCAGGAGGTATGTTCAGGTATGTTTAGGAGACAGTGGGAGCTTCTGCGCCGTCTCACCTGCTCATATCTGGGTTCGCGTTGCCATGGAGACGACACAGCACAATGGCTGACTGTCTGACATTCAAATGAATGTTTTAATTAAATGACTTATCATTATAATTATTATTATCATTATTTTCTTCTTTGTTGAACAATTTCAAAAGAACAAAATAGGGCACAGGTAAAAATGAAATGTAACCCCAAAAAAGGCATAACAAATCAAGGGCGTAGAATTGGGTAGGGGCGGCAGGGACGTGTCCTTACCAATATTCCGCCGCTACTGTGTCGTCACTATCAGTACAACCCGCTGTCCACAGTGTTTCGTCAATTGTGGCATACAATGGGTTAAATATCGGTCTCCGCTAAAAGTCCCGCCTCTGACCTAAATGTCGCTCTCTGATTGGCTGCTGGGTTCTCGCTTACTTACATGTGATTGGCTGTCCTCGCTGTCACTCCACCTGCTTTAAAAGCCGAAGCGCTAAAAATAGCTTAGCGTTCCTGACTGTTAACGTCTCTCGCAACCTTTGCGCACTTCGTGCAGCTGCCATTTGAGAAGGATGAGAGGCATGTGTAAGCTGACAACACGTTTGGCATTTGTTCTACCTGGGTCACGTCAGCTAGACGATTTTACAGGTGTCATTTACATTTTATGTCTGCGTGTGTGTGTGTAGTATAGGATTTGAAGGATGTCGAAAAGAAAACGGGATATAAGAGACTTCTTTAGGATTCAAAGTGTAAGTTACCTTAAGGAAGAGGTTCAACAATACAGATACAGAATTAAAAGAGTATATGCCAAAGACACACTTTTAAAAAGTTATTTTTTATTCTTATTTTCATGTATTTGTGTTGAAAAGAGCTTTTTGAAAACAAAAAATTAAAAATTGTTGGAAATGTAATGAAACCTGATATTCTAGATGATCATGTCATTTTATGTATCCATATTTTTGTGGAATAAATTACACGAACAGTAATAGCAGTGTGACAGTAAAAAAAAATTTTGACTACTCAGGCAATAACTTTACCATCAAACTCTATTATTGTTCTATCCCTAATCTTTTTTTTTATGCATCAACATATTTTTGTAAGGTGACAGACAGCAGAGATGCTGGAGGAGATGGAGGAGAGACCAGAGGAGGTAGAGGAAGTGAGGCAGGAGCAGATGAAGGGAGAGAGGCTGGAGGAGATAGGAAAGAAGAAGAAGATAGAGGAAGAGAAGCTGAAAAAGAGGCTGAAGACTCACAGGTGAGGTTAAATAATGCAGGATGTGTTAGCCATGACAGATCAAATCAAATGTATTTATAAAGCTCTTTTCATGCAAAGCAACTAGGGATCATCTTTTTGATCGATCGTCGGGAGAGTAGTGATGGGAACTCTTTGAAAATGCCTCCTTTTCGTTCATTTGTTACTTTAACCTGTAACATCTGCATGACGTGAAATTACTGTATATTGCTAATTCAAAAACTAACTTTCAAGAGTGCTGCCTTGGAGCACTTTTGTGTCCCCACCAATTTCAAAATCAAACCTACTCCCTTGTAACAAATATTGAAATACAAACACAAACAGTACGGTACAAAAAAGAAATAAGAACATGAGTGAATGAATGAAATGAGTGATGGGTTTGATTTGTGTCGACTCCGTCAGACACACTTAAACCTAACTTATTTTCATTTTTCACATCACAAAAAAGTTCTTAACTATGTTTTAATGCAGTTTTGTTACTTTGATATGAAATAAAACACATGAAAAATTTCAGACTGTTTTGAAAATTCAGATTTTAAAACATTTTATTTTCAAACTTTGTTTTTAATTTTTAGATCAGAAAAACAATTCCTTAAAGAAGAAAAACATTAAATTAATGTAACCTGGAAAAAGGAGAATATTTTTAAAGTTAATTAACAAAACATAGATTTGTGTTGACAAACAAGCTGACACAGTTGGATTTGTAAACTCCGTCAGACAGAGAACCTGACAGAGTTGGCAAAAAAGCATTATTTTCCCTTCAAAGCCAACTATTTTAAAAAAAGAAAGAAATCTAACCCAAAAAGGGAGACTTCATGCCATTTAATTACATGTAAATTTTCCATCCAGTATCATACATACCTTTTATTTAAACAGCTGCATTCAGCAAAACGTCTTTTTCTTGTGTTGACTTAATGTGAATACATTACATGAAGAGAAATTTGATTGAATGAAGGAAATGCAAAACTATACACACTAGGGGTGCACCGATTGCAGTTTTCTGGCCGATCCCGATCGCCGATCTTTAGAAATCTGACCTGCGATACCGATTTTTGCCGATACCAATTTTTCTTGAAAATTGACAGCAAACATCTTAATGTCCAATTTTGTTTTATTAACAAACAATACCTGTGTACAATGCAAACTAGTTTTAACTGCACAAGCTACTGTTCTTAAATATAAATGAAAAGTTGAAGATTGCTGTAAACTACAAAAATATAAACCATTCCTTAGTCTATTTTTCCATTATTAAACAAAAACTGCTCAACTGGTTGCATTTAAACTGGTTGGCTTTATAAAAATAAAGTTCAACAATATTTTCTTATTTTGCAATGCATATATGGTATAAGTAATAAATAAAATAATCTAAAGACAAACTAAAAACTTAACCACAAAAGTGACTTTAGCGGAAGTAAATACGATCGGTACATAAGATTGGTTTTACATTTATTGATCGGCCGATCCCCCAAAATTATGGAAATCTGAGCCGATCGATCAGCTGGCCGATCAATCGGTGCACCCCTAATACACACACTATGTATATCTGCGACCTAGTAGCCATATACATAAAGTGTATGTGTAGTTTTACGTTTCCTTTGTTCAATAATATTTCACTTTATGTAATATATTATTCACATTAACTCAACACAAGAAAAAAACATTTAGTTGAATGCAGTGGTTTAAATAAAAAGGGAATAATATTGGATGGAAAAATTACATGTAATTAATGTCATAAAGCCAACCGTTTGGGTTTGATTATTTTCCTCAGTGACACTGCAGCTAGCTGGCTTTTCTTGAGTTGCGATCTGTCTGAAAAATCTGTTAAAGGAGTGATGACATAACAGTTAAAAACTAGTTTATGTTGTTGGCATTACTGCATATGTAAATACTCCAAAGAAAAAAACGGCACTTTTTCCAGCAGGGTATTGTTTTGAAACCCCAGACCTCACTTCCTCAGTAATACAGTTGGGTCCGGTGATGATATGGAGCTTTACCCGGAGACTACGTTGACTTCATTTTGATTGGCTACACCTTATTTCGCTATGACTTTATTTGGAGAATCTAGGTCAAGCTCATAGACTGTATATAATTCCTGGACGTAGCTTCCGGTCTCTTCTGAATAGAGAAATGTGAGCCAGTTGGGCGTGTCTTCCGTCGCCTCTTGCCGTGTCACGTACGTCGTCCTCCAGGAAAATCCTAAAATGGGCACGCGCGGCCGCGGGACAAATGATTGACAGCTGACGTACTGTGGGCTAACGCTAACTGAGCTACACGAAACTAAGGGGAGCTAACAAAGATAAGCCCCCTAGCGGCATGGTTAAGGTAAGACATGCTTAGACTTGCTATTCGCTGACTAAACACCGCCGTTGTGCGACTCTGTACCAAACGAGACCTTATTCAGAGCTAAGAGGAGCTAACTAGGAGCCTCCGGTCGGCAGGCGGAGCTTCCTGTCTGCCGCTTGTCAATCCTAAGGTTACGCCCTTTATTATGTTTAATTTGAAGAATAAATAACATTCCTAAAGAATGATTTATTTTTCCAAAAATTCACCCCCTTCACAGTTGTTCCTGAAGGTAAACTTGACCTAATAAACCTAAAATGATTTTTTGATCCAGGCTGTAAACATGTTTATTTCTGCTGTGAAGTTTGCGTTTTTAACATGGGAGTCTATGAGGATTTGCTCGCTCTTGAGCCAGCCCCTAGCGGATGAAGGGAGCATTACACTATTTACAACGCGGAAGAGAGCTTCACTGTTCTGAGGCGGAGTTTGCCCCTTGGTCAAGCTGCGTTCGGAGTTTGCTAAAGGCTAACTGCTAGCAACATTGGCACTTCAGACAGTGAGCTACGTTTATTCAGACTAAGTACTGCATTTAGAAAATAAATAAACTTACAGGTAATGACAAGGTTGTGGCCCCCTCCCTCAGTGTTGCTGCAGAAGTTTGCTTTTAAATCCATTTGTTTGAAAACCCAGACCTGACTGCACAGAGTTACTACTAGCTCCATAATGAGTGGGGAAGGGGGGGGGGGGGGGCGGGATAACGTAGGAGAGAGAGGGGGGGCGCTGTTTACTTGATAGTGTGCTCTTATTGGAGCAATTAAATTACGTAGAATCATAGAACTACGTAGAATGATAGCCTGCTGTCTGATTCATTCGTTCCTGTTTCTGAGCAGAGAGACAAAGCTGACAGACCATAAACTAGGATTACTTTGATTCTCACTCTGGACATTCACATGGCCTCATTAGTTCACTATAGATTATTTTATACACCGAAAACCCCAGAAAAGTGTTATTTGATGTCATGGCACTTTTTAAAAAGCAATTGTTCATTCAACCCTAAGATTACTTTATGCATTCCTAGATGCTTAGTTCCTAAGAGCTTGCATCACAAGCTGCATTCATTCCTAAGATTACTTTATTCATTCCTAAGATTACTTTTCTCTTCCTAAGATTACTTTTTTCATTCCTAAGATTACTTTTTTCATTCCTAAAATTACTTTTCTCTTCCTAAGATTACTTTTTTCATTCCTAAGATTACTTTTTTCATTCCTAAAATTACTTTTCTCTTCCTAAGATTACTTTTTTCATTCCTAAGATTACTTTTTTCATTCCTAAGATTACTTTTTTCATTCCTAAGATTACTTTTCTCTTCCTAAGATTACTTTTTTCATTCCTTGGTTTACTTTCGTCTCCAGGATTGCTTCACTCGTCCCTTGAGGTTGTGCTGAATATGTCTTCAGTGTGTACATGTTTGCATAGTCTATAGGGCATTGTGGGTCTATGTGTGACATTAAAACATACTTGTTAGCGCACACAGTGATGCGGTTAGCACCCCCGCAGCACCTGCAATAAACACAGGCTGGGACCACCATGGCTTTGGCTCCGTCTCCACGTCGTTTTTCTCCTCGTCCAGTTGTTTCCTCTCCTGTTCTGAAAGATGTTTGTGCTCAAAAAATTTATTTTTCTCCAACTGGAAGTCTTTTTTCTCCTGGTTGAGCTGAAATATACATTTTTCAAATTCTGTTCGTACTCTTTCTTTCTGTGTCTCCCAGTCTTTTTCTCCTCTTCCAGTTGTTTCTTCTTTGACTCTAAAACATTTTTGTCCTGTAAAAATGTATTTTTCTCAAACTGAAGCTCATTTTTCTCCTTTTTCAGTTGTGTTTTCTCATCCTCTAAAACTTTTTTCCCCGTAAAAATGTATTTTTCTCCAACTGAAGCTCATTTTTCTCCTTTTTCAGTTGTGCTTTCTCATCCTCTGAAACATTTTTTTCCCGTAAAAATGTATTTTTCTCCAACTGAAGCTCATTTTTCTCCTTTTTCAGTTGTGTTTTCTCATCCTCTAAAACATTTTTTTCCTGTAAAAATGTATTTTTCTCCAACTGAAATTTATTTTTCTCCTTTTTCAGTTGTGTTTTCTCATCCTCTAAAACATTTTTGTCCTGTAAAAATGTATTTTTCTCCAACTGAAGCTCATTGTTCTCCTTTTTCAGTTGTGTTTTCTCATCCTCTAAAACATTTTTGTCCTGTAAAAATGTATTTTTCTCCAACTGAAACTCATTTTTCTCCTTTTTCAGTTGTGTTTTCTCATCCTCTAAAACATTTTTGTCCTGTAAAAATGTATTTTTCTCCAACTGAAACTCATTTTTCTCCTTTTTCAGTTGTGTTTTCTCATCCTCTAAAACATTTTTGTCCTGTAAAAATGTATTTTTCTCCAACTGAAGCTCATTTTTCTCCTTTTTCAGTTGTGTTTTGTCATCCACTAAAACTTTTTTGTCCTGTAAAAATTTATCTTTCTCCAACTGAAACTCATCTTTCTCCTCTTTCAGTTTTATTTTCTCTTCCTCTAAATCATTTTTTTCCTCTAAAAGTTCCTCTTTCTCCTCTTTCAGTTTTATTTTCTCTTCCTCCAAATCATTTTTTTTCCTCTAAAAGTTCCTCTTTCTCCTCATTTAGAAAAAAGGTTTCCGTATTAATCTCTAATGTCTTTGCCATCATCTCCCAGTTTTTTACCCTCTCTCTCTTTTCTTTAACTGCATCTACAAGATTACTGTACTCATCAAGTTCTTTAAACCCCAACCTGACTTCTCTTATCGACCGTTTCACTTCTTCCTTCTCCTCCTCTAAAACATTTTTGTCCTCTAAAAGTCTTCTCTTCTCCAACTGAACCTCAATTTTCTCCATGTTCATTAGTTTTTTCTCCTCCTCTAAAACATTTTTCTCCAACTGAAGCTCATTTTTTTCCTTGTTCACTTGTTTTTTCTCCTCCTCTAAAACATTTTTGTCCAGTAAAAGTCTCCTTTTCTCCAACTGAACCTCAATTTTCTCCATGTTCATTAGTTTTTTTCTCCTCCTCTAAAACATTTTTCTCCAACTGAAGCTCATTTTTTTCCTTGTTCAGTTTTTTCTCCTCCTCTTCTAAAACATCTTTGTCCTGTAAAAGTTTCAGTTTCTCCAACTGAACCTCATTTTTCTCCTGGTTTAGATGATTAATACTGGTTTCCCTTTCAGTTTGTAATCTCTTTATCTCCATCTCCCAGTATGTTACCTTCTCTTCCAGTCGTTTATTCACCTGTAAAAGAACTCTGTAATCTTGAAGTCTATTTTTTCTCCAACTGAAGCTCATTTTTCTCCATGTTCACTTGTTTTTTCTCCTCCTCTAGAACATTTCTGTCCTGTAAAACTCCCCTTTTCTCCAACTGAAGCTCATTTTTCTCCATGTTCACTTGTTTTTCTCCTCCTCTAGAACATTTCTGTCCTGTAAAAGTCTCCTTTTCTCCAACTGAAGCTCATTTTTCTCCTGTTCCACTTGTTTCTTCTCCTCCTCCAAAAGATTTTTGTACTCTAAAAGTTTATTTTTCTCCAACTGGAGCACGTTTTTCTCCTGGTTGAGTTGATTAAAACTGGTTTCCATACCAGTTTGTGCTCTCTCTCTCTCAGTCTCCCAGTTTTTTTTCTCCAGTTCCAGTTGGGTTTTTTTCTCCTCCAGTAAATATTTCTCCCGTTCTACTGTGCTTATTTTATCTTCAAGTTCAAATATTTTCCTTTCATATTGAACTTTGTCTGCGTTTTCTGTCACTTGGTTGAGATGCTTCGTCTCAGAAATCACATTTTCCTCCAACTGTGGCCTCTTTTCAAAGCTACAACGGGCTTTTAAAGTGTTTCTTCTGGCCTGAAGGGGCTCGTCCGCCTCGTTCTCCGGCTCTTGTTGGGCGCAAAAGCTGAAAACATCAACAGGACTTGATCTTTCCTGTGAGGTTTTGCACTTACCTTCATGACAAGCGATATCTGTGTTTTCTGGTTTCGCTTGTTGATTTTCCTCCAACTGCATCTTCTTGTCCAACCTACGACGGGCTTTTAAAGTCTTTCTTCTGGCCTGAAGGGGCTTGTCCGCCTCGTTCTCCGGCTCTTGTTGGGCGCAAAAGCTGAAAACATCAACAGGACTTGATCTTTCCTGTGAGGTTTTGCACTTACCTTCATGACAAGCGATATCTGTGTTTTCTGGTTTCGCTTGTTGATTTTCCTCCAACTGCATCTTCTTGTCCAACCTACGACGGGCTTTTAAAGTCTTTCTTCCAGCCTGAAGGGGCTTGTCCGCCTCTTTCTCCGGCTCTTGTTGGGTGCAAAAGCTGAAAACATCAACAGGACTTGATCTTTCCTGTGAGGTTTGGCTTTCACTTTGATCAGAAGAGCTATTTCTGTTTTCTGATTCCATTGTAATCTAAATTCACTAAACTCTACCTTTGTAATAAACTCCAAAAATGCTGCGTTCTTGCCAACAGACTGTAAACGTCTCCCAAATCCTGTTTGCTTTCGCTCAGATATGAAAGAAGTGATCAAGATTAGAATTTTCCACAGCTGTACTGACTGTATTACATCATCAGTGATGTCACCGGCATCAAAGGACTCTAGAACTGCATCATGTTTCCATGGTGATCAAGTCCTGCTTTAAAGGTTGAGACAGCTCATTTACATGAATTAGCTCCGCCCACTTGCCTGCCACCTGATCTAAGCGGCATTTAAATAAAGTTTTATTCAAACTGTAAACCCTGAGAAGTTCACAGGGAAATATCAAAAATTATTTTGTAACTGATTACACAACATTTGTTTCGTGATGTTTTTGAAAGTTTTAGGTTTACATGAAATTAAAAAAATCATGTGTTTCATTACCTTAAATTACCTCAACCTCGTCATCTCATGATTATTGATACACCGCAACTTATAATTAGGGATCAGTTTATTAAAAATATTCTTCATTTCATCTGTGTTGTATTGCTACCGTAACATGAACCACATCTGACAATAAAGTTGACTTAAACTTTAACTAAAACTTAAACTATCTTAATGTTATCTATAAATATTTATATTTCACAGGCATGGTACACCCTGAACACGTCACCAGTCTGTCGCCGAGCCAACAGAGAGACAGACAACCATTCACACTAACAATTACTTCTAGGGACAATTTAGAATGACAAATTTACCTAACACAACTTATAATCAACTGAATCTAAATATATATATATATATATATATATATATATATATATATATATATATATATATATATATATATATATATATATACACATATATGAATATATATTCTTCAATTTAAATTTTGTCAATTTTACCTTATAAATATTGGTATTCCACAGTTATAATTAGGTATTTATCGAGTCATTATTTTTTTATATTCTTCAAATCAAATTATCTAAATGTTATCATATAAAATTGATATTCCAGAACTTAGAATTAGGTATTAATTAAATTATTATTTTTTAAATATTCTTTAACTCAAACTATGTCAATTTCACCTTGCAAATATTTATATTCCACAACTTACAATTAGGTCGTCTTCTTCTCCTTCTTCTTCTTCTTCCTATTTTAACTTAAATGATCTAAATGTTACCTTATAAATATTGATATTCCACAACTTATAATTTGCAATTTATTGAATTATTATCTTTAAAATATTTTTCAACTCAAATTCCACAACTTATAGTTATGTATTAAATAAATTATAATTTGTTTCTTTTAAAATATTCTTCAATTCAAGTTATTTAAATGTTATCTTATGAATATTGAAACTTCATAACTTTTAATTATGGATTAATTAAACTATCATTATTGTCAAAAATATTCTTCAACTCAACTCATCTAAATGTGATCTTTCAAATACTGATATTCCACAATTTATTGTTAGGGATTAATTAAATTATTATTGTCAAAAATATTCTTCAACTCAAATTATCTATATGTTATATCATAAATATTGATACTTCATAACTTATAATTAGGTTTTAATCATATCATTATTTTTATATTATATTTTTCAACTCAAATTATCTATATTATGTTATCTTATAAATATAGATTTCTCACAACTATTTATTAATAAATTCAAACTTTATTTAGAAAGTGCTTTTCCTGCCAAAGTGCTTTTTTTTTTCTTTTCTTTTTTTATACTGGTAACAACCCCAAGGGAAAATTAGAGCACTGCATTGTACCCATCTCTGTACTGTGAGTATCAGAGAGCAGTGGGCTGCTACCTAAAGCGCCCAGGGAGCAGTTGGTGGGGTTAAGGACCTTACTCAGGGGTCCACAGTGGTTCATCTAGGAGTTGTGTTGGGGACTCAAACCCAGGTCATCTGTGCCAAAGCCCACTGGGCTATCCACTCCCCTAATTTTATCGTCTTGAAAAGACGATAAAAACAAATGCATTTTTAAAATTAAAAACAGGCCTTCACACACCCGAGAACAAAACCCAGCACACATAACTATAAACATTTGCACACACACGACCCCCCCACCGACTCAACTGTGCGTATAACTTCCAACCCCTAAAATAAAGACACTAAGAGTAATAAACATCTGGCCTGACCTGCTGTGAGGAAGCGGTATCTTGGGTATCCATTCACTCCAGGAGCCAGACATGGTCACAGAGGGTATTTCTGCAAGGACCAACCAGATCAGGGCAGGCCGGGGTCCACACCACAGCGACAGGGCTGCAGTGCCGGGCCCCAGCCACCAGGACAAGGGCAGCCACCCACCAGCTCTCTCCAGACCGAGTAGGCAAAGCTCCCAGAGTGAAGGATCCCCATGAGGAAACACTGACGTTAAAATGTTAAAACAGATAAAATAAGTGGACAGATATGAGCAACATGGTAAAATAAACATAGGAATTCATCAAATAATATGCTAAACGAGTCAATAACATCTAAAATAATTTTAACACAACATAAAACAAAATAGAGTGAAAGTTAAATATGTAAAATGAAATCAAATCAAAAAGGTAGGTCTTGAGCCTCTTCTTATAAACATCAGCAGTCTCAGAAGCCCTGAGCTTCTCTGGCAGGCTGCTGCACAGATGAGGACTGTAGTGGTGGAACACGGCTTCACCGTGAGTTTTAGTTCTCACCTGGGGAACAATTAAAAGGCCGGTACCAGAGGACCTCAGGGTCCGCGAGGGTTCATAGTTTAAATAAGAAGGCCCAAGACCATTAAGACATTTATAAACCACTAAAAGAACCTTAAAATCGATCCGTAGGGCGCATTCAGAAAGCATAGTCCGCGAGTCTCGGTCCATTTGGGGACTCGGTTTGTTTGGGGTGGGGGTGGTCTTCCAGACCGAGATCGCATTCATGTTACACTATTGCCAAACGAGCCAAGCGGGTCAAGAATGAGAATCGCATTCACAACTCCCCTAAACGAAGCGGACTTTCCGAGCAAACGGACTCTGATTCGAATCAAAAAGGTTTGTGAATGCGCCCTTAAACGCACGGGGAGCCAATGCAGTGATTTTAAAACTGGTGTAATGTGTTCTCGCCCTCTGGTCCTTGTCAGAACTCGTGCTGCCGAGTTCTGTACACGGTGGTTTGGGAACAGTCTTTTCTCTTCAGTGAACTTTCCGTTGGAGTCCATTAAGAGCACGATGTCTGGTCTGGAGGGAGGTGAGGGGGAGTCGTGCTGTGTCGGTCCTGGGGCGGGTGAGCCAGGCTGGGCGTGGTCAAGTGAGGGCTGTGTTTCTGGGACTGGGGAGGGAGGGGGTGAGGTACGTTGAGGAGGAGCTGCTCCAGGAGGTTGTCCACTTCTTCTCTTGTCTGCAGCCTCTCGGTCAGCAAGCTCAGCTCTGCCTTGTTGTTCTCTCTCTCTCTCAAGCTCCCTCACTTCTTCTGTCGATGGTCCAGTTTGCTCCTGAGATGGTCTCTTTCTTGATGGGCACTTCTCAGCTGTGCTTGTAGGTTGTTCAGCTCTCTAGTTTCAGGGGAGAGCATCTGTGGGGTGCGGTGACCAGGGGCCTCATGTACAAAGAGTTGCGTGGATTTCCTACTGAAACCCGGCGTACGATCAAATCCTGAAAACGTCATACGCACAAAAGTTTTCAGATGTATGAATCTGTGCGCACGCATGGATCCAAGTACTTTTCCTTTGTACATCCCAATCAACGTGGAATTAAGCGCACATGTTGGAGTACCTGACGCCTCCCTGTCCACACCCCCAACATAAATAGGCAAATGACATTTAAATGAGATCTGCAGCGGAGATTCTCCTCTCTGCACCATCAGAAAGACAAAATATGAACATGACAGTGAATGAAAATGAAAAAAAAACCATGAGGCAGCCTGTTTTAGTATAAATGCGCAAAAATGTGCACTTTAGCATGCTGATGTCCGGCATCACACCCCGACAGAAAAGTGAATGGGAGAGTGTGTGACAACGATGTGGGGTCAGAGTCGCGCACACAAGCCGAAATAAGAAGTGGTCCGACAACAAGTTGGATGTGAAGCAGAGGACGGCTGCTCGTGACTGCATTTTGTCTTTCAAAGGTGGTGGGAGTTCACGCGGGTGACTCCAGTTTTTCTAAAGGTAAATAAATATATATTTGTGAAACGTGTGTTTATACAGTCGCCTCCTCACAGCCTGATGTCACGGGAAATACTGTATTTATTAGCCGACACAATCTATTACTATAAGAGGACGTGTAGCATTGGGAATTCCTCCTGCATCACCTGCGTCACAGCCTCGGGGGGTTTCCTCATCGCAGGGACGCAGACGTGACTGACCTGTTGCTATTAAATTGCCATACCGGCAGAGTCCTCCCCCCTACTGTGCTGGTATAAATGATTGAACAGATCATCCTATAGATGTCCTCACAAATTAAGTGCATTAATAAATAAATCGGCATATAAGTGAATTTATTCGCCGGAGCTCGTGGAGGCGCAGCTGGGGGTGTTGCGCCCCCAGCCTGGCTTCAGCCCTGCGCACAGAGATAGTGAACTTAAAGCGTCTGACCAGCCAGTTATAATTAAAACAGTAAGACCTCTGAATACACTCTCTCTGCAAATCCACCATTTCGAACGTTTTCTTCCAACTAAAGCAGCTGCTGGACAGGAGCCTATTTTTGCGCTTTTATATCCACACATAATTGCAGACGCAGGTGTTAATTGTTTATGAGGGCTGTTTGTTCATGTGTCTGACCACATCACTCAGTCTGGGGATGGTTGTTTTCACATTTATTTCTTTTAACATTTTCCCAGCGTCGCCTCCAAGTGTCGCCAAAGTCTCCACAGCTGTAGAAACGTTTGTACGCCAGCCGTGAAGTTGACGTGAAGCACCGCACATTTCCACGGTCATTCCATTCTTGATACATCTCGACCTTACCGTGGAAATGATCGTACGCCACGTTTTTGTGCGTACGAACCCTTTGTACATGAGGCCCCAGCTCTATTTCCAGCTGAGTAAACTGCTCTTTCATCAGGTTCATTGTGTGGTGTATCTACACTTGCTCTGAACAAGAAGGCTCTCTCTCTCTGGAGCTTTGGATGTTGTGCAGCTTGAGTAGGAAGTGTCCGTGTTGTCTTCCTGGATGGCTTCACTCAGGGTGGTGTTCTCTTTCAGAGCTTTTTCTTTCATAGTCTGAAAGTCTTTTTCAAACTGCCTTAAAGTGCTGATGACGCGTTTTTGACATTTTTTGCCATGCTTTATATAGACTGAATTTACTGAATTTTAAAGTATTTTAAACAATTTGGGTTTTTTTAACAGCACGTTACACAGCCGACTCACAACAGGGGACACACCCTGGACCTGGTCATAACCTAGGGCCTGTCCACTGGTGTGTCCTCTGTTGTTGACTTGGCTGTGTTGGACCACTACAGTGTATTTTTGAACATCACCAGTTTTAACCAGCAGGAGGCCTCAGTGAGAACTGTGAGGAAGCGATATATCACTCCTGAAGTGGCTGCAAAATTTATTACCATTTTAAATAAAACTCCTGCTCAGATTTTACCTGCATCTTGTGATTTTATTGGGCTTTTTTAATGGGATAGTGTCTCCTAAACATACCTGAACATACCTCCTGAACGACGTCGACTCGTTCTCGTCCCGGAACATCACCAAGGTAAAGAAGCGCCAACTTGTCTCAGACCAGCCGGTGTTAATCACTGCATACGACATGAAGGAGTTTAAACGCCCGCGCTGGCGGCCATCTTGTCAAAGTCAGCTCGCCCACTCATAACACTGTTTTAATGATGCATGTACTTTTGAAACAATCACAGCTCAGGAGCAACAATTTTCACCTGAATTTTAAACGGTTTGGTTTGTTATAAACATCAGAGATGTAGTTATGAAACTGCATGCTTATCATTTAACTTACGTTTCCAGTAGTGATGGGCAAATGAAGCTTCCTGAAGCAATGAGGCTTCCCAGCCAATCGGTCTCTGCCTAGTGACGTAACATTTGTTGCTTAACCAGCAGTAACCAGGCTTGACGCCATTTTGCGAGTAAAAAAGTCAGTGGTCAAACCGGCGTGGAAATGAGCACATCTGATCATAAAAATGATCTTAAGACTGAATCCATGTGTGATTTATAAAATGTTCGTGTCTGACCAAACAACAGAATCTACGTCAGAAATGCACCGTCATCCAGCTGTTACCCTCAAGCAGCAGCAGCCCTGACAGGTGGAGGCGGATCCAATCCTGACCCGGACAGGGACATAAGAAACGATAACTTTCATTAGTTAAGCTTAGAAACAGTCTACCGAATGAGCACTTTACAACTTTAAGGTATAGATTAATTTATAGAAACGGATCACTTCCACTCAACTCCGTGTCTCCAGTGGGAGCTGCAGTTACCAGCGCATCTGCCCTTCTGGCTACTCATAATGTTTATAAACTAGTATTTCTGCTCTTTAACTTGTCAATAAAGTCTTGACAAATTACAGCATCGCTGTACAGCTCCACACAGACATCAACAGTGAGATAACAAAGTTTGATTTATCTTGACATTTTTGGTGATCAGTTGTCGCCTTCATCAGAAGTTACAACACTGCTGTTAAGATCATCTGGCTGGTATGACACCTGCAGCTCCCACTGGAGACAGGAGGCGATCCATCTTTTCTATTAAGTAATCTATACCTTAAAGTTGTAGCCTTTAAGTGCTCAGTCAGCAGACTGTTTCTTAGCTTAGCTAATGAAAGTTATCTTTGCTTCTGTCTCTGTGCGGGTCAGGCTCAGATCCCACAGTCCAGGTCAGGATTGGATCTGCCTCCACCCGTCAGCGCTGCTGCTGCTTCACGGTAGAAACAGCTGGATGACGAAGGATTCATGACGTAGATTCTGTTGTTTGGTCAGACACGAACATTTTACTAATCACACGTGGATACAAGTGTAAGAGTGGGCATAAGATCATTTTTATGATCAGATGTGCGCTCATTTCCACGCTTGTTTGATAAATGGGACCGCTGTCTGTTTTCCGCCTAAAATGGCGTCTTAGCAACAAATGTCACGTGACTGGCAGAGACCGATTGGTTCGGGAAAAGGTTCAGTACTCGCAGCTTTATCTATGCTCCTCTCTAGTGACATCAAGCGTCCAAATGGGTCCATAGCAGCCCGAACAACTGTGCACTCAAACCATCTCAGTTGTGCCCATGACCAGGAAATAAAGGATTTATCTAATAGATAATCAGCATCCAACACATACTATGTGCATTAATTGTGCCTTTAAGTATTTGACTAACTAAAGGTATGGTTTGAAAATAAAACATGGCAAGAAAAGAAAGAAATCGCAGGTGGGATTCAAACCACAGACTCCTGAGTAAATGGCACACGTGCTAACCACTGTACTATGGAAAACTAGCTCAAGGGGCACATGATCTATTTGTCCGAAAAAGATGGCATTCCTGCATGTCACGTAATTTTGATTCAATATGCACTGACTATTCAATGAGCTTCTTCAGTGTTCAGGTTGGCGACTTCTATTAGTACAGATAATCTTCAAATAATCCCGGTCATGGGCAGGTGATGCAGGGGAACATAAATCAATGGGAAAGCTGATAACACTGCTGATTTCTGTGGCCGTATGTCAGAGGATCTTTCTCTTTTCTCTTCTTTCAGCTCGGATAAATATCTCTCCACTTCAGTCTCGCGACCACTGAATGTTTCATGTGCAGATGTGAAACACAAACCGACACATTACGTCATCTGCACAAACCGAGGCTTCGTTTTGCTCTGGCCACGTGATTCCTAAGCTGATGACACAAGCTCCGATACGAAGCTTCATTAGGAACGCCCCCTTTTACTCGATACGCGCTTCGGAGTCTCGGGTTCATCGGGCACATCACTAGTTTCCAGAGCAGTGTCAAAGTGAGAACTGCTCAGCCTCACCGGGCTCTAAGTTCCCGTTCCTTCTCCCAACGCTTGCACCTTCCAGCATCGAGCTCATGATGTGATGAAAAGTTTCAGGAGTTATTTCATCCCTTTTTTCCTGCAAATGCCTCTGAAAACCTCAACAGGGATGTTGGACACATCCAGGACCTGCAGCTTCTGTTCCTGGACCTTCATCATCATCATCATCATCATTTGGTTGACATATGTCCCCCATTCAGAGGTCATGACACAGTAATCAGTTCCATTTCAGTTCTGCTTTATTTATACAGAAACGATTCACCACAAATTCATCTCAGGGCGCTTTAACAGACAGTCCAGTCAGATCCAGTTCATGATAGTCCAGTTCTGATCCAGTTTAAACCAGCTCATCATGTATTCCACATTAGTCCAGTTTATTATGGGATCATGTCTGAGCTACAGAAACCAGTAGGGTGGTTCAGATCTTATGTGCGGTCCAGTTCTCCATCCTGTGCTGCACCAGGAGACAGTGAAGAGGAAAACCTCCATCAGGACCAGAAGCAGGAAGGAAAACCCCTACCAGAACCAGAACCAGGCCCATCGAAGCAAACCAGCCAGACTAGGAGCTGGTTCTGCTTCCTGAAGCCAGACTGGGAGCCGGTTCTGCTTCCGGAAGCCAGACTGGGAGCCGGTTCTGCTTCCTGAAGCCAGACTGGGAGCCGGTTCTGCTTCCGGAAGCCAAACTGGGAGCCGGTTCTGCTTCCTGAAGCCAGACTGGGAGCTGGTTCTGCTTCCTGAAGCCAGACTGGGAGCCGGTTCTCCTTCCGGAAGCCAAACTGGGAGCTGTTCTGCTTCCGGAAGCCAGACTGGGAGCTGGTTCTGCTTCCTGAAGCCAGACTGGGAGCTGGTTCTGCTTTCTGAAGCCAGACTGGGAGCCGGTTCTGCTTTCTGAAGCCAGACTGGGAGCCGGTTCTCCTTCCGGAAGCCAAACTGGGAGCTGTTCTGCTTCCGGAAGCCAGACTGGGAGCTGTTCTGCTTCCGGAAGCCAGACTGGGAGCTGGTTCTGCTTCCTGAAGCCAGACTGGGAGCTGGTTCTGCTTCCTGAAGCCAGACTGGGAGCTGGTTCTGCTTCCGGAAGCCAAACTGGGAGCTGTTCTGCTTCCGCAGAAGTGAGACTGGGAGCTGGTTTTGCTTTCAGAAGTCAGACTGGGAGCTGGTTCTGCTTCCTGGAAGCCAGACTGGGAGCTGGTTCTGCTTCTTGAAGCCAGACATGAGCTGTTTCCACTGGGAGGGGTCTGGTAACTGGAGGTTCTGCTTCCTGGTCTCTTTAGAACCAGCTGTAAAGGTTTGCAGAGATGATGTGCAGTCTGAGAGGAACCGAGCTGCTCCACATGAATGACATGACGATGAAGGTTTTAACAGCTCTTTATCATCCTCAGCTCTCCATGATCTGATTTCTGGACCAAAGCTCCGACCATCTTTCTCGGTTGCCAAACATTGCCAACCCAGAGGAGGAGAGGGATGATGTGACCGCTCACTGTAAACAAATATAGCTAACGGACTGCTAAATGCTGCTGCGCCAGCAAAACAAAACAACAGATAAGGATTAAGTCTCGGAGGCGTTGACGTTTGCTGTGTGGACTTTTTACACTGCAGAAGGATTTGGAGGTGAGTGGATTAAAGTTTTTAAAAATGTGGTTTGTCAGCTGTTTACTAGCAAGCTAACGAGCTATCCACTCGGCTGTTGTCATTAACCTGCTCATAAAACATCGGCGCAAACGTCCCTGCGCTCTGAAGGTGTGGTTTCGGGTGGTGTGTTATTTTAAAATGTTGCTTGTTCGTGCCGTTTTTCCAACATTGCCAACCCTAGCTTTAAGTTCCAAACTGAACAGAATTTCTCAAGAACTTCCTCTGAATGTGAACAAAACAAAAGCAGGCAACACTAAACTCAAATTTATAGGATAACAATGATAGAAGGGGAATTTCCTGTTGAATTTCCTTTTCCCATGAGCCTTTGTGGTCCAGATAAGTTGAGTTTTGAAAATAGCCCCGTCCTCTTTGTTGTTCATGCATGCTAACCCTTTGTTCACACCGGACGCCTCCATTCGCATACCCGCCTAGATTTCAATGTGCAAATGCTGGATGCTTACTCACTTGATTCGGGCGTTTTTTCACGTGAATGTAGCGAATAATACGTGTGAATGAAGCGTATGATACGCGCGAATAAGACGCTTCATTCGCGGGTCAGGTTAAACTCTCTGGAGTGGAGGATGGTGGTTTGTCATTCGTCAGTCAGGTGAACGTGGCAGAACCCGGTTATTGTAGTACTTTGAGAAAGTCGCAGCGTTGTTCCTGCTTTGGAAGTCGGAGAACTGAAGACGCCGGCATGTTTGGGTCCAGCAGATTCTCCAGAGGTCTCAGAGCTTGATGGATTTCATCACCTGATCCAGGAGTTACGTCTGGATGACGGCCGCTTCCAGGGAGATTTCTCGAACCCAGTTTGATGATCTGTCGGGGAGCATCGGTGCTGCATGTCCCTCCAGAATACAAACTGCAGGCGCTGCATTCCGGCTGCGGAGCATCTGTCCATCTGCGTTCGGTGAGTAAGCTAACTGCAGCTAGTTAGCGCTTCCAGCTAAACTTCCAACAACTTCCAGCAAAACAACGTGTCTTCTGTCGCTAGCTTTTGTGGCTCAGTTTAACGAGTCTCTGCCGTTAAACTCTCCTCGCCTCCACCTCTCAACATTTAACCAGCTGATTAAACGTAACTCGTAACTGACCGCTTTCCTGCTGCTTTCCGAGTGTTTGTTTACATCAGCTGAGGCTGAACTCCTGGTACTGGAGCATCATCTTGTGGCCAAACTGAATACTGCACTAGTCCGAACACCGACTCAAATTATGTTGAGGTTTTGTAACAAAAAATCTCAATTTATTTATGTAGCGAGGACAGAGCTGCATCTTCCTCTGAGAACTACAGATTCTCTGTTACAGCTGCAGAGTGTCGGCGTTGTGACGTTTATCCATCAAACACCGGCTGCAGGGACCTGCAGGGCAGCTTTTTGGTTAATGAGGTTTCGGCTCACCGGGTTTTTGTCAGTCCTAAATTTATGGTATTATTCTACCGCTTTTGTGTGCAGCACTTTGTGATTTTATCTGTGAAAAGCGCTTTTCCTCTTCTTACTATAGAAGAGAGCAGCGAGCTGCAGAACGCCGGTCCGTGCACATCACGCCTCATTTTCAATGGCGTATTGTTGTCGTGTGTAAAACGCTCCAGTTCAGTTTTTTCAACTTGAGCGATTAGGTGAAATACACTCAGTCGCCTCATTCGTTATTTTATCATCTTCTGGCAACTGGAATCTCCCTTTTAAATGGGCAGTCCCTATAGACTAATCCGGCCAAATGCCACAACTAGACCGTCCACCATTGCTGAGGGAGCGTTTCTGTACATGTGTAATGAGAACAGATGAGAATCAGACTTTTTCTTAACAACATCGAGGAAATCTGGAAGGACGTCACATTCCTGGTTGTTGGAACAGCAAAGGAAAACTTTAATGTGGTAAGAAGCGAATAACAAGATCACTGAGCTTTATTTCATGAGGATTTCTGCTGTCTGTGACAAAACTGGACGGTGCTGTAGCTCAGTCCACTGATGCCAGTGTGTTGCGGGGAGGAATATCAGACACACAGAGCAGAGAAGCAAACACGGTATATTCTGGTTAACACTCATTAATCTGACACTTTATTTCATGCATCTATGCTCCCAAAAATGACGCACCACATAACGTTATCATGCTAGCTAATGCTAACAGAGAGAGCTGTGGTGGAGTTGAGAATGAAAGGAATAATTAACCCACAGAATGATGTAACTTTATTTTTCCGCTTACCCTCATGGTGAGCAAGACTCTGGAGCACTTTTTTAATATCTCAAATGCAGCCGGCGATCAGGATGACTTCTTGTTTTCCCCCAACTTTCATATAATGGAGTTCGCTGGGACCCGAGCCAAGAAGGTCCATAAAAGTCCACAAAAACTTGTCAATATTCCTCCATACTGTTTGTCCAATGTAATCCAAGTGTCCTGAGTGGGTAGCGTCCAGAATTTACTCGAAACAACGTCATTTACTAAACAGTAGTACATCGCATCTGCTGCAAGCTCGCCGATGCACATTCACGAAATTACAGAAGCTGCGGCAGACGAGATCGCACGTCCTCTTTTTCTTTCTTTCTTTGTTTTAAATCACTATCCAACTCCTCTTGTGTTTGTCCCAGTTTGTCTGCAGCTCTGTCGCCCTTACAAAAATGTAAACAGCTAATTTCTTCTTCTACGCTTGCATTATTGGTAGAGTAGTACATATCGTGCATCCCTAGTGTTAACTACATGTAGTGGAGGATACTGTTTGTCCGTCTGACAAACACAGAATCTATAAAGTGTGCATGGTTCATCATTCCAGCTTGACCTTTCAAGCGTTACACCGTATTTTTGTCACTTTTTGGCTTTTTTTTCCAATGATAAAAGCTCATTCAGTCCTTGCCAGATGAGGTGACTGTTAACTTAGTTATGCATGTGCAGCACCACACACATCATTGGCGCTAGGATGCAGAGCTACAGGATTTTAAACATCTCATCGGACAGTGAAGAGGATGATGAGGATGCTGAGAATATCTTCCTCCAATCCCTCTCAGACGCCTTCTTTTCCTCAGAGCCGATGAACCCGTTGTCCTCGCTGTTTTCCAAATTTAGATGTCGCAAGTTTTGCAGACGATTACAAAGGCTGACAGGTCTGAGAGCATTAGCCGACATGCAGGTTTAAAGAGGATGAGGGAGTCATGTGCAGTTCAGTCTCTCTCCAGCTAATGTTTCCACACATTTTCTTTTTATTTAACAGATATTTGAAGTATTCACAATTTGGCAGAATATAGTTTGTAGTAAGCTGAAAAAACCTTAACTCAGCTGTGCTGCAGTTTAATGAACAGAGACTGATACCCTGTAGCTGCGTTTCCAGTTCCACTGTAAACTGGATTGTTTCAGTTTTAGTCCAGTGAAAGACTGCATTACGTCTTCTTCTAACCTCAGCTGTAGCCTGGAACTAGTGTCATCACATGACCTAAATGTGGATGTGGGGTCATGTGATAACAGGTGGACACTTTGTACATTCAGGCAGCTTTTAACCTTTGTCCGAGCGCATGTATCCAGTCGTCTCTCTCTGGATATCTGGACCAGTTTTAGGCTGGCATTCAGAAAACAGATGGAGATGTGAAAAATGTTTGGATATGATTGAATAACAGAAAATGTTGTAAAAAAGAAAGAGGCAGGTTTAAGCAAGACAGAAACTTGTAAATACACTCTTCCGTTCCATTTTCAGACTGTCTTCGCTAAATAATTAAAGTCCCTCCAGTCACCAAGTACAACAAATATAGGGGAATGTGCCTCTGTGACAGCGCTGCAGGGAGTACACTCTCAAAAATAGAGGTATGAGACAGGAACATTTCTGTACCTGTAGGTACATTTTTTTAAAAATGTTCTCTCAAAAGTACAGTGTTGGTCTTTATGAGGCCAGAAGTACCTATATACTATGAAAAAGGGTCCAAAGTAATATAAAGTACAAATTTGTACCATTTCAACCCTAAGGCTACCTGCAGCATTGAAAAATGTGTGTAGCTTGTACAATAAATTTGCAGTACTTTAAACAGTAGTTTATTTATAGTTATATTATAATTTTCATAATAATCATAGTAGTGATTATCTTAATAATTATATGTATTTGGCCTGATTTATATAACAATTATTCATTTATTATTAGCATCTTTGATTTTTTTTTTTTTTTTTCATAATCTCTATTTTATCGACTTTTATTCATCATTTTAAATTGGTTTAAATGTACTTTAACTGGTACAGCTTGATAAGGTACAAAGATGGACCAGGACCAAAGGGTACAGAAATGTCTTTCAAAAAGGAACACCCCCAGCGACAAGTTTTTTTTTTTTAACCCTTTTCAATCCAAACTGGTACCTCTTTTTTTGAGTGTGTACAGGAAGAATTCGGGACAGGAAAGCGTACAAATTTATTTTAACACGTCTGTACACGACCCAGTACCTGTACACAAAATAAATACGTTCATTCAAAATGATGTCTTCTACTTTCTGTGGGCTGTTGTGAAAAATAAAGAGTTCCCAAGAGCCTGGTGAGTAAAGAATAAAAGACTAATGCCCAATTACAAGAGTTCACAATGCCGTCTGCAGCACTGAATTGTCAATAAAGATTTGTAAAAAAAAAAAAAAGAAGAAGAAAAATCCATCTGCAGCAGCAATAATCTCTTTTTCCTGGGCGATCGGGTTATTTTTTTTCAGCTTCGGGCAAAAAAATGTAAAAGAAAGGAAGAGAATAAGTAAGTGTTAAAATGTTATGTTACGTACATGAGCAGATGCACGTAACGTTACAAAACCTGAAACAGAAAGGTCCATAAAAGTCCACAAAAACTTGTCAGTATTCCTCCATACTGCCCGTCCAATGTAATCCATGTGTCCTGAGTGGGTAGCGTCCAGAATTTACTGGAAACGACATCATTTAGTAGATTTTTATAGCCTTAACACTAACAGTAGAACATCACACTTCAGCGACGCACGTTCATGCAAGCATCCTTGCATCTGTAGATTTTCAAACAACGTTCAACACACAATTCAAAGTCCTCCAGCATTGAGCTTGAATTTTTATACGGGATTGATATCAGCCAAATAAAATTAAAAACAAGAATAAGACATACTAATCAGACTGGATTGAGATTAATGTTTTAATCAAAAAACAGGGTGGCACTTGCAAAAATCTACCCTCATCTATCAAAAGAAAACAAATTTTATTCATTTTATACATTTTTATACATTTATATACTCCTGAATCGGTAGGCTGCTGAAATGGGACATTCTGCCAACGAGAATTTCCCATAGTGCTCCAGTCCTGTTGCCTAGCAACTGCTGACTCCACAGCTGTCTAATGACGGCATTCTTTCCACTTATGGCTTCAGATACGTTGTAAAAACTAAACTGGAACCTGCCTTTTATTCCTTTTCATTTATCTGTCGTTACCTGAACATTAACGCCCCATTGAATAATGAATAATGTCAAACAAATGCATTTTCTGAGGCAAAAACTGTCTTTTTAAGCCTGTCCACATATTTTAAAATTGTCCACAGATACTCTTTTGTTTTTAATGGGTGAACGCTTCATTTAGGATGGGCGATATTTTATCGTCTGCGATATATCGTCGAAGAAATTCCCCACAATAACAATTTGAATTTATCGTTTTTATCGTGATATGACAATTTATCAGGTTGTGTTTGCAGTTGCACTACTTTGATTTTTTAATAAGCCAAGTTAGTTTTGCTGTTTGCATCCTTTGAATAAATGTGGAATTTGGTCTCTCATATTTCAGACTTGTTTGATTGGTGTCACTACAATTTTGCAATACGGGTGCACTACTTGAACTTCATTGATATAGTTTAGTGGCTTCTAGTATTTTGTAGGGCTTTCAAGACAGAATTTAATGACAGATTTATAATACAAAATATTTTGCTGATAGTTTTTATCGTCACTTATCGTTACCGTGATAAATAAGAGAAATTATCGTGATACATTTTTTAGTCCATATCGCCCATCCCTAGTGAACGCTTCATTTAACACTTAAATCAAGTATACATTGCATGTATCCTTCGCTTCAGGCCAAACGCAGTGCGGTTTGGAAGGTGGCTCCTTCGGACGTTTTTGAAATGGGACAGTACTTGACGTGCTGCTGTGACGTATGCAGCCAACGAATCAACACTTCACAGTCTGCAGACTGCAACGTGGGACACAGCTATAAATGACTCATTCTAAGAAAATAAACACATAACAGTTATTCTAGTGCAGCGATTACACATAAACAGAAACACAGTCTTGAATTATGTATCATTTTTTTCTGGAAATGACTTGATTTTTTACACTGTGCACCTTTGAGAAAAAAATCATAGTCTTGATACCAGCCTGCGACAGACTGGCGACCTGTCCAAGGCACAGAAAAGCAGCGCAGAAAACGAATGAATGAAACCAGCCGTTTTGCATCTTTGAGCAGAGCTATGAATTATTGTGTTACTAACACAGCTTCAATACCTTTTAAACATTTTATTCCATTTTAGGTCAAGAAACAATAAACACAATCCCAGTTGAAAGCCGATTGTACATCTGGATGGCTCATGGTTTAGTTTGGCTCTGCTAACCAGAACTATGGTGGTGACAGGTCTGCTAAACTTCCTACACATATAACAGACAACATCCACTCCGTTCCACCTCGCTTTAACATCAGCAAAAACTTTGCCACTTAGTTATGTGTCATGCTCAGAAGAGAGCCGATGCTTCGTAGTGAATCAGAGGAGCCAGCTCCCAGTTTTTTAGGAGATGCAGAACTTTGTTTTGACTGGCCACTATGGAGGTCATGCAGCCAGTCACATGTGAGCATACAGGTTTGTACAAATATATGAAAACAGAGAGAAAGGCTATGTTCCATTGCATGTTAATGGTGAGGAGGCGTGTGTGAGCGCAATGCGCCGTCTTGTAATATAACCATGTGACACCTGAAAGTTTAATTGAGTTGTTTGGGGGATTATCACGTTACGGAGGTTCCGGGATTTGGCACTTCCTCTTCGGGGAAGTAAAGAAAGCGTCTGGTTGGTAAAATTATTGAAATCGGAAAAACCCAAAAAAACAAGTTTTCATTTAGATAAGAAACGGGGAGGAGGGGGGGGAAAGAGACGGGGGGGGGGGAAGGACAAAAAAAAAAAAAGATAGGGGTGGGGGGGGGGGAGGGACCACGCGCCAGAAAGCGGCTAGCAGGGGCGGGGGTGACGGGGGGGCAAAAAAAGGGAAAAAAAAGAAAAAAAGGAAAGAAAACGGAGGGGAAAGGAAGGAAGAGGTGGTGGAAGAGAGTGAGAAGGGGGGGGGGGGGGGGAAAAAAGGGGGGGGGGGGGGGGGGGGGGGGGCGCGTTAGAACGGGTGTTTTATTGTATTGTGTATCTTTTCTTCACCTGCCTAGGGACTACTGATGCTAATTAGCTTGCTAACTATAATCTATTGTATTTACCTCTGTTGCTACATATGTTCATTAACATGTACTCTCCCCACCAAATAAACAAATAAGAAGTTTGAATAAATGCACAGAATTTTAAGGCTTCTCAAAAAAATACTGAATGCAAAAAGGTTTTTAACACACAAATCATTAATTTATTGCAAAATTAAGATAAAATATAGGGCTGCAAATATCTTAAATTAAGAGCCGTTTGGGAGTTAAAAGAGCCGGCTCTTCTTCAGGAGCCGAATCAAAAAAGCCGGTTCTCTGAAAAGAGCCGAACATCCCTACATGAGTGGAATCCCAAACTAAAAGTGCTTATTGGGTTATTTCCGGGAAGAACAGGTCAGTTTTAACATGCATCATGTTGTCATGGGGTTTATGCTAATTGTTGCTGAACATGGATGAACATGTTCAGCTGTGGGGAAATATCAAACAGCCTCTTTAGAGGAAAACTGAAATATTTCTGCAGGTCCTCTGATGGATTTGATCAAACTGCAGGAGAAAATCAACACAACAGCAGGAAGGCTTTAACATGTCGGTCAGCTGATCCTCCCCCAGCTTCCTGACCCCCCACCACCTACTTTTTTTCCTGAATCCACCTCTTCATCCTGCCCAGTGGGGTGTCAGTGCATCTGTTGCTAGAAGTGGGGGAATAGTGGCACTCTTTCACATCTCCAGCGCAAGGCCCTTTTATTGTTGTATTATTGGCAACATCAGACAATTTACTCAACACACGTTTGTTTGATGTGTGTACATGTTTACACTATACAACGTCATGAAGATGATGCTTCAGAGCCACTCAGGAAATAAAATTTGCATCATGCAACCAGAATGTGTGTGTGTGTGTGCTGGACTAGCTATGTAGAAAATATTGAGCATGTGATACAAACCATGCTAATGTTATTTTCCTAAATCCCAAGAAACTCAAGCAGGAGAAATCTGATATTGATGGAGGAAATATTCTAAGATAAAATCAATTACAGACAACCGAGACATGAAAAGGAGAAAACTGTCTATTTTCCTCATTTCAGTGTGCAGATAGTTGAATGCAACTGAAGGCATTTACTGTACTTATCAAGTATAAATTTAGATGTAACTGCACTTTTACATGAAATTTTACCACTTGCAACCAAAAATATTCAAAGGATCTACAAGCAGGATTTAAGGGATACAACACGCAAAGAATGATGGTCCCTCATTAGCTACTCACCCTCATGTTGAGCAAGACTCTGGAGCACTTCTCTTATATCTCAAATGCAGCCAGAGATCATGTGTGTGTGTCCTGAAACAAAAAGGTCCATAAAAGTCCACAAAAACTTGTCAGTGTTCCTCCATACTGCTCAGCCAATGTAATTCTGAGTGGGTAGCGTCCAGAATTTACTCAAAACAACGACATTTAGTCTGTTTTTATAGTCTAAACAGTAGAACATTGTTCCTCCACGATGTGCGTCCATGCGAGTTCACGACATTACGGAAGCCGTGGCATTCAGAGCCTAGTCTGCCGATAATGCAAGCGTAGAAGAAGAAATTGGCTGTTCACATTGTGCTAAGTGCGAACGAGCTTTGGACAAAGAGGGGTTGGATATTGATTTTAAAGAAAGAAAGAAAGAGAAAGAGAGCACGATCTCGTCTGTCGTCTATCAATGCTAGCTTCAGTAGCATTGTTAACTTGCATGAACGCGCAATTAGGAAGTGCGATGTAGTACTGCAGGGGTGTCCAGCTCCAGTCCTCGAGGGTAACAATCCTGCAGGTTTTCCATGTCTCCCTTCTCCGACACCTGACTGAAGTTCATAGGCTTTTAGATTCATTTAATTTGAGTCAGCTGTGCTGGTGCAAGGAGGCATGGAAAGCCGTCAGGACAGCGGCCCTTGAGGAACGACTTTGGACACCACTGTACTACTGTTTAGGCTATAAAAATCTACTAAATGATGTCGTTTCCAGTAATTTCGGACGCGACCCACTCAGGACACTTGGTTTCTATTGGACGAGCAGTATGGAGGAATATTGACAAGTTTTTGTGGACTTTTTATGAACCTTTTTGTTTCAGGCACCAGTGAATCCCATTATCAGAATGTCTGCGGAACGAAAACCTGTCCGATGTCCAGGTGCACTTGAGATATTAAAAAAGTGCTCCACAGTTTTGCTCAGCATGAGGGTGAGTAGAAAATGAACGCACATTATTCTGCGGGGGTTGTATCCCTTTAAGAAATGAGACTTGCTAGTGATGCGACTAGCACTGTAGGTAACTGCAGCCACCAGCCAAGCCAGCATGGGAGCGTGCTTAAACTGTTGCTTTAACGTTGTTTACTACGCTGATCGTCTTTTTCTTCACAGTGAAACTTTGTAGTGTCTTAAAGTTGATCTGGATCGTTTGCTGACGGCAGAAGAATCCATAACTATCCCTTACAGTGTTTGAATCCACCGCGACCGCCTCCTTCATGTATCAAAACTGTCGGGGATGCAGACGCAGCGTCATTTGACGTCACATCCGCAGGACTGCACGGGAAATTCAGCCACCGAATCGCAACGTATTATGCAGCACACAGCCTGTTAAAGGCAACGGAGAGACGTGGGTGGGCTCGTTCTTTTTGGTTTTTAACGCTTCATCACCTATTAGCATTAAAAAACTGGACATGCTTGTTTATTCTTTCACAGTTCCTGCCTCGAGTCCCTTTAAGAACAACAGGCTGGTCTGGAGCCAAACTTTATGGAAATGTGCAAATATGAATGTAAATATTCAGCAGCATTAGGCAAATTGAAGGAGCTTGAAAGTAAATATTTAGTCTCAGCAGCTTTATACTTCATAAACAGCCTGAGCTCTCTTCAACAGGGTTTCTTGTCATTTCTGGAAGCACTTCGGGCGTTTGGCAGATTTTCTCAATGACTTGCAGCATGGCTGCTTAGAAGAGAAATATAAAAATAAAAATCACAGCTGGATCAAGACTTATTGCAAAATTTGGCTCCGACTGCTGTTGGTTTGATTGTTTGCATTGTAAAAACTGTTGAATATATTTTGAAAATGAATGAAGATCACTATCATTATTTCTAAATATCTAAGCAACTCCTTCTCAAACATGTTAAACTGATATTGAAAATAATTTTGATATTTCTTATAAAATGTGTGGCAGAATTTCTGATCAAAGTACCTGCTGCCAATCTACAAAAGCAAACTGGGGAGGGAAATATACAAGTAGAGATGTTTAATATTGGCATTTTTTTTTTTTTTTTACCAATATCCAATACACTTATATTTTCAAACTCCTAATTTCCAATATCTGATATCAGCCGATATCGATCTATGCAGACAACTTTGAGGTTGTATCTGTCATATTTTGAGAGATGCAACTATATTCTGCTCTGAGAACAAAGATCCCAAAATATCCTTGGGGAAATAGTAATTTTTTCTAAAAAATTTTGATGGGAAAAAAAGTTGGAAACCCCCGGGCCAAAAAAACTCGCGGAAAGGTCCCCCGCCGTGAACAAAAAAAAAATTAACTCAGCCAGAGGAGTTTATTTTGGCCATCTGGCTGCCAGATATCAGATGCTAGCAGGTATCAGCCAACATGTGTCTAATTCTAATGTTTCTGACAACTTGGTAACTTAACCAACAACTTAAAACCAGACATATTATAAGCAGCTGCAAAGAAAGTCAGTCTGTAGCAGCAGCAGCTGCACCATAAGGCGCATTCAGACGTAGGTTCTAGGAACGCAGTTCGTATAACGACCCGTCTGGAGTTCAGTCATAAGAATCACCCTTCCTCATCAGTTTGTGTTCGCACATGAGGGAGGACCTTGATACGAACCATGTTTGGCGCAATCGAGTGCGACAAAGATAAATTTATACCCCAGATGATCTGATACGAAACAGAGGTTTCTCATCTCTTTTATTCAAAGCTATTATAAAAGCTAGCTTAACAGCTTTCTGTCATCACGGTCGAATGTATCACGTAACGTCTTGTTTATGTTTTGTTGAAACGCGCCCGGTTGAAGTGCGGTCCGTCCACTAAAGTGTCCAAGCGGCAGCCGCAGATTCTACTGCCACACTTGGCAGCTGTGTTTGGGCTGTGGCTCAGGTGGTAGAGCAGGTCTGCCAGTGATGGAAAGATCAGCGGTTTGAATCCCGATACCCCACCCATCTGTCGTTTTGTCTTTGGGCAAGACACTTAACCCTCCTTGCCTCCAGTGAGGGCCTCACTAGCGTATGTGTGAATGTTTCCAATCCGGTGGTGATCGGAGGGGCCGTAGACGTGAAATGGCTGCCACACTTCCGTCAGTCTGTCCCAGGGCAGCTGTGGCTACATTCGTAGTTTACCATCACCAAGTATGAATGAGGAGTGAAAGAATAGTGGATCTACTGTGAGCGCTTTGAGTGCCCTGCAAGAAAAAGCGCAATATAAATCTAATCCATTATTATTATTATTATTATGAATTAGTATGAAAATAATTGCTTTTGGACATGTCAAAATAGTTATCGATGGTGTACCACTGTGATCGATTTAATGATGAGTTGTTACACTCCTATTGTAATAGTTCTTGTTGTTATTACGATCTCTGTAAACAGTTGTAACAGCTGTGGGACTTTTTAAATATGGTGGTGTTGGATCATGCAAGGTCAGTTCTACAAATCACCAAACATCTACGTTTTTCAGTTCCTGTGGAACCCCGAAAAGACCCTGCCTTTGAGTAGGAACTGAGGGCCGAGGTCCCTAGTTTCTATGTGTCCGAATGCGCAAAAAAACGGCTGGTTTCAGAGAAGGTTATAGGAACTTCCAAAAGGTTCCTACAGTCCGAAAGTGCCTATTGTCACATGACTCTGGAAGGAATGCTGGGATATGAAGTTCTTCCAAGATAACAGAGACTTACATACATGCTGGACTCGTTTTCATGAGACAAGATCTTACGAGATTTCATTGGTAAAAATATCATATCAAATAACATTTTAATACAGATTTCAGCTGATAAAGGTCAGGGATGGGAACGGACAAACAGAATCCAGGTGTGTGGAGAGAGCAGAAATCACTGACTACTGAATATGTTTCACTGCAGACTGAATGAACCAGGGAATTATTGCTGCTACTGCACCCCCTTCTGTAACACATTTATCTTGTCAGTGATTCATCACACATAAACCTTAATGTCTCTGACAGTCCAGAGTCGTTTCCAAGTACCACAGAATAAATTTTCTTCCATTTAAAAGAAAAATATCTGAACTCCTCCTACACTGCTGAAGCATCAGAGCTGTGGCGACGAGTAAACCCACTAAAATAACCCAAGAAACAAGCTGAAGCAGAAACAAAAACCTAGAGCATAATTCAATAATATTTTATCTGATATTATTCGTATATAACTTGGCACAATGATATAAGTCTTTAATAAGGCCAGATATTAGCTGTTAAACGGACGTAGATTGTAAGCTTTTTATCATTTAGAAAAACTAACATTACATTTTAAATGTGTCTGCATTTATGATGAAATGTGTTTTCACCTTTTAGCCGTTGTGTTGGTGGAAACGCTTCTCGGCATGATGCAACTGTATGTCAACACACGTATGAGCCAACATCAAGTCATTTGAAAATGATCCTAAATTTTTTTTCTCCTTCTTCTGCCTTGCAGGTAACATTTTACAACAGGTGAGAGGAGAGTTATATCCTGCTGTACTTTAAAAACCTCAGGATACCACGTCTTTGTCTAACTGGAGAGTTTGCTGCTTTCTTTCTATCCACGAGGTCTGAAAGAGTTAATTTTTTGATTCATATATAAATATGGCAATTTGTGCTTTGAATTAGGATGAAAATCCTTCAAATTTAATGAGAGAATACATAATTTACACTGCGATGGAGGTTGTTTTCTGATATGACCAAGTGGCAACCTCTAGCGAGACAAGTAGAGGACTGGCTCCAGAAAGAAGCAGATCCCCATAGACTCCCATGTTAAAAAGGACAATTTACAGCAGAAATAAACGTTTACAGCCTGGTTCAACACATCATTTTAGGTGTGATTGGTCAAGTTTACCTTTTTTTGGGCTTGGGAGGATTTGAAAAACAGACATGAATGTCCTTTTTTCATACTAATGGGTGATGAAGCGCTAAATACCAAAAATACGTTCACCCATGCTCTCCGTTGCCTTGAACAGGCTGTGTGCTGCAATGCGCTGCACGGTGTCCGAATTTCCCGCGCTGCCCTGCGGACGTGACGTCAAATGCCTCGCAGTTTTGATGAGGAAGAAGACGGTCACGTTAATAAAACAATGTGCGTGTTTGGATTTTCTGCCGAGAATGTAGATACTGAAAGACACTAAAGTGTCTACGGAGAAAAAGGTGAGTAAACAACCTTATAGCTTCAGTTTGTTCACGCTCCCATGACGGCTTGGCTCGTGGCTGCAGTTACCTGAAGTGCCAGTCGCGGCAGTCGCGAGTTTCGTTTCTTAATCTTGCCTCAAGTCCCTTTAAATTACTGATCCATTCAGATGTTATTTAATCACGAAACTACACATAATTAGGGGCGTATCCTTTTGAGCTATTCACTAGCTTCCTCAACATGCTCCCTGCTAAAACGGTGGTTTTTAGCTAGCTAACAGTAAATACAAGCATGCCTTACCTTTAGCCTGCCTATTAGGGCGCTAATCTTCGTTAACTCCTCTTATCTTCGGGTTAGTTCAGCTAGCATTTAGCCCAGAGTACGTTGACTGTCAATGATTTGCCCGAAGAGCTCTTTTTGCCCATTTTTGTATTTGCCTGGAGGAACAGGCAGCTGGGGCGGCTGTAGCTCAGGTGGAAGAGCAATCATCCTTCAATTGGAGGGTCAAGGGATCGATTCCAGGCTTCCCCAGATTACGTGCCGAAGTGACCTTGGGCAAGACGCTGAACCCCAAGTTGCCTCCCGATGTGCCTATCGGGGTATGATTGTGTGTGTGACTGGGTGAATGTGACGTATTTTAAAGCGCTGTGAGTGGTCAGTACGACTGGAAAAGTGCTATAAAAGTACAGTCCATTTACCATTTAACGAAATGTGCGACGCGGTAAATATGGTGGCGGTGGGAACGCCCAATTAGCTTCACTTTTAGCTCTTCAGACACCAATGGGTCATGTGAGCTGAAGGTTCATTTGAAACACAGGAATTGGTCATTCGCACCGTGTAGAAAGAATGAATCGATGGCTTTGTCTCATCTCCCCGACCTCACATGCGCCTCTCTATGCGCCGCTTACTGTAAACCAATATAGCTAATTAGCTAATGGACAGATAACTGCTGCTGTGCCCAAAATACCCCCAAACAAAACATATTTAACGATCAAGTCTTGGAGCCACTGACTTTTGCAGTGTGGACTTTTTACACCGCAAAAAGAGTTGGAGGTGAATGAAATAAGGCTTTTAGAAATATGGTTCATCAGCTGTTTACTAGCAAGCTAACGAGCTATCTACTCAGCTGTTATTGGTCAACAAGCTCGTAAAACATCGGCGTACACATCCCTGCGCTCTGAAGGCGTGGTTTCAGGTGGTGTTTTTTTTAGATGCACCTTGCTTGAACTGTTTTTCCAGCATTGCCAACCCTAGCTTCAACAGTCTGTTGATATGACCCTGTTCTCTGTAGGATGATGTTTCTTCAACTGAAAAATATACCCTTGGAGGATTTGTTTGTGGTTTAGGTTAAAACAGACTTGTTCAGAGTCCTTTTATGGTTATTTCTGCAACCTCATATGCCGATAGCATGTTCACACAGAGGTGTTTCATATAAATTTGACTGGTTTGTAACTGTACTGTCAACAGTTTGCTTTCTATTCTACCAGCATGCTGTTATTGACCACTTTATATACAGTATGTAATTCACAACAAAATATTTTAAAGAGCATCTCAAGTCCTAAAAGAACTCAGGCAAATTGAGGCCTTTCAATCAGGATATACAACAGGGTACTCTTTCTGGTGGATTTTGTTTTATGTCCTATAGCATCTGAAAAGAACTTGGCTGGTGAATCTTACACCGTAAAATGAATTAAAACTAAATTTCCATTCAGGCACAAACTGATTTAATGCTAATCTGACAGCAATACGATGCAGCTTAGAAATGGTGAGATAATGCAGTGTAGTAGGTCAGAGTCTGAGATATTAAACAAAATGAGTTGCCCGTGCTTCAGTGATGTTTAAAATGATGTTTACTCACACATCCAGGGTGTGCACATGAAGATTTAGAACTCCAGTTAATGCTGCTTTTCTGCTCTGCGAGCTTTAGCTGGCACTCTGCAAAGTCTCCCCGCTGAGGGCCACCACATTTTTAGAACAAGCAGGCGGGGGAGAGAGAGAGAGAAAGCATTCATTTCTGGCTCATTCGTCTCAACAAGCTTCAATTTGTCTTCCACTTAGAGACCAATCGACTCGCTCAGCCCTTCGCCCCCGAGACCTGTGAGCAGCTTGGATTAGAAAATGGGGCTCTGCTATACAGCACTGCAGCGTGTGAGGTCCTTCATTGGATGTCCAGTACAGCCACACAAAGCAGAGGTGGCTGATGAAAGAAATCCAGCGACTGGTTGGAAACCCTGACTTAACTTTCCTGTGCAATAATGTCAGTGAGGTTTATTCATACAAAAGGAGGTTAATAGGAATGTAGAGACAATGAAAGTGGCAGGGATCAGTGGATTTGCTCCCACTGACAAAATAATACATTTGCAAACTGCTCGTACTTCAAGTTCCAATTTGGTGAACTTAAACAAAGGAATTAGCTCCACAGATGAATTTAAAACCATCTCGACAGCTCTGACCTTTAAAAAGGGAGGAAGCTAACATATTAAAAGTGTTGAGCTATCCCAGTTTTATATGTCACCTCTCTGCTGCAATAACAGCTCATCAAGCCGTTCTTCCTGTCATCACTTACCTCCTCTGTCCGGTTACCTGGTTTCCATGCACATCCACATGGTGGCTTAACCGCATCTGAATGCACTGCTTTCAACTACAGTATCATAAACTAAAGCAGCGGTTCTCAACCGTTTTTCTGCAAAACAGCCCCTGTGAAATACATTTTCAGCCTACCCCATCTACCGCAAAGTATTTTTGGTTTGAAAAATAGATTAAAAGAAAACAAAATCACATCATTTGTGTCTGTTAAACTGAAACCCTGGAACATGAGGGTAATTTTGTCTTTGTTGGCCCTTAGCCCTCTTTCTTCTCAGTCAGATTTCTACTACAATTCAACCACAACTTAATTGTTTGTGTTATTAAGGTGACAGTGATTGATGTTTGATGTCATTTGGCTCAAAACAGGTTTGGTCAAACCATGTCGGTATGTGGAAGACAGGTTTTTAATTAGATAGTGTGGAACTAAGTTTAGACCAAGGGGAAAACTCTGCTGGAAAAGTGTGAAAAAAGGAAGTTTTTAATTTTCATTCTTTCTTGATCTGCTAGGCGCTCCAATCAGAGCAAATCCCTGTACACTGCCATGTTAAAAACACCAACTTTACAGCAGAAATAAACATGTTTACAGTCTGGTTCAAAACGTCATTTTAGGTTTAATAGGTGAAGTTTACCTTCATGTCAACTGTGAGTGGGTTGAATTTTTGTTATAACTTATCCATTGATGTTATTTAATCTTTAAATTACACATAATTAGGGGCGTGTCCTTTTGATTGACATGCGGCAGCCTGGAAGCCGGCCTGCTGGCCAGTGGCTGACTGTATACTCCTTGTTTGCTCTCGGTAAGATCCCAGGTTGTACCAGAGTAGCGCAACGGTGGTTTTTTGCAGCTAACAGCAAGTCCAAACATGCCTTACCTTTATCCCGCCGCTTGGGAGGCTAATCTTCGTTAGCTTCTGCTAGTTTAGTTAGCTCGGTTTGCATTTAGCCCAGAATCATTTGCCCCACAGCCACACTGTGCCCATTTTAGTATTTTCTGGGAGTGACGACTAGGGCTGGGCGATATGGACCAAAAGTCATATCTTGATATATTTAGGCTGAATATCGATACACGATATTTATCTCGATATTTCTATCACAAAGTGAGAGCAAATATTTTGTTCCAGTCGGAGCCAAATATGACATTACAAGTAGTTTAATTTAAACAGTGCGGATGAAATAATGCTCAGCTGTTCAAAGAAATATAAAATGTAAACAGAAATACTGTAAAATACTGTATGTAATTATACTCGCACATGTAAGTAAGGAACATTACACAGAATTAAATGTAACAAACCATAGTAAGGTCAGCATTTATATACAAAGACAAAACAAACACACATTAAACTCTGTATCTCGATATGGGCGATATGGTCCAATTCCATATCTCATTTGAAAATATATTGATATATTTTTCATATCGAATAATCGCCCAGCCCTAGTGACGACACACGTGACACGGAAAGATGGCGACGGTGGGACACGCCCAACTGGCTTCACTTTTCTCTATTCAGATGCAACCGGATACTCCGTCCATCTCTATTAATGGTCTATGGTTTAGACTCAGTTTACAAACGGACACTCACATTTATTGAAATCATTATTAGGTAAATTTGATTGAAGAAACACGGGTTTGCTGTTGTGTGCTAGTGTCAGCAACAGCAGTTCCAAGAGGAAGTGTCCTGATTGGCTGAAAAAGGAATAATTGGCAAACAAAGTTCCATTTACAAGCCGGATCCAACCTGGGGGGACAGTCTTCTTCTAGTTGAGGGACGTTTAAATAAAGGAGCCATGCTACTCCAGGAAAAACATCTACTAATACTTGGCAAAGATCAGCACATTGCTAAGCTAACAGTGGACACAATCAGGAAGACCTCGGTCTGTAGCAGAGTAGGACAGCCATGGTTTTTAGTCAGTGCCTTACCTTTAGCCCTCCTATCTTTGTTAGCTCTGGTTAGCTCAGAGTGTGTTGGCTGTCAATCATTTGCCCCGATAATAAGTACCCCTCTCTATGCCCATTAATAAATGAGCTTCTAACTTCAAAAATAAGCTAGACTTGTGCGAGTAAAATACTCGCAAACAGAACTACCGAGTGTGGTGGCTGATTTATACTAAATAAGCGTTCCTCTATTTAGAGTCACTAATATAACAGTTTTAAATGCAAGATGATGCAAAAACATCAGTGATGATATCTACAGCCCAGATTTGATTCACATTCTCAGTTGTCATAGAAATTATGATCATACCAACAAAGAAATATATATAAAGGGACAAAACGAAGAAAGAAAAAGAGTAGACACCCCCAAGAAGTCTGTTAGGATACATTTATGAGTGGTTTTCAGTGCAACCATTGCTGATGAGTACTGGTTCTCTGTTTTTCTCTTGACTATAATAAATCAAAACTGATCTCACATTTTGCTTTTGCACCAGCGTTTAGGCACTTTACAGCTAGTCTCATATTGGAGCCATCCCTGTTATCCTCCGGTAAAAACCGACATCAGGATTCATGTAAAATGCTACAGAAACACGCTAAGCTAGATGTTGCTTCCCAGCCCAAACTCAGCTGATACCTGGGTTTAGTTAAATGGTATTTTTGTACACAATTTCCAGCTCTGACTGCATTTTGTTTGTGGCCATAAAAGGAGCTGAAGAGGCGTTAAATGGAAGAACAGCAAAGCAACAATGAAAGAAGTCGATTAACTGCAATTTCTTAAATGGCTATAAGGGATGTCTTCATCATGCATGCACAACTTTACTCCCTGTCAAAGATGCTGATTCATTAGGTCAGACGACACTTTAAGAAAGGGATCAAGTCAGAAAAGCTGAAGGGAAAGAGCTGGCTTTTAGTGTGTGGATGTAAAATCTAAACAGAAATCAACAGTTTGATTCAAAAAGGGCATTCAAGAAAACAAAAATAAAAAAAATCTTCGCATCAGGTTTCAGCTTTTTGATGAGGTTAGATGTGGAGATTCGATCCAGCTGTGAGAGGGCGCAGAGAATCGGCTATCTATTGCAGTCCCCAGAGACATGCTGCAAGCCGGAGAAAGGACATTCAAGAAGAGATGCACAGAAAGATTGTCTGGTGTTGAGTGGGGGCATTGTTCAGAGGCAGACTTGTCACATTCTGTTAGGTGTGTACGAGACAGTGTGTGTGTTGGAGACGCTGTTTAAGACTGTGTCTTGAATGTGGGTTGAGCCCTGACAAGCCAAACACCATCATCCCACCATCATCACCCCACATCACCTCCAGCCAGTCTAGCAGCTTGCCCTTCCCCAGGGCCCCTGTCTGCCATGTCAATCCAAGTCTGGGTTCTCGCCGCATCATTATCACATACATAATCACACACCGAGTATGCATGGACACACACACACGTGCGGTGGCTGGCTGTTTTATATTTTAAACATTACTGCTCTGAAAGTCATTAGAATCAAAATGTTTCTCATCATCTTTTAAGAGTTAGCCATACCGTGCACGAACTCTACATCTGCACGTATAGTATACTCTATCAAACTACCCGAGTGAACTTTCAGCTGTATGGGTGAGTAATTAGTGATGCAGCTGGGGTTTGGGATGGAAAGAATCACAAACTGTTAACCAATTCTATTTTTCCTTCTGGATTAAATGATGTTGCACTTAAAGGAATAGTACACCAATGAATGATTTAACTTTATTTTCCACTTCCCCTCATGGTAAGCAAGACTCTGGAGCACCTTTTTAACATCTCAAATGCAGCCGGCGATCAGGACGACTTCTCGTTTCCACCCAACTTTCATATAATGGAGTTCGGTTGTGCCCGAGCCAAAAAGGTCCATAAAAGTCCACAAAAACTTGTCAGTATTCCTCCATACTGCTCGTCCCATATAATCCAACTGTCCTGAGTGGGTAGCGTCCATAATTTACTGGAAACTACGCCATTTAATATATTTTTAGAGCCTAAACACTACTACATCGCATCTCCTGCAAGCACGCTGATGCACATTCATGAAACCACAGAAGCCACGGCAGACGAGATCATGCGTTCTCTTTTTCTTTCTATCTTTGTTTTAAATCAATATCCAACCCCTCTTGGACCCTCTTGTGTTTGTCCCGGTTTGTCTGCAGCTCTGTTGCTTTTGGGCGGATCGATGCCAAAAGCGATATTATCGATACCAACTCTGGTGTTGATATTGAACGATACTTGTGTAAAAAGATCGATACTCAAGCTTTTTTTTCCCCTCTCCCGCACGCACTCACTGCTGCGCAAATGGGTTAATAAAAGTCTGGAGTAGCGCTGCGTTGTCACAGAGCAGGGAGCAGCACTCTCCCCCTCTTGTCTTTAGTTGTTGCACCATCACATGGCTCGCAGCGCCAGCCAAACAGCCTTGTAGGTCGGCTCAGCCTGGCCCACGCACTCAGCGCTCTCCTCTCCTCGAGACGCCGGAGTATCTAAAAGGCGAAGAGAAGCGCTGTTTGGCTTTATTTTATTGCAGAAAATGGAACGACGGCGAGCTGTATAGATCGCAACAAGGCTGTTAAATACAGTAAAAACACAACAAACCTCTACACGCACATGGAAACCCATGCAGTAGAAAACACGGATATGCAGGAACAGAGACATTATAAAATGAAATTGAGAGTGGTCATCTTCGGCATCAGTTCATATTACTTTTTCAAAGTGCATGTTACTTAAGTCAAATGCCACTGGAAAAACTAAAAAATATAATTAAGATATTGAAATAATCTAGTACATTTATTCCGTCGAAAAATGTTATCTAACATTAAGCTTTGGTTATTCCAAAACAGGGAAATTTATAGAATCACTTTAAAGCAACAGGCATGTGCACACAGTGCAAAATTATACATAAGGATTGAAAGATATAATATCATAAGAGGTGGACTAGTAAAAAACTAGATTAATGATTTTCTGGAATTGAAATAAATATACTAAATATGATACAGCTCACACTTGATTGCATACAAGTACCCTTTTGTGTTATGTGTGAAATAAATACAGAATGATAACATACAGGTACTATAGCCCATTTTTATTTCCTGATTCCCCAAGAGCTGAGTTTAACGAAATTCTATCCTAGGTTTTTTTGGATCCTTTGGATCTATGAAGCTTAAATATGAAAAAGTATCGTATCGATATCGGCGATACTGGCCCTGTATTTACTTGGTATCGGATCGATTCCAAAATTCCTGGTATCGCCCAGCTCTACTCTTAGCGCAATGTAAACAGCAAATTTCTTCTTCTACGCTTGTATTATCGGCAGAGTAGGCTCTGAACGCTTAGGCTTCTGTAGTTTCGTGAACGCGCTTATGTGCACATCACGGAAGTAAGATGTTCTAGTATTTAGACTCTAAAAATATAGTAAATGCCTATAAAAGACTATAAAAACAGACTAAATGACGTCGTTTCGAGTGAATTCTGGACGCTACCCACTCAGGACACTTGGATTACATTGGTGAGCAGTATGGAGGAATATTGACAAGTTTTTGTGGACTTTTATGGACTTTTTTGGCTCGGACCCCGGCGAACTCCAATATATGAAAGTTGGGGGAAAACAAGAAGTTGTCCTGATCTCCGGCTGCATTTGAGATGTTAAAAAAGTGCTCCAGAGTCTAAATAAAGTTACATCATTCTGTGGGTGAACTATTCCTTTAATGGGGAATTTAGCTTTTTTTAAACCTGGGGTCTGTTTTCATGTCCTTTCATGTATGTGAGTGATGGAGAAAGGAATTTTCAAGATAGCTCCAGTATTTAGCGGCGCAGCCAGCCTAGCAGCCCAGCTAATGATAAGTAATGTAGCCTATGGGGCAACTGGCCCCCGCATCTAAGTTTGCCCTAAAAACCTGCTTTTTTTCCACACTGAAGGGCTCGGACAGTCTCAATGAGTGTCTGACAACATACCAGAGAGTTTTGGAACGAGATTTGATTTCCAGCATCCCAAAATTTGGACACACACGATACAAGAACTACTGGGAAAAATGGTTATTATATAAAACAAAACAAACTCAACTCAACTCAACTCAACTTTATTTATAGAGCCCTTTAAAACAACCACAGTTGGAACAAAGTGCTGTACACAACAAGCGGATAGTTAAAAACATTTTGAAAACAACAGAATAATTAAAAGAATAAAATAAAATAAATAAAACTAGAAATAAATAAGTAAAAGTAATAAAACCAAATAAAACCAGCAACCAAAACAAACCACGATACACTAAAACAAAGAGTCTCATGCTGTGCTGAAAGCCAAAGAATAAAAATGGGTTTTAAGACAAGTTTTAAAAATGGACAGAACAAAAAAGGTTATTGCTAATTTTGATTTTTGATGAACTCACACCACAGGTTTTCTTGCTGTTCATGTTTTCCTACTTTATTTTATATTTTTTAAATTCTTTTTATTAGTTTACTATGTTCTGTTATCGAATTGAAAAATGTGAAATGAGAAGGAACTAGTGGGGAAAGAAAAGAATATAGAAAAATGCAAATTTGCTTTGTTAAGAGTGCAATTCATATGTTTATTAAATCAAAAGATGTTTTATAAAAACTGAATATAGATGTTGGCCGATATGTTTGAATTTTGTGTTTATTTGATTAGGACATCAGGATGAGAACATCAGTTTCTAGCAGCTGTTTTAAGGATAAAGTCAGTTTCATGTTTTCCACTTCATTCAGAATATTTATTTGAAGTTCGTAGAAAGAGCCAGCTACTGTAGCAGCCATCAGACATCTACCAGCCTTTATAAGCTAACATAAACCAGGCAGCACATAAACAGTCATTTGTGGAAATATTCTTGTCATTTTCTAAGTTAGGTTCATATTGTTATACTGACATTGAGCTGAAAGAGCAACAACCTTAACATCCATATTAATTTCCCTCTCAGAGAGACGATGAGGACACATATTTAAGAGAAGTTAAGCATTTTGAGATGTAAACAGAAGGAAGCTGGACCCTCGTGATGTTTCATGCAGGGTTGAGGTATTCTGCTCCAGCCCAAACATTCAGTCAGCGAAATGACTCATTTTCATTCTGCCTCTCTGCAGGAAGCAAAGATTACAGCATCTTCTCACTTTTGTTCATTATATTTTCATGGGTGTAATAGTTGCTAAGCAACAGCAGCAGTTTTTCCAATTCAGAGGAGCAGAGTGAAACTACAAGCAGGCTGAGTGGGTTTTGATTAAAAAAGAATAGATCTTTGATCTTTCCTTGCTCGGCTCGTCAGAAAACACAAGACTCTTAGTTTACATGTGGGACGCGTTTCAGTGACGGACATTTCCCGCTGCATCGTAATAGAGGATGCTCGTGTCCCCACGGTGAAGGAACGACGCCCTAACAGGCTTTTATTCTGCATAATGAGCTGCAATGATACTCCCCAATACGATTCCCCGTTACCTAGAGGACAACAGTGTCATCTGTCAAAGAGCCAAACACGACAAGCCAAGCAGCAGATGACCATGAACTCCAGCACAGACATCTGTCATCTTCAGAGGATGCTGGCTGAGGATACTGGCAATGTCACTGTCATGGTTGGTCCACCTTGCCCCTTTGGCGTCCTTGCTGTCCTGTTTTCCCTCTTTTTCACAGCTGTCTGACTCAACAGAAACCCTGTGCAGCTGCTGCTCATCATTCTATCCCTGTCCAGTTTAAAGCCTGGTTTCTGCAGTCATTCATCGCCAGTCTGATGACGACTCTTTCAGTGGTATTGAGCCCATTTCTGTTTGTGAGTATGCCCTTTTGCCAGAACTGTCAACATCTTTTGATCTTCTGTTTTTAAGATCCTGTTGCCTGAACCAAACAAACTGGAAGAACTCCCCACGGATGAAATTTTGAACTTGTGATCAAGAATAAACTTGTCTTTTATTTGCAAGTCAGCTTTTGGAGTCCTCTTTGCACAGAGTCATGACAGTCACGTCTCAAGCTCGCAGCGCAGGTCACAATTTGCATGGGCACATGGCATAATAAGACTTTAATGGTCGTCAGTTTAAAAATGGTGTTTGAGGTGCTTCTTCTGCTTTAGATCCACTGTTCAAATGTTTTCATTTACCTTTAATTTGTCCTCTTTGAGGTTACCTGTTTTATGATGTAAAATGTTGCCTGAAGCCTCCGTGTAATATCTTGTAAAACAGGAACTTAAGTGTGTTTTCATGGACCATCCTGGAGCGTTTAGTCGTGTACATGCAGCTGTCCTCTTTGTTTATGGCTCCTGTTTCATGTCAATGACCCGCTTTCTCCATAAGAATCAATACGTTAATTTCATTGCATCTTATTGTCAATCTGTGGGATGGGCCGTGCTGTGGGGGTGGAAGCATGTCTGAGCGGAGCAAATCGATGCGGAGCTAAGTGGGGTCTAATTTGTTGTAAAGCCAGACATCTTGGGCAGATCAGACAAGCAGAACCTGTTTCCTCAAGTGCCGAACTATTAGAAAGTTTAAGTCTCGGATCAGCGGCCCTGAATGAAAGCTGACCTTCCGAGTTTGTGTTCAGGCTTCTGTTCCTGAAGAGGATTTATCTTCTCACCGTTAGATGTGCATCACCAGCTGATTATCTTTTCTGAAGCAGCTCTAAATAAGCATCCAGCTTATTTGCAGCACGTCTCGCCCTGCATTGGTTATGGCTGGACCAGGAAGAGAGGCGACTCAGAAGGGTTTGATCATACAAAACTCAGATGGAGTTGGATTAACAGCAAAAGAAAGACATCTGTTGTCTGTGACAGATTCAAGAGCTTCTCATCACATAAAAAAACCTCTTCATTTAACAGCTGAAAACAGCCATATCTGACTTGTTGACTCCACAGTTCCTATGTCTGGTTCATACTGAAGTCTGATGGTTGCATGTAAGCTTGTTTCCCAACTCCAGACCCTCCTCCCCCCCCCCCCCCCCCCCCCAAAAAAAAAAAAACATTTTTTTCAATGTTCTGGTTAAAAAGTCTGAATTCTGACTTTTTTCAGAAATTAAGAACCAAAAAATTCCCCCCAAAATATATTTTTAATGTTCTGGTAAAAAGTCAGAATTCTGAATTTTTTTCAGGAATTAAAAACATAAAAAAATTCCCCAAAAATTTATTTTTAATATTCTAGTAAAAGTCATAATTCTGACTTTTTTTCAGGAATTAAAAACAAAAAAAAAGTCCCCCAATTTTTTTTTAATATTCTGGTAAAAAGTCATAATTCTGACTTTTTCAGAAATTAAAAACAAGGAAATTCCCCAAAAATATATTTTTAATGTTCTGGGAAAATGTCAGAATTCTAAATTTTTCAGAAATTGAAAAAAACAACAAAAACAAACAACAAACAAAAAATTTAGAAATTGAAAAAGAAAAAAAAAAAGTTCTGGAAAAAAGTCATAATTCTGAGTTGAATCTCAGAATTATGACTTTTGTTCCAGAATGATTTTTTTATTTTATTTCATGAAGTTTTTTTTTCAGAAATTGAAAAAAAAAATCTACCAAATTTTTTTTTTAATCTGGAAAAAAAAATTAGTTAGACTTCAGTTTTTTTTTCAGAAATTTGGTTAGTTAGTAAAGCTGCATTCCTCTCACACCATCTATAGAGGAACTCAACATGATAACAGCTCCCATTGTCGCACACAAAGTTTTGAATCCACTTTTTTTCTGTGTTATCCACGGTAAAACTGTGACAGAGATCTGGCTCAGTGCTGGAAGACTTTACGTCCTGATGTAACCATGATGTGACAAAATAACTTCTTGTTTCTTCTTGTCACTGGGTTAGGTGGAGAAATGAACCACTTTTGGACAAAATAATTTCTACGTAGTGACGGTCATTGTTGTGGAGGTCGTGTTTACCTTCAACATGCAGTTGCTGACATGACCAGTGAACATCACAGGATTAAGGGTGCAGACCGCCCGTCTGAGTCCAGTTCAGGCTCAGAATTTGTTCATGACTACATGTTCCCAACTCATCTCCCTACAGATCTGCTGCACGATCGTAACACGGCCCTTTAACATGTTGCTAAAACAGTCTGCTGATTTTTGTGCTTTTATGTTCATCAGCGTGCTGATATTTGATGTTTTCTTACTTGATCTGCACGTTCCACCTTGATTTTACCTCAAAGGCTGATAAAGAGGGAAGGAGGAGGTGTTAGTCGGCCAGCTTGCTTACTGGAGGGCCGAGTTTCCACATTTCTGTGATGGAAGCACTGGGTTCAGGCCTTGATTCCTTGTGTACGTCAGATTCTGTGAGGTAGAGGAGGAACGAAGGTCACAGATGGTTTCCCTCTCTCTCTCGTTGCCCTCTGTATCTCTGCTGGCTCCAGCTGTATCGTCTTGTTTTGGCTCCTGTACTGCCTGAAACCATGGCAACCACGTCATGAGCAAGGACTGTGTTCAGGATGGTATAAATAACCGTTTCTTTATCTTTCTATAGCTTTCCCTGAATGTCAAGCTTTGATGGTTTCTGGATGTGACTTCAGACTTGGAATACGTGCAAGTAAGATGAGTGATAGACTTTCTTGTCCGTATTGATTTACGTCCCTCAAAGAGAGTGATTTGATTTCCATGGCAGTCAAAATACATAGTTGGCTCTGGAAAATACATTAAAAGATTTCACATTTTACTGTCATGTCATGATTGTATCATTCGGTGTATCATTCGTGGACTCGCCTGTCCCAGAATTCATTGCGCACAAGATGGGAGGGACTAAGCTGCAGAGCTCTAAGTGTAATCTTTAGATATATTTGTGGATTTTGAGTGTTTAATGACGTGTTTACCGGTTAGAAACAGCAAATAGTCTCTGCAGAAAATTTAACAATATGCAGCCAAGCTTCAAATGAGTCTTTTCCTCAGAAAATGGATTTGTTTAACATTATTCAGGTATTTATGAAGGGTTAATGGGGTGTTAATGTTCAGGTAACAACAGATAAATGATAAAATAAATAAAATGCCCGGTTCCAATTTAGTTTTCACAACGTATCTGAAGGATTAAGCGGAAAGAATACTGTCACTAGACAGCTGTGGAGCCTGTGGGACTGGAGCACTATGGGAAATTCACGTTGGCTAGGCAATTTAGACCTACAAGGACCACAGTCCTGCAGGTTTTCATTGGCTCAGACACACAATCGAACACGATCATCAAAATTTGGCCATCGTGATTCGGTCTGTATAGACCCCTCACAGTCACGTGACTATTCGGTCACGCAGTCATGCTGGGTGGCAGAAAGCTAGCCTGGACCACTGCAGCACTCTGTGGTGACCGTAAACTTGCCGTGAGCTGTTTCATTAATGACGGTTCTACATGACTTTATTCTTTTTAAGCTCAGCTTTTATGTTGGCAGCTCAGAAAGCCATATTTTCTTAAATTTGCCCTTGTTGGTGCTCAAGACCGCTACGATTTTTCCAAATTCTGGTTTACAAACCTCCAAAACTGCCACCAGACGGAGATGTTGCTGCCTAAATAGCTTAGCATGAAATTTACGACCTCGTCCATCGACAGTCGCACTTCACAGGAGCAGAAATAAAAGATTACAAGTGGAAGCTTCTAAATATCTGGTGCAGGACGGTATCGAACCTTCAGCGGTCGAAAGTTTCCAAAGTATTTCCTCCTCATGTCAAAGATGAAAACAGCAGAGCCAGATAACGTTAACAGCATGTAAACATTATGGACGTCTCCACATTATATTTATGAGTTAACGTTACAATAACTGAGATAAAACTGCTGGTTTATGACAGTTAAGTTTATTGACACCACAAAAGAAAATAAGTTTTATTAACACTGAGAACTGAAAACTCCGGTTAGCTTGTTTTCTTCTTGCAAACGTTTCCAGATCTTCCTTTCGCCTTCTTTGATCTGGATCGCAGACAAACACGAAGCTGGACGGGACATAAGCTGGGGACAATGTTTACCTGAAGGAAGACAGAATAATCCTCCATCACACGTCTGTTTTCTCTGAACAACTGACAAACGTGAAGCGTCTGGTCGCAAAAACATTAAAACAACTGCAGTTTGCTGCATTTTAGCCGCATTGTCATCATTTTTATGTAGATAAATATAATTAAACTTAGAGCAGCTCACCATAAACTGAATTAGCAGGAAACGGACAACAGAGCTGCTACAGCCGCTGCAGCCCAGATCTCCCATGATTTCCAGTTAAATTTACCACGTTTATGGCAGCATCCCATTTAACTTGTCAATCAGGGTCAGCAGGCGGCCTGGAAAATTAAATCCCATCCTGGAATGTCGATCAGCGCATCCGAAGACAAAGCACGAAGGTACCAGTATTTTTTTATCGAGTTAAAATGCTGCTGCAGCAGCCGAGCCAGCAGCAGTAAACCTGCTGGGTTGATCTTTCTGCCACCCACGTACGTCGCCGATGTGACTGTCACGTCATCAGCAACGGCACGTTGGGAAAGGTCTATATAAAATATGCAGTAAGCAATCTTATTAGCAGTTATATTTAAGGGAATAAAAATCTGGAAATTTGCTGCTTTGGGCTGCACGTCACAGGATTCACATGCAGCAACATGCATGTGAGAGTGGATTATAAAACTGTCACACTGCATGCATCCACAGTCAGAACGACTGCTGTTACGTCTTTAAAGGGGAAGTTCAGGATTTTTGACATGGGGCCTCATTTACAAGTGAGCCAGAACACTACTTATCACTGAAGACGGTTTCAACATATTTCATCCCGTTATTCTAGTTCCAGTGGGTCGCCAATGCTAATGCTAGTGCAAGCCAATAGGAATCTGCTAGCCTGTGATGAAAACCAATCTTATCCACTCCACAGAAGATCCGAGGCAAATCAGCAAGTCTATATGTGTAAATGCCGTGTTAAACTAGTAAACTCGTGTTAAAAAAAAAGTAAAACCAGCCTTGTATAACAAATTTTGCATTATATATTGAGGAACTAGTTTCTTACCAGCTTACTACCTTTGCCAGTGTATTTCAGTTAATAGAGACATGGTGACAGTTCGATGAAAAAAGTTCTAAATCATCTTCAAAATCCGACATATCCTCATGCTTTTCAGACGTTGTCGTATTTTAGACTTTATATTTGTATAATCAAATTCCTTCATGCTAGCAGCAGATGACATCACTCTGCTGCCACATGCAGGAAGTAAAACTTTGTAAAGTTTCTCAGCAGCAACATTCAAAATGCAACGAAATGGAGGTTAGTTTGATTTGTAACATTATTCTATTAACATGGCATTTACACAGATAGTCTGAAGTTAGAAATGATTTGCCTCGAATGTTCTGTGGAGTGTATAAGATTGTTAATAATGACAGGCTTGCAGATTCCTATTGGCTTTCACTAGCATTAGCATCGGTGACCCACTGGAACTAGAATAACGGGATGAAATATGTTGAAACCGTCTTCAGTGATAAGTAGCATTCTGGCTCACTTGTAAATGAGGCCCTATGTCAAAAATCCTGAACTTCCCCTTTAAATGGGAAATTGTTTGCTTTTGGATTAAGGTTCAATATAATACGTCTTTACTTGGATTACCAAAGATTTATAAAACATTTTTAATAAATTTAATAAATATTATTAAGTATTTTTATCCACTGATTCAAACATTTTTCAATGTAAATTTGATCCACACAAATATTACAGTATACTTATATACAAATATATATCAATCCTTACCTTTTAGGAAGGTTGCATTGTGGGTAAAGTGTTTGCAATTTTGTAGAAATGGTTCATAGTCAGTCATAAAGTCTTTAGATGGGTCTAGTTTCCAGAATAACCTCCACATAAATGCAATCCTAAATGATTTTAGGTTGGTTTAACAGTGTTTAGAAAACTTGCCTGCACCAGCTGCAGTCCTGGTGTTGCTCCCCCGTTTTGGACAGCAGGAGCCGTAGTTTTCCATCTGAGAGGCAGCAACCTCCGAGTTCAGAGGCCCGTTACAAAACAGAGGGGGTGACAAGAGCAGGGGTGAGGAAATCCTGAATAGTTTGTCATTTAAGACTCATACAACACAGTATTGCTGCATTTTGTTGAGTTTTACCTGATGTATCAAAACAGAGAAACCTAGATTTTATGTTCATGTGCATTTTATTGCATAAAAACATTGCAGACATCAGGTTAAAACATTCAGTCATGGATTAGGTTTAAAACTGTTTTATGTGCAACAGTTTTTTTGTGCCGTGATTTCTGCCCATTTAGATGCTACTGGTGCAGTTATGTATGCTCCTCTATTCACAATCAGGCTGGTCGATATGGACCAAATATCACATCACAATCTATTTAATTTAGATGACGATATACAATATATATACTGGTAGTTTTACCCATACTTGTCTGAAAGTTTCATTTCATATCAAACAGCTGTTTTTTAGTATTGAAACATGTTTAGCATAAAAGTATCGCTCCTCTGCAGTGATGGAACTGAAAACACTGGTTAGAAATGTTTGTTAAATCAAAGTAATTAAAGATAGTTGGCTGTGTTTTATGATTTCTTTGTAAAAGTCTTGGGGAGGATTGTTTAAATAATAGGGGTGGGAAGAAATTTTGCAATATTTTCATATGCCGATACCATATATATATTTAAAAATGTGGTATCGGTCTATTTTAATAATGAAATTCTGCGAGATTTCATTGTTCTGATACAAAATTTCGCCGCATTTTGTGAAATCTCATGAGATTCCGTAACAAAGCGGTGATATCTTTTGAGATTTAATTTGTAAAATAGATCAATACTGTGTTTTTAAATATAGATATGGTATCGGCATATGAAAATATTGTGATATGTCAGTGTATTGATAATTTTCCCACCCTTATTAAATAATCAGGTGACCCCTTTGTAGTCAGTTGAAGTACAGCAGGGTCATTACGAAAAAATTAAGCAAAAAATTTGCCCAACTAATACAGCGATATACTAATATGTGTAAATATCATATCGCGATATATTGGTATATTGCACAGCCCTAATTCACAACAACTATAAAAAGTAAGAAGGGAAACAAAGACCCTGTGAAGATGTCTGTGATCTGTCCTGGCTTCATGAAGGTCTGTCCATGAAGGGACCGTTTGTCCATTAGCTTTGTGTCATGTGACAGAAAAGTCCATTAACAATGAGAAGGAAATTACGTAGCAACATTGTATAGTTTTCAAACTCTAACCGTGTCATTTTAACAAATAAACTTCCCCATGATGTGGATAGATTTCGATTTTATCTGCAATCTTTACCAGATGGGAGCATCAGGATGGAAGTAATGAGCACAGCAGGAACGAGTGAAAGGACTGTGGGAAAGACTGTTAGACGGGATCTGATCCACCGATGTCTTGCTTGCTGATGGGCTTTAACTGCATCTACACCTTAATGAAAAACAATAAAAACCTTGAATTGTTCAGACGACGTCCTGCAACATCGTCCCCACACTGGAGAGTCTGGTCAAAAGGCCCACTTTTATTCTCTGGCTTTTAATGATGTGTGAGTTGTGTGGTCCTTTGTGTCTTGTGTTTATTTGTTTTATCTGATTTGTTTCATTTTTTAAGTATGTTTTATGTACTTTATTTTATTTTTTTAACTTGTTTTATCATTTTAAATAAAATCTGGTGGAGCTATCCAGAGCAGCACCTGTTTTTCTTATATTTTTTTATTACTGAGTATTTTACGTGCAGCACTTGGAGACATGTTCCAAATGTGCTCTATAAATAAAGATCGGACGGCAACGTCGGTGCAGTCTCTGCGCTAAAGCAGCGAGTACAGGTGGAAAGATCATTGAGAGTCATTTCTCATTTGCAATGACGACTTCAGCCAGAGGCAACAGTGGGGGGGGCCTGTTGTGTGTTTGTATTTGGCTGGTCTTGGATGGGTTGTACTGGAATTAATGTCATTATACTGGGACGCTGGTTTAAAGATGATACAGTTGCTGATTCTGAATATACATCATTTTATATTTGTGGTTTTATATGTTGGAATGGAGTGTTGATTTTCAATCTAATGACAATTTCTCCTTTTCATTTGCCTTAAAATTGAGTTCGGATACAACAGCCGGCCGATACTGGCGTGTTTTGCTGGTATCAGCAACGGCATATACGTTGGGTGTGTTGGCTGATTTTTTTTGGGGGGGGGGGGGGGGGGGGGCTGACTTTATTTATTCATTTGGAGTGTTTTATTTCTTTATATTAAAAGAGTTGTATAATTACTTTTTATTGTATCCTTCATTATATAATTTGGGAGTCAAATGCAGTTCCTGCCCAAAATATTAGTATCACCCATATATATATATATATATATATATATATATATATATATATATATATACATTAGAGCTGTCAGGTGGTTAAAAAATTGTCTAATTAATTACAGAATTTGTAATAAATTAGTCTGATGAATTGCATTTTAATCTCATATCTGCTAAAAGCAGTCAAGGGGAACAACAGTCCTTTAAGTTTTTCATGCAATCCTGCTTTAACACAGTCTATGAAGTTCTGTTCAGTGACTCAGTGACACAT